>VZTF01006404.1:2752323-3079266 GCA_013397755.1 Cnemophilus loriae
GAGGAGCGACGCCGAAGGAGCGGGACCGACTCACTCATGGGAGCGCGGCGGGCGAGGCCGGCGACACCTCCGGCTTCCGAGGCGCCGGCGAAGTTAATTGCACTGAAGTTCAAGTTGTCTTTTCACCCATCAGGAGTGGGCGTTTAAAGGAAGGAGAGCGAGGAGGAGGAGGGGGAGGGGGGAGAGTCTCTCTCGCTCGCTCGCTCTCTCACATGCATACACACACACACACACAGGCACACGCATGCACGCACGCACACACACACACGCACACGCACCCGCCCGCTCGGCTCCGCTCCCGAGCTGCCTCAGCAAGGAGGAGCCCGGACGGAAAACATCAGGGCAGCAAGGTACCGGCGTGGGGCAGCCCTGCCTCTGCCTGCGTGTGTCTGTGCGGGTGTGCCTGCGTGTGTGTGTATATGTGTGTGTGTGTGTGTGTGCGTGTGTGTGTGCCCGCGCTCCCCCCGCCCGCTGCCTCGCACGGCCCCTCCGGGCGGGGAGGTGCGCGCTGCCCCCAGGGAGGGGGCGGCGGTGCCGTCGGGGCAGCGCGGCCGCTGGAGGCCGGTCCGACTAGGGCCAGGGGACTCCGAGCCCTGTGCCACCCGCTCGGCTCCGCGCCCGCTGCCTCCTGCCTGCGCGGCGGCGGTGGGAGGTGGGGGGAGAACCGAGCGGCTGCTGGAGCGCAGCGGTGGCGTGTGTCTGTGTGTGTGTGCGCGGCGGCTCCTTCCCTCCGGCGGCTCCCGGCCCCGCGGGGCGGTGGGGCTGACTTGGTGGAAGTGCCGGGGGATGGTGGTGTGTGTGTGTCCATCCCTGCCGCGCCCCCCTTCCCCCGCAACTCGGGTCGAAACCCTCCACCGTCCCCGCATTGCCTTCCCCGGGCACCGCGTCCCCGCCCCCCTCTTCCCCCTTCTCTCCATCCTTCCCCCNCGCCGCTACTCCTAGAGCCCCGGCGGCAGCCCCTTTCGGGCAGGCCACCTGCGATTTGAGGTGGCTGAGGGAGAGAAGCTCCGCTACCGCGCTGGTGGCCTCCGCGGGTTGGGGATGCCCGGGTGCGGGCAGGCATCCCCTGGAGGCCTCTGCCCGCCGGCAGCTTCGCTTCCCCGTCGGGCCGGGAGCGGGGCCGAGTCCCGCCGCGCATCACTCTGGTGCTCCTGCCTGGTGCTTCACCTGGCACCACGTGCTCCTCCGTAACGCTGTTTGAGAATTGCCTTTATTCGTGAAACTTCTCCTAGGGGAAGTACTTTTCTCTCCTTTTTTTTTTTTTTTTTTTTTTTTGGTTGTTTTTTGTTTTTAAGACCTTCTTTTCCCTCTTCACTGATGCAGGATTTGGAAGTGGAGTTCCTGGAGAATGACCCTGGCAATGAGTGCAGGTTTCCCTGAAAGCTGAGTGAGGCTGTTTCTTATCCCCTAGGAGACTGATGAGAGAGGGGACCCCGGATGTCAGCCCAATCTCCTTTTTTTTATTTGTCTCGACTTTGAGGCAGATTTTCTCTTTCAGCTCTGGGAACTGACAGGTACAATTCCCGTAGGCACCTTTGCATGAAACAAGACCAAGGCCAAGAAGTTGATACGTCATTGCTTTTCCTGGTTAGCCAGCAGTACGTCCTTCTATTAACTGCTATTAGAAAGTTAACCTTGTAGCTCAGTTATTGAATAATCATTAATCCGTGGAGGATACACAAGCCCAAAGGTTAATAATAGGAATAGCAATTAATAATATCGACCTTGCCAGTGGGGAGAGTATTTTTGTCACAGTTATTAAAAGGCACTACTATTTATACTAGGTACAGTGGTGCAAATTTGGACTCAATATGTTGAGTACCAAATTACTGCAACAACACCAGAAATTAATTCACCCCTTTATCTCCATGTTATCAGTCCTCTGACTTTTTCTCCGTTTAAAATGTATCATCCCCTACTCTCTCATTTTAAATAGAAATGCTAGGTCTTTAATCAATTCTGACATTTCCACTAGAAAATAACATTGAGCTCACTTAGATAAAAATTTATTTGCCTGCAGCTGATTTGTTGTAGTGCTTTGGACCTATTCATTTCTCAGAGAGGACTTAGCTTTTTATGGTCTTTTGATACCATGGGGTAATAAATAGGAAATCAGTACAAAGGGGGCATTCTCACTTTTATAGGTCCAACTCTCCACTCCCTAGAGTTGCCTCCTTGCAGTGCTATTCTGACTGACTGACTGACTAACCTACATCTTTCTATTGTCAAAGACCCATCTCCTTTATTTGTATCACATTTCTGACTGGCTGGTCAGTAAGCCCTAATAATAATCATGTTTCATGTCTCAGAAATCTAATAATCAAGTTAGTCATTGCTACAAATTGCAGCTAAGCTATTTGGGTTAGTCACGTTATCCCCACTTTAAAGGCAGGGAAACTGAAACAGGAAAATTAACACATTTGCCTGAGGCTATGCGTGGATTTAAGACCAGATCCAGAACTGGAACTGAATTTAGACCAAGCTGTCTCTTAAAGATCCTCAAGTGCACTATGGAAAATCCTTCCTTAAAATAGAAATGTAACATAAACCTTATTTTTCATCAACTTTGTATATTAGTCAAAATACACATGCTTTTTTTAAGGTCACGTTTTGTTTTTAAAAGATAAGATTTATCCAGCTTAAAAAAAAAAAAAAAAAAAAGTGTGGTAATACTTTTCAACTACATCAGGCAGTTTACTTTGGAAACAAATATTTAATATCAGACTGTGAGCAGTAATTGGAATAGAATTGCTTGTTATTAGGCTACTGTAAACAATATTAGCTGAATGTTATGGTATAGTTACAGACCAGCAAAATATGATGGGAAGTCCAGCATTAGTATAGATAAGGTGCTCTTGCTTACCTAGTGTGCATTGGTTTTCACCATAATGCTCCTTCAGTGCTTTCAGTATCAAAATACCTAGTATGGGTCTAAACACTGAAAAACATATGGGACAATCATATACCATGTTTGAGAGTTATGATTTGTATCATTCAGCAGTGAGTTTTACCAAGTTGTGTCATTCATGTCACTGAAGCAAGACGTATATTGCCTGCCCCTTAGCTGTGGCATGTCATCAAAGCTACATGGTATGACTGAGCACAGATGGCATGCCTAAAAAGCAGGTGTACAATATAACTTTCCTGTTACTGACACGTAGATATTTCCTCTTCCTCAACGTCCACCCCCAGATGTTTGCTTGCCCAGCCTTCTACAGGAACTATAGAAAGTCCTGTTCATCCTGCTCATCTCTGATGCCTGGAATTGTGCAGTTGAAACCCTATACAGAATAAGTGTTCGCATTCTTTTTTAATTTTTTTTTTTTTTATTTATGCTGACAGCTCCTTTCTGAGAATTTTTAGAGTCCTGATTTGAGGGAAGTGGGTGCAGATCTCATTCAAATAGTCATTCTCCAATACCATTAGCATTACCTGCCAAAAATGAAAGTGGCATATGAATCACGATAAGCCACTTATGAATTTGTGGATTTAGAACCTGCCAAGGAACAGCAGATACACACACGATTTCAAAGACCCATCAGTTTTAGGTACTTCCAACAGTGCATAAAGTACATTTATCCAAAGACCATCTTATTGATGGCACATTCTATAAGGCCTACAGACATAACTGATTCCAGGGTAGTATAATACTAACTGAAAATATTTCTGTTCCAGTTTTTCTTTTACAAGTGAGGTAGTGAAAGTGATGAATCTGCTAATCATAACCATGTCAGAGGCCCTTCTTGAGGTGCCCCTTATTGAAGTTGCTACTGTGACATAATGATGTGTTGCTTTTGTGTGAGAAGAGCTTTAAAATCCTCTGGGAAATATCACAGTTGCTTTCCAGTTCCTTTCAGACATGTAAATACCTTTATGTTTAGACATGAGTACAGAGGGGTGGAAAGTGAAGTTCAGCGAGGAGTAGAGTGGGGTTAAAAGCATCCACATGGATCCAGGAACCGAATACATACATATGTGGGGGATTTTTCTGTATCTGGGGCTTGAAATGAAATGTTCATTATCAAGAAGAAACGCTGCAGAAACGTGTGCCTACTTGAGAGTTATGTTGACCCATGGTTGACAGAGAAGGCCATCTTCTGCCTCAAATTACAGATGAGCAACAGAACTCTCAGTAGAACTCAGATACCTATGTCATTCTCAAGTGATATGTACATTATCAAGTATGGTTTATTTCCAGTTTTTGTGTATGGATAATGCTATATCAGTTAAAACCACTACATGCCACCTAGCATTCCTTATAATTGCTTGCTTTCATCATGGTTTGCTTAAGCTGAGCACATCAGAAACTGAAAATAACATTTGGGTCTTTTTTACTTATTAGCATACGAAAACTCCAGCCTACGTTTTGAAAACTATTTATATGTTATTATTTGTGAAACGTAGCAAAGAAACCTGCATACTGGCATGGCCTACACATGGATGCCTCAGCAGCTTGATGAAACTTTGAGACTTGGTTTGAGTAACTGTGTTCCAACCAGTTACAAATATTATCTGTTGTAGATGAAAATGGTAGTCAACAGATACAACCATGATGAAGTAGCCTTCTGTGCATATTTTAAATGCAAGTGGCCATTATCAGCTGTACTACAACCTTTTCTGTTGTTTCATCTTGCTAGTGGCTCAGTGGAAGATAGTCAGATGACTTTTTCTGAATATATCTTCAGTGCATTTCTGCAGTTTTTTGGTTATTCTACTCTTTGTAGGTTAGACAACAGTCTCTTGAGCTCAGGCCTATGTGACCTTGCTATTTGAATATCTCTTCTGAAAATTTGTTTATTGAAGTGGGCATCATGTCAACAATAACATATTCATCTGTCTGTCTCCAGACTGGCTTAAGTTCTCTCCAGTCATTCAGTGAAGGCCTGTGTTTCCCGGCCCTGATGCTACACAGTACCTCAGTCCATTCAGCCTCTCTCCAAGGTGGTAACTACTTTCTGCTCCACATCTCTGTTACAAGAGATCTTTGGATTACCTAAAAAGTAAACTGCATCCTGTAGATTTCATTGTAAAACTTTACTCTTTGGAAAAGAAGATCAACTTTTTGCAGGTGCCTCAGTGATGTCAGACTCACTTCTGTTCTGCCTGACTGCCGTCTCCTTCTTCCATCAGTCTAAAAGTATGATTTTTTAAAGGATTTAAAGAGTTATATTTATATTTGTGTGAACCACTTTTCCTGCACATTGTCTGTTCTTTTCTCCTTCCACTTGGTGTCTGGTTTGTCTTGGCTGCTTTTAAAAATTCTGTTGCCTCTAGTGAGGGACTGCCAGATTAAACCAGTGAAGAGAAACCAGGTGACTGTCTACTTTTATGAACATAGGTTGTGTATAATAAATTCCAGTTTTACATCTATGCAAATTAAATCATCATATGATTCTGACTACATGCATTTTTTATCAAATATGGCATATATTTCACAAATTATATTTAACTTGTAGTCATGTTGCAATTTTGAATATCTAACTAGGAGTTACAAGGTGTGCCACTAGCTTTTAGTAAATAGGTTTACAAACCCAGAAGAAATAGGAGAAATTTAGCTTTTTTTCTTGTATTCTTGGTAAGTCCAGTAAAAAAGCTTTTCCTGCTGCAGGTGATAATATAAATGCCTCACCACTGTGCTGCTTAGAGACGAAAGCACACTTGGTTTCTAGAAATGTAGAGATTTTGTAAGGGCCTAAACAGAATGTGCCCAGAATAAGGAAGTTTCAGAGTAACATGTCTTTGGTCTGGAGTTCACAGCATTTAGTTAGTGAGGCCTTTTACTAATGTTTCTGTCACAGAGCAGAAGACATCAGTCACAACATCAAAATAAACACTTTGCTTCTGCAAAATCATATTTTCACCTCAGGAATATTGTGAAGCAAAAACGGGATTTAACATAATTCTTCCTGTGGACAGACAGGGCAGTTTTAGTGTCAAGCCCTAAGCCTTGCAATATGATTCCCCACCATAGGTGCACCAGACTTTGAATAATCAGTCTGTCAGATGAGCCATGACAGGCATCATGCTGTGAAGGTAACCACTCAATGCTTTCAGTGTTAACTGTCTTCAGTAACTGCTGTTGGTTGTTTTTCCTAAATAAAAAGATATTTTGGTGAGCACAAAGTTGTCTCTGTCAAATACTTGTGTGTCAGTCAATAAGAGGATCTTGGTGGTGTGAAATGTGGGAATTGGGTGGAATTTAAACGTGAACAAACAGCTGTGATTCACAAAACCTCTGCTAAGAAGTCGCCTAAACCTCAAAGCACTAGGTTTGCCTTAGAGTTAGTTCCTTTTCCACCTGGGACTCCTAAGTGGCCATTCAGGACTGTTCATGCCCACCCAAGTCCTCTAGACCTGCAATATTCTTCTGCTGGAGTGTCTTGGTCAGCTTGGCCTCCTGGTTACTCCTGGAGTGTGCCCAGACTCCCTGACATGACTGCATTCTTGACAAAATGCAGCAGGGTCACTGTGGTAATAATGGGACTTATATTCCCAGGACTAATTTTATTTTTACTCTTATTTTTGTTTTTGTTTTTAATTTTTTTTTAGGCAATGTTGTATGTATTCCATGACAATTTAACATAGTGAAGACAAAAATAATCCCAAGAAAACGCAGTGTGTGCCCCAGCCCTGGGAATAACCTAAACATAAGATTATGATCTAAAGAATCTTGAATTCGTTTGTGCTCAAGGGCACTGTTTTAGCAGAAGGGTCGAGACTGCCTCTTCTAAAATAACCATCAGCCTGGTGGTCAGAGTCCTCCCTGGGGTGAGAGGAGTTGTAAATTGGGGCCTTTCAGGGCAGCAGAGATGAATCCCATGATTGCATTAGTGCTCTAATCACAGAGTTGTTATATAGAGGGAGATGGAAAGCCAGCTTCTCCTGCAGCTATGTTTTAATAAAACATAAGTTTTGAAGGAAAGATCACAGGAACCTATTTTCATAAAAAGAACGAGGGCGTAGATATTGAGTGGATGGAGGCATCTCTCAGACAGCCCTGGGTAGAGCCCTGTCTTTAGAGGTAACCCTCAGGTAGAGCCTTGGCTTTAGAAGGAGGCAGGATTGTAGATTTGGGACAAACCTCATTTTTCCCCTGGTTAAATCCAGTTGTCTTATGTTGAGGTCAAGACACGCTGTGCTGGCTGTTTTCCAGGCCACCCAGGCGTCTCTTCTTGTACGCCGCAGGAAAGTCATGCTTTCAAAACATGATTCTGGATACCTGGTAGGGAACCATGGGACAAAAAATTCAGTGTTGGAGCACCAGGATCCTTTATAGGATTAGGCCATAAACCATATAAATCAGTATCTAATTATTCATAACAGTTTATTTCATATTAACGGCAATACTTGGTATCTGCTGGGAACTGTTCTCTCAGTTCAGTTTCTGGTCCATTTTTATTTTGCATCACAAAGGACAGCACAGGAAACTGTTGGATTGCATATTATTTATAATGAAAATTCTCATTGTAAGTATTTCCCATTAGAAGCTCTAATGGCTAACATGGCTAGACACTCATATTTGTTTTGAGTCCTGTGGGATGCAAGGTTAGAATTATATTTTTATGGGATTTTATCTAAATTAAAATGGAAATACACTAAAATTTTGGCCTTTTCTAGGAAAAGTGTAATGATATTTAAAGATGCTTATTTCTTCTTTAAAAATAACTTCATTTTGCCTACTTGAAAACTTCCAAAATCAGGGGACAATATATTCTTCCAAAAAAAGGTAACAACTTGACAGCAGTCCATTGCACGGATTTCCTCTGCCATGGCAAAACTGACTGCTTTTGCCACATATAGGATGTATGGGCACAGTTCAGACAGTCTGCCCCATGTGTGTTTCCTTCCCCAAACCTGCTTGATATGACTGAAGAGTAGGTTATGAAGCTGCCCTGGAACCCTTCCACTTGTGATCTACATCCTACAATATGGAATATTCTAAATATCTTGGGCTTTCCCTAGCTAACAAGCTGGTTATTCTGGCTATGCATGAAGATACAGATTTGGGTCTTAATTAACATCTGCAGTTTAATCAAACCATTTATGATCCTGAGAAATCTGAACTGTAGACTTTCTGGTTTTTCTGATGACAGACAAATACCATGAACTAAAATAATGGTTTAGTATATAAAGCATTTGCACCAGCTCTGTGGCTGTGGTAACTTTTGTGGACGCGTGAGAGGTCTGAAGATCATATTTTCCAATGTCTGATGAGGAATTTAAAGATAATAGATTAGAGTATAAATGCACTAGGGACTTGACAAAAGTTTTTGGTGTTTAAGTTCAAACAGCATTCCATGCAATATTACAGGGGCTAATTCTCCTGCAGTGACAGTCCTGTAAATCTTCAGCTAGGCCCAGTTTTATTATAAAATAAGTTGGCCCAAAAGAGAAAATATGGAATAAATTGCCATGAAAGTGGATTGGCCTGTTTAGTCTGGTGACCTAGTGAAACAGTGGAGGACTTTATAATCTGCAGTGCAGACAGGTCTTCATTGTTGAAGGAAGCAGGAAGTGCTAAGAGGGTTGTAATTGCGTATTCTTTAATAAGAAATATAATTGTTGCTTTCGCCAAACAGATCTCAGACAGATTTTAATAGGTTGCACGCATTGCGAAGCCTCTGGAACACACCTTTTTACCCTAATTTGTTCATATACATTGATATATTCTAATGTATTTACACTCTCTAAAAATGTAGTCCATGGAGAGTATTTCTGAATTGCAGGGTTCCTTATTTTTTTTTTCTTTTTAGATTGACTATGATGATTCAGTAAGACAAAAGAAGATCCAGTAGATGTGTTTCTTTTCATACTTTGAAGTTTCTGTCCTAGAATAAAGGCTTATGTTTGCCATGATTATAGTGGTCAGTCTTTACTGCACTTTCAGGACCTTGCCATCTTTCATTGTGCAGCATATTTAAAAAAACCCACAAAAACCTCAGTATTGTATTTTTTATTTTTCAAAAATTTCAAATTAGGAAACTACATTTGTGATGTAGTATAATTTTCTTTGTTGAATCTGAAGGGATAAAGTCTTGTGTTACACCAGTATCGACGTAAGTCTTGGTCGATACGAGGGAAAGCAGTGTTGTGCAAAGCCTATCGTAACTACTGAATGTGAAATCAGCAAAAGGAGACATGAACTTCTAACACGGCTTCAGCTGGCTGAAATTCAGTTTTTCCTTATTTCTAGTTTTATAATCTTGTTCTAGTCATTGCTGAACAAATAGTTTTCTTAACTGGCATTAGGTGTATGGCTTCCTGTGAACCATGGTAACTGAGGCTTGAGATTTATGAACGATTGTTTAGTTTTCATCAAACTCCCTCAATCTGTAGATCTAAGCAAAATCACACCATATGTTGAAAATGAGTTCAGTAGTGACTGTCTTTCAGCAGCTGTGCTAAATTTGTATTGTTCTGCAGTGTTATGGACAGCTTTCTTCAAAACAATTGAGATCACACATATATATTTAATTATTTTTATTACTGTTGAGTATCACATTTTAAAAGGCTTGAAATCTTCTTTCTGTGAAAGGTGAAGCTAGGAAAACATTTGCTTTTTGTCCCAGGATACTCATGCTTTCAGTTTATTTGTAGAAAAGGTAAACCATGGATAGATAGATGCTCCATGATGACCAAATTCTAGAATAATCAGCTAAAAATGTAAAAGGCTTCAAGCTCTGCACTATAAATCCCATGTATTTTTTTGCTTTACTACAAAATAAAAAAAAAAAGTGCTGCACTCTCTTGTAAATTGGACACTGGCTTTAGAATATAAATGCTTAACTGATAGTAACTGTATGAGTTCATCAATTCCTTTTATATTGTCTGCTAATCAGTCACACCCTGTTAAAGGCTTCCATTGCTCAGGTGGCCTATGTGTGAAGTATCCCACTAGTCCCAGAGGGGTATTCAATATCATTTATCAGATCAAGGAAAGAGTGGGACAGTCTGCAATGTCTGCTGATGATATCCAAGTAACTGAGGTTTAGGAAGAGGTTTTATCAAAAAGAACATCTACAGAAAGAAGAAAAGGACCACTATGGTAGGTCATAGTTCATATGACTTGTCCCTTTTAAAACTGCATGTCAAGGTAAGTTGTGTCTGTGCAAGCAGGAAAATGAAATCGTGGTTTGCTACTGCTTGGCAATATTCATGCAGTGAGTCAAGTCAACAATACTGAGGTTGAGCAGAACACAAACCAAGGAGGCTGCCCATGCAAATGTTATATCCTGGTTGCTTCCTCATGAACTCTTCCATGAAATCTTGCTGCACCCATCTTGATTGCATATGCTAATCCTGGCTTCTTAATTGACTCATAACAGATTTATCTGGATTTCCAACTTCCTCTTCTCTTTAGAATGTTAATTAAAAGAAAAAAGATTACATTTAAGATATTCATGACAGTAGCAGAGTTTTGTGCTAGAGGTGTTCAGAGCCAAATTTTGCTTTTATTTAGATGGGACTATTTAAAATCAATGAGCTTAAGTCTGTTTTGCACTGGGGACCTTTTGATACCCACAAAGTAAAAAATGGCCTTAGCAGCAATGGAAGACTTTATAAAGTTCATAGAGTATATTTTCTAAATTTTACCTCATACAGTAAAATTGAGAAAAAGCCCCCAGCTTTTAGTATAAAATATATGTAACAGTCAAAAGCCAATTTGTTTGGATGAAAATGAGCTCAGAACTGCTCATGAAGACTTGTATATTCTCCCTGTCTTCCCCTAAATCACTCACTGTCACTATTAGACCTGCAGAAGCAGGAAAAAGAGGGCTTTGATATCCTCTGTATGGAATATGGAGATTTTGAGTCATGTCCCTAGCCTAAAAGATAATTGTCCTTTGGTATTTTCTAAGCCAGATGCAGAGTTTGTTTATTTTTAGTCAATATTTAAGGACACTTTAAAAAGTAGTTATGTTTTTTGTCATATGGACAAAATAAGACTTAATTAAAGCAGAAGTAGTATGAAAATTCTCTTCTTCATTTTTTTTTAAAAAAAAGCAAACTTCATTCCTACTGTGGAGTTGTACAGGTCTTTTTTCTCCTTTGTTGTTGTTGTTGTTGTTTATGTTTCTGCTCAGTAAGGTATTTTGTAGTCATACTCTTGCTTGGTAACCCACCATACTGTTGTTGGTAATTTGGGGTTTTTTATATTCAGTAGATTAAATCATACTATCCTATTTGGGATCTTCCCACCATTACAGCTTTTGCCACCCATAACCTTATTTTATGATCAAAGGGGAAATAAAGGGAAAGCAGTAATGTTAATAGGCTTTCCCATGCAGTCTCTCTGGGAATGGTCTTTTTATAAGTGTCTTGAACTTGACCTCTTCAGAAGGCCCAAAGGTCCAACACACATTTTTAAAGTTGCATTTAAATTTTAATATTTTTATTCTGTGAAGCCATTTAAAACCTGGCCCTCAAAACACAAAGCATAAATCTTTCAGGACAGTCATACAGTAAAATTGATGTGTGCGGAAGAGAAATTCCGGAAAACCCCTACAGCTCTGTTGCTTTGCTTTTCATGTTGTTTTATAGATACGTTCCCTACAACACTACCAAATAATCAAACAAAATCCAATGAATAATATTGTGATTTCATCACTCTGGCATTTGAACTTGCAAATACAATTTAGCAATGAATTAGGAGAGGAAAACTTTTGCATTGCCCCACCCTCATTACAAAAATGTTCTTCTGAGCCAAGCATTTGAGGCATTAGAAAGATTTACAGTAATAATATAAGTAGCAATAATGAACTTGGGAACAAGGGAGTCTTGTAAGAGATTCTCAGAATGAGAGAGAGGTTTTGTAAGCAATTCTATCAACACTAAATAAATATTTAGGAAGATTGTCTTCTCTTAGTGAGTCTGTATAATAACTGTAGTGCTAATAGGAAGTATATGACTTGGATATGAGAAGATACGTATCTCTGAGTCCATTCAGCTTGTTTGTGTGGGTGAATCTAGTCCTCATTAAAGGTACTGGTTTGACTGTCTTGATTGCTACAGTCTTCTTTCCATGAAAATGTCAGCTTTGTCACCTGCTGTGCAAGGTTTCCAGCCATCCTAGTTCATCTGAGGGCAATCTCTTCTGTCTGCGGTCTCTTTTATTTTGGGATGGTCAACAAGGCAGCCAGGTGTGACAGGGCAATTTGATAATATAGTTGGAAAGGAAAAAAACATGTCTAATCGAACTTGACCTGTAGGTGGGGGTCACACCATTGCCCATCGTCGTAACGTCAGCGTGCACTCCCCACAGAATTCATGTTTAATATTTCTTCTGCTTGTGCAAATGTCCTACCCCTCCATTCCTAAATTCAAGTCTCTGACCATACCAATAAACAGAAAAAAACTGGGGAGTGGGGGAAGGCAAGGCATGAGGGAGGCAGGCAAGAGTGGCTACTTGTCTGCCTTACCTCCCTGCTCAGTGTCCTGCTGCGAAGGGAGCAGCCAGGATGGAGTGTGACCTCTTGTTCCCAACACTCACCCTGGCTTCCTGAGTGCGCGGCTGAGCTGAGGATGTGGGCACAGAAACAGGGAATCCCGTTGGAATTGCTGGAAAAAAAACTCTCATTAACTTAATGAGATTTGGAACATTACAAGGGAACTCCAGCTGGAACCAGATCTGAACCTGAGTGCGAAACATTCCTGAATACACTACCACAAACTTGTTTCAAGGAGAATATGTGCTCAGACATACAAATGGCTAGATTCTGATCTCAGTAATGCCAGCATGAGTCTCTTGACTCATACAAACTGCACTCAGAGGACTAGCCCTGAAGACTATAAAATGAAGATGCACACATGCCACAGGAGACTGCAAAAGGAGGGTGGAGCTACAAGGATTCAGCCACACACCTTGCTGGAACACCTTAAGACAGGTAGACCTGGCAGCAGTTGGCTGAGACGAGACTTTCATCCTGCATAATCACTACTTTCCATAATTAAGTGCAGAGTCTGACTGGGTTCACACTTCGTTGTGCTGCAGTCTAGCTACGCTCAGATCCTCACTACCAGACTCCTTGCCCAGCTCTCTAACAAACACTCTCCTCTTTCATTTCTTTAAGATCAGTAGCTGAACTGCCATGACTGTTGGGCTTCTGGGGGAAAGAGAACTGCCTTGTGAATATCAGAAAGATAGATGGAGGAGAGAAGAAACAGATTCTCCCTTCAGCATAGTGTGATATGGCAGCAGGCTGGGCTCAAAATAGATGGAGGAAGTGCTGAATGACCCAAGTGATGACAGGCTTGGTGGCATTCTCCTGAGCGTATAGAAGACACTTGTTTTGTCCATATGTCTCCATACTGCAGCTGAGAAACTACTGTAGTGTTCTCCCGGAGTGATATTCAGACCACGAGTTTAGTCTGAAGGAGAAAGCCAGTGTGTTTCCATCTAGTTTATAAACCACTGAAAAATGTCAGTAGAATAAAGATCTCTACGTTAACTAGTCTGTATTTTTTTTCCATCTGTGGAAGTACCAGAAGCTCTTGCTTCGATCAAAGTTTATGTGACATTTCCTGGAATATGAATTGGCCCTTTAGATAGAGCTTTGACTTGTCACCTATTTAAGAATGTTTTCATTATTTTCTGATTACTTACCCGGCATTGCCAAATTTTACTTTTCTTTTATTAAGTAATTTAATACTCAGAGCTCACAGAAAACTTAACATGTCATCCATCTCTTTCAGTTTAAGCGATTAAAAGCAAACCCCATTTCTTAAAGTAGATCCTTTCTTTTTTACATATTGCACATCTGAACTTGCAGTGAGACTAATACCAAACAAATAAAAACTTTCTTTTTTGAAACTTTTGAACAAGTTAAAACACATCAAAAATTCCATTTGCAGTAATTGATACTAATTAAAATGCTGAAGCTGCATTAACAAGAAATGAAAAGGAGTATTTTGGGCCTTATCTTTTGCAACCTGAATGTTTTTTAGGCTCAGCTTTTCATAAACGCAGAAATATTATACCTTGTATTATTTCCATGGAAAATGCTATTGCTGTTTGGTATTTTATGGGGTGTGGTTTATAATTTTATTAACACCATCTGTTGTTTAAAAGATAATATAGAATATTTAAAAATTACCAAAAATGCTGGTGTACACAGAATCAGGAGCAACATTTGCAGTTTGCTCTTTGCCTGGCAATTCATCTGCACATAAAGCTGATTCATATTGAAGACAGTTGAATTTAACTCCTTATGGTTGATAGGATGCTTTAAATATCTCCACTGGCTTGTGTATTAAAGCACTATTAGTATCATGAACACATTCTGTATCTGAAACAGCCCTTGCTGCCAGATCTTCTTAAAAATGCTAAAGGGTAAGAAGGGAAATGAAAGGCCATATTATGAAAGGACTAAGAACCCTGAAGATCACGTTCCACCAAAATTACAGAATTACATGACTTTAAAAGGGAAAGGCGGGCCAGCAAGATGGATGAGGAATGGATTTGTCTGCATGTCTTTTGCTCTGCTAGAAGCGCTTAGGCGCATCTAAGGACAAAAAAGAGTTTTTAATTACTGAATAAACCTTTTTTCCTGAAGCTGAATGGAAACACATCATCATGGGCAGGTGGTTTTACACATTTCTCTCCACCCACAGCCTGAGAGCAGAGCCAGTTAAAATACAAAGGCAGGAGAGGTCATAAATACAGGAGGTAGGAAATGCCTGAGTGAACTTGGAGAAAGATCTGTGCTACAAGACCGGGAGAGATGCCTGTGGTTGGCCGGTGTCTTGGCCAGGTGGAGAGCTATTTCAGCTTTGCTTAACAGGCAAAGCATCAAGGCCTTCTCAAATCTTTGTCTATTACCTAATTGCTTAAAATAAATAGCCAGTTGCATTTAGGGAGAAAGGAGAGACAAAACACTATTAGAAAAGAGTTCGCCAGTCACGATATGATTCTTCTGGATTTATGGGCCAGAGACAATTGTTCTTTCTGCTAGAGATATACAGAAAAAAAGATAATTTCCAGCATGATCCCACAAAATAAAATTTGTAACACTTTGGCTTCCAGCTACAGATTTCCTATCTAAAGAATATGCTGGGGAGGACAAGTCCTCCTGTTACCAAGGAATGGAAAATCCTTGTCAAGGAAAGGCACATCAGCCTGTTCCTGGCTGCCAACACAAATATTTTGCACTGAGAAAAACTACATTTCAAACTAACAAGAGTCCAGGTGACAGATGTTTTATTTAACTCAATATCATAACCTTATCTATAAGAAGAAATGAACTAACATAGCTATTCTATGGGAAAAAGAAAGTGTTCTAGCTACTCTTGTACAGAAGTCATATTCTGGGGTAAAAAACCCAAACCCCAAACAGACAAAACCTTCTGCATGGGTGTATATACTTTATCTTGGAATTAGGCTGTTTTTTATTTTAGAATAATTATTCCACTACTCACAATGCATGGCAATTATTCCCAAATAAAGTCTTTTTTTTTATTGCAATGAAGTGTCCACAGGGAGCTATCACAGAGTAGTTATTCTGGAATTGCTATGCTGCTTAACTTTCCCCAAGTAGACAAGCCTTAAGAAATCCTATCCAAAAGAAGATCGAGGAGGAAAAAAAAGTGTCTCAGCATGTGTTACAGCATCAAGTGAGTGAGTGCTAAAAGTTATACATTGTAATGTAGAGGCTGTGAACCACACATTTATCCCAGGAAGGTACACCGTGATAGCAGCAGAAGAGGATTTTGTGGAAACGTGTAATAAGAACTTATGTCTTTTCTTTTTTCTTTAAAAATTACTTCCAAATATTTCAAATTGGGCTTTCATCGTTATTCAAAGCAGATGCACTGTTTACTAAACAATTTTACGGTATTCCCTCTCTGGATCTGCTGGGAAGCTGTGATTAACAGCGATGTTCTGTCTTTTGGAATACGGTAGCCACGGTATGGTGCTGGGTCATAACTCCTTAAATGAGCTGAAATGCTCAACCTGTGGCATGTGCCTCAACAACAAATTAAACTCAAGGATGAGAATAAGGAATATTTTATAAGCTAAGGTGGTACACCTCCTATTATATTAATACTTTACTGAGGTGCACAGCACAGTCCAGCACAGTACTCTTGCTTCAGCTTGAGTGATGTATAGTATAGTTGTAGCTGTATTCATTATATTTAGGTCATATTTTCATGCTCTTTAAACTTGTAAAAAAAGTCCATAAAAACTATGTACAAGGCACAAGACTCCTAGAGTTTGTGGTTCTGGGCAGAAGTTTGACTATCCTGACCCTTTATGTCAATCTCAAGGTATTTTTAACTATTGGCGACCCAGAGAGGATCATCTCCTCTGACTCCTGTCATCTCCTCATGAGAGAAGTACCCTTGCAGTGTCCTGGACTGTCTCAATCTCATCCCTGGGGCACACACTGTGTGACATGCCATTGAACTTGTCTCCACTCCCATAGGCACTGTGGTATCCCTGGTAACGCCATCCTAATGCTTGATCCCATGTGAGGGTCCCACCAATATACACACACGCTGCAGTATGTGGCCACTCATGGGGTTGGAGAAGGCAGGGAGGAAGAATACAATGTTCCAGCCTAGAGCAGAAAGTGCTAGTTCTGTTGGGAGCATCAAAACCAGTTGATCAGGCACCATAGCTACCATCCAAGGCCCCTTGACAAGCACCAGTGTTAACTCCATGCCTGGTGCACACTACCTGGCTGGTGAGAGCTGCTGTCTCTGAGCCCAGATCCAATATTCTCAGCTGCTCTGGGTACCTGTCACGAGCCAAATAATGCTGCAGTGGTCTCCTAGCTAAGGAACGACTGACCCTCCACCTGTAATTTTGGGATAGGTGGAGGAGCACCACTGTGCTTTGCTTTGCTTTTTCTTTATTTTTCCTGGAGCAGGCAAGTTGCTCATGCCAGGGCAAAGGCTGGTAGGCACTGTCTTCTGGAAGGTCACCAGGTAGCTCTTCCCAGCTCGGGGGAGAGCAGCTTGTCGTTTGCAACCCACTGGCCTTCCAGATCCAAGCAACTGTGGGGGGAGAGGGAGCTCTGCAAGGTCTCTGCCAAGCCTTGCCGTGACCTTAGGTGCTGCCTCAGTAGACACGGCTCCGGCAAGAGGAGAGCCATGTGCAATGCCATCTGGACCCACGCTGGCGAGGTGACCCTCCCTCCGGCACTCTGGTTGCAGACACCTGTGCCTGAGTCTGCCTCTAGAGCCCCAGTCCCTGCTCCTCTCGGATCTCACCCCGGGAACTGCTCAGGCATCTCCCTGTGTCCCTCCTCTCTGTGGACAATGGTGACAAGCTGCTGTCTGTCCACCCCAGCTAGTCCAGGGCTCAGCAACACGCACATTTGGGATGTGGATCTCTGTGGTTCCTGTACGAGGAGATGTTTGTCCCAACCTCCTGGGACCCTTACTTGCCTCTGCAGCCACCCAGTGGACGTAGGCACCACCAGGGACCACCAGGCACCACCAGCGACTTGTCCTCTGCCACCATAGGCTCTCACAGCTCTCTAAAGCTGTCCCAGAAAATGGGGTGAAGCAGGGGAATTTGCCTTAATATCCCTTCGATTTCGGTTAGTTTGAGAGGACACCCTTGGCAAGTACGAATAAATAATATTCTAATAAATAATCAGTATCGAGAAGAATACATGAAATAATGTAGGGACATTATCCTCAGTATTCAAACACTTCTCCTAATTCCTTGTTTGGAGAAATGTGGAAAAAAAAAAAAAGACCCACCAAAAAAACTGTTGGGAGGGATTGTTTGTTTTTGTGAGTCTTCTAGCTCTTGTGTTTTCATCTTGCTCGGCAGGACTGCCAGACCTTTCTCTTCATGTTCTGATACTTCTTCTTTGTGATCTGGATGAAAACAGTAATTGCAGAAGCATTTGAATTTTTTAAAAACATGTTATTGAACTTTTTTTAAAGAATTGTCAGTAATGTTTGGACTCAAATTTGAGAGCTGGCTCATGAATCCCATGCCGGAGTGATAATATTTCTCTTTTTTTGGCACCAGATACTTGTTCCTATTGCTTTCAACTATTTTCAGGCAGGAAAATAAAATATTTGTGCTGTTTCTGATAATCAGCCTGTTCCTGCACACTTTCTTAACTGGGATATTGCTGAGGATAATCTTGTCACCCTTTCAAACACCATAAGAAATGTCCCAGCTAATGCCTTTGCAATAAATGGGGCAGTCTGTCCACAAACATGGAGGTATTCCCATATTGGCTTGCACTTAGTTTATGGCCTTCATAGTTTTTCTTCCTGCAATCCTGATCATTAGCACTAGAAAAAGGAGCTATGCTACAATTCAGGCTAATTACCATGTTTTAACACATTTTAAGTAAGAGTGGTGCTGTTTAAAACCACATCGGCAGGTCGCACACTGATGGAAATGTAACTCTCCTTTTTGCTCTGTAACACTTGTATTACTGTCCACTCAAACCCTTCTCCACTGTGTCCTAAATACCTCACCTGTTTATGAGCAGCCTGCCCTCAGTCCATCAGCCATGGTGACTGTAATAGTAAGAACGATAATTATTTAGCCACAAATTCCCTTGTCTTGTTTCCCCTCAAATTTAGGGTTTCTTTGTCACATCTTTCCAAATCTAAAGCATTGGGAAAAAAAAAAAAAAAAAAGAATAAATGCTTTTCTTTGTTTTAAAGCTTGTTTTGTTTTGTTCTGCTATAAATCAGGAGGTGTATCATTCCAACACCTGAAAGGTCCAGGTAGTACAGACACCCGCAAGAGAATACCTGCTGTGGTTTTACCTTGCATGACTGAAAGAAAAATCTTTTCCTTCCAGCACATTCCCTGCATTTCTGTAGGAGGCTCATTTTCCAATTGCAACTTCTGTTGGGATTCATGTCCCCAGCATTCTTTTACAGAGACATGCAAAGTGATCAGCCTGACATCTCTGGGTCTCCAGTTGCATCACGGGGGGTTATGGCTGGGGTAGGTGGAATGATCTTGGCCTCATGAAGATCAGCATGAAGATTTCAACTGAGACTATATTCCTTTTTTTTTTTTTTAATTTCAGAGAAACTCATCTGAATTCTGATTTGATCCTGAGATGAAAATGGCTAAGAAAACTCGGCCTGGCTTTTCAAAGTTGTGAATGACTGGACAGAAATGGTGGCCAGGAATCCCTTGGTGATGGACCTCACACAGTTCATATCATTCTTAAGTTCTCCTTGGCACTTAATTTAAAAAAAAAAACAAACAAAAAAAAACCCCAACCAAACAACCTTAATTTAACTCTGATATTTTTCCAAAACAGTGCGTTGCCATGTGAATCTACTGGCCCAGTGAGAGTGTGGAGACACCACAGTCCCTATGGACTGTCAGCCACAGAGCTAAAAATGGGATTAACCCTGGCATGGCATCTCATGTACAAAAAAGTATATTTGTTTTGGTGGAATGGCTGTGACCCCCTTTATTCCTTATTACTCTTGATGTTTCACCTCCTGATACCAAGGTGTATCAGTGTATAAAAATAAGTTTCTTTTGTGCACTGAATATAAACAGAATTGATTTAAATGTGCCATTTCACTCTCACAGACCCAACAAAATGTCCCTTATGGTTTAGCTTCAATCAGGTGTGTTAACTTTACCCAAGACCCATGGTGCTGACAACTGTAGCATTCATAAAGAAACATACTATCATGAACATCAAGGAGTAGAATTTAGATGTGGCTTGAAATATAAGACAGAAATTGAATGGAATAATGAAAAGCATTTGATTTTCCCACAAAAGTGGCAGATACAAGGTCAGCAACTGAAATATGAATATGGGTACTAATATCAGTGCATCACTCAGGCTTCCAATCCAAAGTTTTTGTTAAGAGGCTTGTGACTCATTTATAAATATTTACCAAGGTGGCAAAACTGGCACTGGGGAGCCTGGGAGGTTTCTCTAAACAAACACTTTATCAGAAGAATAGGTGTTCCACCTTGAAGCTTTGCGAAACGATGTGGGAAATTTCTACTCTGAGCTGGAGTATCCTAATGTAGAATGTTCATAGGACTGCAAAACAACAAATGCAGAAATGGACAGTTTTGCATTTAGTTTACTTTGGTTTTTCTTTAAACCAAGCTTGGATCAAAACAGATTTCAAAGAAGAAAATAACCAGTTTTCAAATACTGAAGAATAATTTAAGCACAATTCTACTTAAAGCCATCTATCTTGAAAACAGTCCAGTCCAGCGCTAACAAGGAGATGTCTGCACACACCACTCTCGGCTTTCCAACTAGTCGAGCCCTGAATTTTCAGGAAAAAAATATATGTGTTACAATAAATCTCAGAAGTGCTATTTCACTTGGAAACACATTTGAAAGAACTGCATGTCCTCAGAAGTGTAGTCACATTAGCAGTAGTTCATTAAATGGTTCTAACTTTTTGAAGCATGCTAAGTCTGCAGTATCTATTCATGTGAGGTAAAATTGCAGACTGAAAAACTTGTAGATGTCTGATAGTACAGAAGTTACTGTTGTTATAAATCAGTCTCTTCTGTGGTTAAATGTTAGGGTGGAGAAGAGTGAGAGTGAAGCAAGTAACTATCTCTCCTCTCCATCTAATTTGAAGGAACATTAAAAGATGAATGAGAAAAGGATTTTCTTAATTTTAATTTTACAGCAGCTCTACAGCTCTCTGAGTTTAGCTTTTTGTTGGTTTTTTTTTTAAATTTTCTGGTAAAATGGGCCTCCACTGAAGGAATGCTATGTGTCTAAGATACTGCCTTTCCAGAGGCAGCATGTTCCTAGACTGAAGAAGCAGGATTTCCAAGTGGCATCAGATGCTGTTTGGGAGCAGAATCCTGGCTCTCTCTGCTCTATCTCCCATGATGCTCATGTTGTAGGACACTAATGAACTCTAATAGACCTTAATGATTAGGAAGTTCTGCTGAAACCAAAGGTATACACAGGACAGCACCACTTCTCTCCACAGCAGGACAACAATCAGAAGTGATGTGCAAATGGCCACTGGCAGATGCTTGTGAGAGATCGATGACTTGTCCTTTTTTTTTTTTTTCTTTTTGCCTTTTCTTATATTTTTTGTTCCTTTTACTTTTTTTTTCCAGCAGTCCTTGGTGGCTTTCTAATTTACATGACAAAATGTAAATAGAAAATGAGTCCTTTAATTGTAGGGCTGCACATCCACGAGCCTCACTTTTAAAGAACAGTGCATGGCCAGTGTCTCTGAATATTAAAAAGATTTTATTTATGTGTCTCTTTCTGGGAAGCCGTAAGAGTGTTATCTGATTTACCATGATCTGTGAAATTGCACCCAGGAATTGCCTAAACTTTTTCTTTTTCTTCTTCTCCACAACTGTATATTTATTATTTAACTGCTGTGGAGCATTTGGTCTTTAGTCAACTAGTAAGGTCATATTTACATTCCAGCAGTGATACATGGCCTCAGTCAAAGATCAGAGCTCAGATCATGGGTTTTTTTCACAAGTTGTTTTGGTTTTGTTAAATAAATAGGAAAAGAGATTATTCTGACCCAGCAAGTTTATAAAGTCTACATCAGGATACAAAAAGGTGCTGAGACAGATGAATAAGCAGTAAACGTGTCAAGAGGAAAAGGAGGAGGAGGAGAAAAGCATATTTTTTCCATAAGAAATAGTAATTTCCACTCTTTACCTGTTTGGTCACAGTTTCTTCTGGGATATAGATTCCAGGAAAGATTATTTGCAAGTGAATGAGTCCTCCATCCTGCAAAGACCTGCACAGGTGACTAAATCCATACATTTGCTTTAGAGGATTGAGGCTTCACGATTTTACACTTTTGTAACTTCAGCCTCATGTTTGATTCTGTCTTTTGATTACCTTCTTGTCTAATGTCATAATGACAAAATGGCAATCAGGCACTTCTGCTTTTATATTTACAGTAACTTTGAGCGATCATATGGGGACTCACACAGGAAAGCACAACTTACTTTGAACCTCCTACCCTTTCCTCATGCATGGCTTAAAATAAGTAGGCACAGTTATCAGACTCTTGTCAGGACTTGTAACTTGTCTGCAATAACAAGGTTAACCAGCAATAGCTGTCTGTGCTCTGTGGTTGCATGCCAGTAAAACACTGACAAATTGAAAACTGTAATGAGAATAAACACATTATGAATATACCAAGCACATTGACACTTTTACATTAGAAACTGCGGTCATGGTAAGTTGCCTTGTCCTAACCAACCCCTGCTGTTTGAAATCGGGCCCCATTTTAAACTTATCATGTGCTCTAAAACAGTGGTAATAAATGTGTCCTGTGTGCCATAACCCTAGGTTTTCAAGACGTGGTTTAAAATGATTTGCCTGCTTGGTGTATTCCTACTTCCCTCAGTAAACAAGACTGAAAGTTAATAACAAGAATGGTTTCATAAATGAAAACATAAATTGTCACAGAGCCGAACAGACTTATAGGCAATCAGAATTTTCAAGCAATAATTGTTCTATTATTTTTGTTTGGGCTTCTTTTAGAATTTTCTTTTTCCCTTGCAGATATGATTTGGCAAGCATAGATTAATATGAGATTAACTGAAAAATCATTTTTCAGCAGTGAATTCTCTTAAAATGTGCTCAGTGATGTTCAGTAAATCACGCAGAAGATTCTACGGACAGAAAAGTGTGACTTCCTGGTTTGGTATATGGCACACATACAGGTGGTAAGGATGCAAAGGATGTGTTACTACATCAGGACTGAGAGCTGCAGGCCTGAATTTGGCTCTTCACATTCAAAAGTGGAGTGAAGGGGGTGGTTTGGCTCCCCTTGGCCGTGTGCATTGTTCGGGAGCGCGGTGCGGCGCAGTCGCAGGCAGTCGGTGCAGTGGGCAGCCCTGGCACGGGAAGCACAGCTCTCAGCAAGCAGGTGTGTCGCAGTCAGGAGCGAGCTGCGTTGGCAGTGCTGTGCGGGGAAGTTTGTGCCGTGATTGCCAGCGCTGGCTGGAGCAGTCATTATCTTTCCGCTTTATGTGAGCCTTCTCAATGACTGTTTAATTTCCCCCCGCTTCCTGCCCCTCTAACAGGTGAGGTTTGGCCAGTAGGGGATATGTGATGCAAGAGTGGAATGGCAGGGTAGGAAGGAAACTTCGGACCCTGGAGTAATTCAGGTAACCCAGGGTGATGCTGCCAGTGGCTGGAAATGGAAGGAAGTGCTCTTGAGTCTCCAAAGCTGTTTGTGTTGTGGAGGATCTGCTCCCAGCTGAGCCTTGGCATCCATGCAGGACCTGACAGGCTGCCTTGTGGGTGTCCTAGGCAGCCCAAGAACTACGGTAGCCTTTGTTGTCACTCAGATTTGGGGAGCAGGATGTCAAAAAGGCAAAGGAAGGAGGTGGGGCTGTAGACCTATTATCCCTCTTTATCAGCCCATGGAGCTGGGCCAGTACCTGAGGGAACAGCGTGGCGTGGTGTGTGATTGCTCACCTCCCATGAAGAGAGGGTGCATGCCTTGAGACTGTAGCTGGGTGGTTTTACTATCCTGCCAAAAATTCAGAAATTTCCCTCTTTGTATCAGGATGAAACAAGGGTTCTAAGGCAAATCTGGAGAAGCCAGTAATGTAGAGGATATTAGGACACTCACACAGAAGATAAAGACCCATGCTTCAAGCCCTGATTTTGCTTCATTCTAATCGAACATTTGAACCTGCCAGAGGCCATGTACAAAACATGCCCGGTTTTCAGCATCCTAGCATTTTTTTCAAGGGTGGGATTTTCCCCACCTCTCTGCACAAATATCACCTCCACCCTGTGTGAATTGCTCAGGCAATCAGACAGTGGCCAAGCAGAAGAGGTGAGATAGAGCAGCCTGGATTAAGACAGCCTGAAGCTGCAGGCCTCAGCATCAGGCAGAGTTTTGCCATTGCCTCATTTCAATAAAGTTCCCTCCTGGACAAGGACAGGAGTCAGAGGACGGAAAAGGACTCCAGCGTTCCACAACAATCCCATCTTAGTCTAGGTGGCAGGAGTGAAAGGTCACTAACACTGAGGAGAGGATGTGTATTTGCAAGGGTGAATGGACAAGGCCACCTGTCTATGTAAATACTTTCTGATGGCTGTAATCGTTCTCTAACTTCAGCATCCTGAATTAACTGATTCAGGTGCCTACATCTTCCTGGGGGTTACACAGAGAAATTAGGCTCTTGGATCAGTTTCCTGAAGGCAGGAGATACCCTCCTGTCACCTGCCTGGCCTGCAGCTGATGCAGCAGAAGGGCACAGCTCTCCTGTAGTGCCTGTGTTACACCTGTCAACCTTGGGCTGATATCTTGGCTACCCTAACTTATTCCATGAACTTGATGCCTAATTTGGAAGAAAGCAATTGAATCTTGGGCTCCTACTTTTAATTACCTTGAACTGCAACTGGTCTAGGTGTCTAAAGTAAAGCATGCCTATATTTGACAATCTCCTCCCTCACTAGGGTCTGTGCAGATCAGCTGGGAGCCCTAATCTTGCAGTCCTGGCAGCCTTGAGAAGAGCGCACACTTTGGTTTGGAAAACTCACACAGGAGCTCTCATCAACGTTGGGCTCTGCTGGCAGAGGTCAGATGGCAAGACCTATACCATGTTTCCATTCAATTTTTTCTTACTCTCCTGTTTATTTTCTCATCTCTCCCTGGTGACTGATGACTAGACTCATCTGTGATTCTAGGCAAAAGCTTACATTAATGCAATTTCTCAGATCACCTTCATATTTGGCTTCTTCTATAGAAATATTCTGTTTGCTTTTCCCCCCCATCAACAGACTTAAATGCTTTTCATTTCTGTAATTTACAGATTCAGATGGCATTGAACTGGCTCTTGGAAAACACTAAATGAAGTAGATAAAAGTGTCGAAGTAACAGTATTCATTTATTTATTTTTCCTTCCTAAGGTGTTAACTATAGAAATGATGCTCTGGAATAATTTCCTTTCGAGTGAGCTGAGGTTTGAGCTTTTACTCCAGGAACAACATTCCTAAGAAGACTAAATTGTTTTAACTACCGGTTCTGTCAGGTCATCTGCCATATTAATGTGTTTGGCACACATGTAATCTTTGTTGCAGCTAAAGAAAGCCTCTCCAGTGATTCTCTGCTTTTCTACAACGCTGCCTTTGGCTACTCTTAGTAGCCAAGCTAAGGGTAAACCTGTGCTGCAGACACCAGCATCACATGGAGCTGTGCAATACTGCAGAGCTTCATGGAGGTTAATCTACTCTGCCAAATAGACTTTGGCTGAACTAGCCAATAGCCACCGTCTCCTATTCAATTTTATATGATTTAGTCCAAAACCGACTGTCAGTCACAGTAGGGGCTGTGTTACTAAACTATCAGTGCACTGTCAAGGAAAAAATGCTTCAGGTGCACGGCAAAGTGGTACTCACTCAGTGCTTTGCTATAATTACATGGATGTAACTAACGAGGGAAAAGGTGTTGTAAATCTTTTTCATCCAGTCTTTCACTGTTCTCCTGTCTTTCTCCAAACAATGCTCACAAAAAGCCTGGAACCTAGATAAAAATAACAAGTGTTAAAATTCAACATTTAGAAGAAATAAACACCAGTAAACTGAAATTAAAATTGACCCTTTAAAATTGCCCCTTTAATTGATGTTTTCTTCCCAACATTTAGGATTATATTAGCATTTTGAAAAGATTTTTGATAAATATGGATGTGGGAAAGAAATACTGCAAAGGTATCTACCACATATAGCTTAGTAAAACCATGTGCGTATTCATGTCAGAAGGAGAAATATATTACCTGGCACCAAGGCAAAGAGCTTGCAGAAGATATGAGTACTCTAATCTGAGTTCAAAATTTTTTTGATTTAAATATTGTTTTGTTCGAGTTAGATTAGGTCTTAGAAGTTATGGCTGAGAACAAGACCCTAATGAATATGCAAAGAATAAAATGACACTCTAAAGAAAAAAATATTATTAGAGCTTAGCAATAAATGATTTTGAAATGGCACTAACATTCAAAAGTTATATTTCTGTTCCAGAAAAGGCTGAACTGTCATAATCTGAAACATCTAAAACATCTCATTACTATATGCACTGTAGATAAGCCCTTCTCTGCTCCTCCTTTACTCAAAGCTGTGGCAAGGTAAATCCCTTCGTGCAATCTAGAAGGGTTCAGCAAATCTGGGTTTATTTTCTATTTTGTAAAATACACAGAATCTTTCACTCTTCTCATAAAATTTCGCTAGAAAATAATGGAGGTTTTCCCATCACTATTTTTTTTGTAGCCAAACAAGTCCCAGCTACCTACCGTGTGGGAGGAAAGAATCTAAAATGTAAACAGGTTAATACTACACCATGCCATCTGGTAGTGATGAAGCTGAAAGAAAGCGATGGTTGGAACGATGCTGATGAAAGGTTGCTTCAACTCAAGCAGAGGAGAGAAAGTTGTTCAAGTAAGTGAGTGAAATGGAGAAGAAGATGAGAAAATTATGCTGAAGCCTCCTAAGCTGCAGGAATCAAAATGGAATTTCCTTGAATAAGTGTTTTGTAACTGTGCTCTCTAGTCCAGGAAACTAAGCAGACTGAAAACAGAAAGTTGCAGTATTCAGGTAAAGGGCCAAAACCCCCTTTTGAGACTACACATTTAATCAGGGCACTTTTGATGATTTTTTTTTTCTGCTAACATCTGATCACCTTGTCTTTCACAGACAATTCTTTAAGCGTTCTAGCAAAAACGGCATAATTTTCAGATGTATTTTGTGAAAGTAACAGAATTACAATACAGTGCAAGTTATACAAAGAATTTAAGAACCAAAATGCCACTGCCATATTATTGAACATCCTGTGCCATTACCCACCATCTCTTCTCTTTTGCATGACTTTGAGCACTGCTTTTAAAAGTTATCCCTGCCAACCATTTAGACAGACATTGATTATTAGGCAATCTGCTTATTCTCTTGTTCGCTGCTTCACTTGTATGAAATGCACTTTTCCATTTCTATTATTTAGCATTTTTTCATCAATCTTTTTTAACTAGGCAGAGACAGCTTTAGCAAGCAGCAGTAATATGTAAGTGGGATAAATTTATCTTTCAAAAGCTTACACTTGGTCTTGCATGTTTTCTTGTTATTAAGGTTAGATCTCACTCTCTTTCTCTTTTTAAAATACTCAGTATTGCATTTTTAGATATACTGCCAATCTAGTTTTAACTTCAGGGTGTCAATTTTTACTTTTCATTCAAAATTCAATTCATTTGTTCTCCATGAACTTGAAATCATCTTCATAACGCTTAGTCCCTTCTGGCTGTAAAAAAAAAAAAAAAAAAAATCTATGAATTGATAAAAGCATGATGCACTGCTTTATAATGCTTAACAATAGTGTTTTTCTGATAACACAATTAATCATTTCTGTCTTATTTATTTTAAATAAAATAAGCATTAAAATTGGTCTCCAAGAGCTCCGCTAGAGCTATACTTCAATCGTAGACTTCTGAAGGATTATTTTTACTTGGATCATTTCGGGGATCTGGTTTATTTCACAGCCCAACATCTAGTTGTGTCAGCATGACCAGGGGGAGGCAAACTGTGAAGTGGGGAGTGGGAAGGAGGAAATAGAAAGTTTCTTCCCTGCCAACTCCTCTGTATCATTTAATGACAACTTGCATCACTCCCTAATTTTTTATGCACCTGAACCCTTTTTCTCCAAAACAAGGGTTACTTTTCATAAAATGACCAGCTGAATTAACTAGGCAGGGCAGGTTAGAGCCTGGACTCTACTTTCATTAACCTTTCTGCAGTGAGGATGCAGTCTCTACCACAAGGAATACGTGTTTCTTCCCAAGCCTCCCCACACATCCACAAGGTCAGATAAAGTTTTCCTGTGGTTACTGGGAACAAATCACAAGATAGCCAGCTCATCACACTTCAACTAATATTTTCTATATAACTTTTACCCATAAGAACAAGCAGGAAAGAAAAGCCTTCAGTGTTGCATTGTTTTGCAATGTGGTTCTCAGAAAAGCACAGTTTAATCTGAGTCGTACGGTATTGGTCATCAAGACTAATTTTGATGTGGCCTCAGAGTTTCCACTTCTGAAAGATACTGATTTAATCACTATTCACTAATATTTGGAGGAGAAATTTTACAGTAAAACCCCTAAGAGTGGCCTAACCAATGACACGTACTGCAACACTGATGAGCATCACAGACGCCACCTCTGACACAGATGAAAATGTCTGCTTGTGGCTCATACTTTTTGCACATAGTGGACATAAAGAGATGGCTGTTACACTGCTTTTTTTTTCCAGGTTGCTTTTTATTTTTTTTTAAATTGTATACATGACTTTGTATATGTAAAGTACTCTTACTGCAACTGCTTATGGGAAGCACAGAAGAAAAAGAACTTTTCAGAAAGAAACAGCACCAAATTTATTCCCTGCGGAAGAAAGTACGAACTTGTTGACATTCAAAGAACCTGTAGGATAGCTTTAAATGAAGCTACAAAACTTGGGGAAACTTTAATTTAATCAAGTCCTGATGACACTTGAAACTTCTCGTAGCAACTAGGGAATCACACGAAAATGATGCTGCCTTTGTGTTTCTCCCGAAAAGAACATGTAAATATGGACATAGTTCACTTTAAAAAGGAAGACTATCAATTACTTTTAACAACAAAGCAGTTCCTCACAGATACAGAAAGTTCAGGTATTTTTTTTATTTGCTGCGAGTATTACAGAGTCTACAGTTTTTCAGCCTCTTTAAATCAATGGAGAAGCTAACAAACATTTGCTTTTTTGACAAAAGAAGGATTTCCTTGTGTTGTACCACTACCACACTTTTCATTTAAAACCAAATACTTGTGAATATTTCTTTACTAATAGCTCCTTTTCGTTTGACTCCTTCCTCATGTAAATGTTGGTAATTAAATGTTGCAATGGTATTACTGGCCACTGCAATGCTGAGAAATGCTGGTCTACATGACCTAATCATTTTCCAAACCTAGTGGTTGTGATTCACCTCAAAAATTATTCAAAGAGTTTTCCCATAATGCCTTTCACAAGCTAGCAGCATTATCCTGATAGCAGCAAAACCAGCTAGATCTGTTCTGGTTCCTATTGTTATGGCAAACACGTATGATATATATAGATACACTGTCTGACATTTCCAGCATAGTGGGATATAAGTGGGTCAACTGGATTCACGTTCTCCTGGCAGGTGAAGTACATTGTGCTAAATGGTCTGCACTGACTAGCAACTGACAACACAGGGATGTGGGCATGGGGCATATCATGGAAAGAATATTATTCACTTCCTACATGCCAAAAACACAGTGGAAAAGACAAGTTAGGAACCTTAGTTTCCCAGAGCAGGCTTTTGGGAATGTGAGTTTAACACCACCAAACACATGTCCAGCCCAGGTAACACAGGAGACAGGTAGACGTGAGGATATAGATGCAGTCTGGTCACGGTAAGACCAGGCTGTGACTGAGCTGTTACCAACAGTGCATCACTTCTCTTCCTCATAAAACTGACAAGCTCTTCTCTGATGCATGCTGTTGGGAAGGAGCTTTTTGATTCCTTGCAGACTAAAATTATGCCGTGTGTCTTTTCCAGTGATTACAGTTCTTCAGCAACTATAACTGAAATTTGATCCTAAACATATATGTGTAAAAATGTGGTTTATAATGATTTTACATCATGCTACTATAGAACTTTAATATGCTATATTAAGGTTGCAGTACTAATGACATTCCTGTTTTTTTATTGCCCTTTTTCATTCCTGGATGTCTGAAACTACAGCTTGATTCCTAGACTTCTGAGGTCTGTGAGGGTCTTCCCTTGGCATCAGAAAACTTTGGACCAGTTGTGTCAGTTCATCAAGAGAAACATCCTATCCTTTGAATTTATCACTGCTCAGTAAACAAGGTGAGTTTGCTGGGTCAGGGACAGACGGTTCATGTGAGTTCATAACTGTTCTCAACTACGCAGTAGAGACCTTGTTCAAATGGTGGTTCTATGAATACAACAAAATAGTAAGTGAAATTCAAACTCTGAAACTATGCAATTAATTTCTGTTCTGGAGAACTAAGAGACTCCAAAAAGACTGAGTTCTCAAGTACTGAGGTGACCAACATTTCTAAAATACACCAGCATGCAAGCTTTTGCTGAGTAAACTATAAACTCCCACGCTATTGCAGAATGACTGTCAGTTCCTGCCTCATAACATCTGAAAACCATTTTTTTCAAAGAGTTAATCAAAGTACGCCACCAAGAATAAGTAATTCCAAGAAGTAACATCAACGAACTCACTTGAACCCAGCCGAGCTGCTGCCCTACAACTTCAAAAAAATGCACCACTTATGCCAAGCACTCTCCTGTTCCTCTCTGTCCATCACACCTCTCTGGAGCAACTGTCACAAGTATAGAAAAGTCTAGAGAAAAGTTGACACCAAAAATGTAGTATTCCCTTCCCAATGGGCTAATCTTGTTTTTGCTTTTACTAACAGTGGCTGTTGTACAGTTTGGTAGTCTTGTGTTTCTGGCTTGATTTTAGATCACCTGTGGATAGCAATGGATATTACAATGAAATAGTAGTTTTGGTTTGTTTATTTATAACATCTCCTTTTTTTTTTTTCTGGACTTTTTTTATTAAACTAAAATCTCTCTGCCCACAGACAAGCTGTAGTAACTTTCAATGGGAAAGTAACTTTCTGTCAGTAGTTCTTTTGCAATTCTTCTCTTAAAAAACCCCATGTTATGCAAAGAGCTGCAAACCCCACAGTTGCTTGCAAGGAAAAGAAATTGTAATTGATTCCTACGACAGAGAAAAAATTCTTTGATATTTGCACTATTCACAAGGAGTTCATTAGTGAAACAACAGCACATCCCGCGAAGCACACCCTAACATTGTCAAAGCTTTTTATAGTAAAATAGACTAAGGGTGAAGGATTCATGTAAGGGGACAAGAATGTAACTCATACATTAATCAGTGATTGTGAATCAAAATTATTCTGGGTAATTAAGTAACTCTGAAGGTGTTTAAGTACACTAAAATAAAAAAAGCTAAGACATTGTAAAATACCTTTGGCCTAAAGAAATCATAGATCACACGAATTTACCCTTGAATTCAGCCCAAACACTGCTTAAGGTACAGTACCATGTAAACCTACAAAGCCAGCTACTAGAGGCTCTCAGTTTGTTGAATGTTTTAATTAAGGGGATTCTGTCAAAGTATTTCTCACTATTAGGAGAATATTGTATACAAAACAACTAGAGATGGGTGAACTCATTTTACCTCATTACAAGCCCATTCAAAGACCACTTCTAATCATGAAATATTATTAGTTTCTTGTTCTTTTCAGAAGATGATGACATAGAATAATACCTAATGATAAAATAAGGGAAGTAAAGAGAAGAAAGCAGCATGGGAAAAGAAATACCAACACCATGTAAAGAATGAATTTGATAATATGGGCAGAAGAAAGGAAATACTACTAATAGTAAATACTAGTGAAGGAATACTAGTAATACCTTCTATTCATGGTCCGAAGAAATATCTGGCAGATTAGGTAGCTGTGAGAGGTTTTTTTACCATAACCTACCTGTTAAGTTATGGTACAGTTCCAATTCCTACTTGGGGAAAAAAAAAGGGGTTAAGTTACATCAAAGAAATGTCTGCAAAGTCAAGCTAGCTCTTCACAACCTGTGGTCCACAAGAATAATGTAAGATGTTCACAGACACTGAGTTTGCTCAAGACTAATGATAATCCTTTGTGAAATGCAAACTGAAATTTGTTTTCCTACCAAAACAAGGTCTTTTTCCTATCCCCCTTTCCATTCACAGATGCCAGCATGTGTTGACTTGTTATTGTAGTTTATGAATGTTGGCCTTTATTTCTGTGAAATTAGCGTTATCAACCTCATTTGACAAAATGTAAAATTATATGTAAAGCTGACAGACTTGGAAAAAGTAATAGAAATTAAAAAGAGATAAACATAGCTTTAAGAATATGTGTTCTCTTAAACAGTTCTTTTACTCTGAAGGGCTACATAATTATACCAAGCCATATGTGTGTCTTTTTTTTCTTTAATAAGTATTCCTGAAACTGGACAAGTGCTAATAGCACTACTAAGAAGAATGACATCTATCATCCAGAAAGTTCTCATCATAGCTTACTTTATCAGTTTAATGATGAAAAAAAAGATAGCCATAAATCAGAATCTCTAACTAATGTTCTGGCTGAACTTAAAATAATATTCTAAAGTTTGACCATAAAAACGTGGGATTAGGCTACACAGCCACACAAGATGTCACTTCTCCTTTACCTAGAGATCTACATGATGAATTATACTGTTCCCACATAGCACAGGACAGGTGGAATTTGAATGATACATCCCAGAGCGTATAAATCATATTACATAAAGTAAACACTCCATAGGTTATGGGTTTTAGTATTCTGGAATCAAGATTTCTTATGCCAATTGGTAGCTCTTTATGTTCTTCATTGGTCTTTTAATAATAAGCTATTTGATCTTTCTGTCTAATTGCTCTCACGTTAATAATTATGCAGGATTAGGAAAGCTCTAATTCTTAACCGTGCATACGGGAGGATGTATAGTTATGACATCCTTGTAAAATCTTTGTGAGAAAGACATGACCCAGGGCAGTGAGGAAACTCTCTCAGCAGAGCTGACAAGCTGGGCACAGTGCCACGCTTGCCATGTCGCTGCCCTGTGCCAGCTTGCTGTGCCGGCATGGGTGGTTGCCACCCCTCAGAGCCCGGAATCTGCCCCAGAACCCCTTGTCTGAGGGTGGCAGGGGCCTTTCTAGCTCCATTGCTTTTATGGGTTCCATTTTAACTTTATCAGAGTATGCCACAGTCTTTTGCTTACTTGCTGTCTCAGGCAGGGAAGTTGATTTTGCAGGTGTCAGGCTAAGGCTCCATGGGGCCTCCATGCAGGACTCCCTGAGAGTCACCAAGCAGGGACTTGAAGTCCATGACTTTGTATCACACACAGAAATTACAGCAACACTTTTCCTATTTACTGTGACTCTCATGGTTCAGCAATGGTGGAAACCAGCAGACATTTCATCTTGGAAAAACTGGCTGAAGAATGCTGCCTTTCTGCTTATTCCAACAGCTCCATGAGGCAATACAATGGATACAAATCTTTTGAGGACAATCACCCTATTTTCATTTTCAAAGCATTTCTTCAGGCTGGGCTGCTTCAGCTACTGCTTTGCTAAGCAGCTCCACAAAAGCTTGCACAAGCATGGTGGAGGGCCAGAGACTAATACAGAAGTAGGAACATGTCAGACCCACTTTGTTTCTACAGTACTATGTCGGAATAACAAGATCCTGTCGTTCTTGTTTAGCCACACTGACTATTGCACAGGGCAAGCTGGAAACAGAGGAGGAAGGAGAAAATTAATTTCTTTGCCTGCTCCCTGATTGCACAGGAAGCTGAAGTTCCTGGTAGGAAGCTTCTGCTACCCCTCTGAGTCTCATGGCCAGTGGCATGGCTGTACAGCAGGCATGGCTTTTAGACATAAAATCTTGTCCCCTGTGTGGAAGACCACGTCCGTTTTAGCTGATTATGGAAGGAAGGATCTAAGGACGAAGAAAAGACCAAGGCGGACATAAATGTCAAAATATTTTGGGCAATCAGCTTCTTCAGTCTTGTTCCTGTTTGAAGATAAGGGGTCTGGGGACTCCTGTGTTAGCCCTGTGTGTGTGCAGGAAGCCATTTCTACACCCCTGTGCTTGAAAAACAGGTCTGACAGGGTACTGGCCTGCAATGCCCTGGAAGAGCATGAGGCATGATTTCCCCATTTCCCATTTCCTTATGCTTTTTGATTCACTAGGTAAAAAACAGGGCTGCAAGCACCCTGGTGTACTTGGGAGCGAGTTGGTTTCTGTTTCCTGCCTGCAGGCTGCTCAGGTGTTCATTTGCTGGCCCCACTGTGAGGAGAGACACACAGCAAGAGCAGAGGGAGCTCCAAGAGGTGCTCTTCCTGCCCCATTCCTCGCAGTCCCTCCATATGCCCACTGGTTAGAAAGAAAAAAAAAAGAAGCACACACTCACAAAAAAACCCACCCAACCCAGTCAAGTCTTTTCAGCAGATTAAACCCTTTTTGACTGATCCATTCTTGAGGTGTTGTTTGTACAGCACACAGTTTTGGGCCCCACTTTAAAAAGGACATTGATGTGCTGCAGTATGTCCAGAGAAGGGCAACAAGGCTCATGAAAGGTCTAGAAAACACCTCCTGTGAGGAGGTTCTGTCTGAGCCTCCTCCCTCTCTACAACTCCGTGAAAGGCGAATGTAGTGAGGTGGGGGTCAGTCTCTTCTACTGTGCCTGCAGTGAGAGGACCAGAGGAAATGGCCTTCAGCTGAGACAGGGGAGACTCAAGTTAGGTATTACATAAAATTTTTCACTGTTAAGGTGGTCAGGCATTGGAATAGGTTGCCCTAGGAGGTTGTGCAGTCACCATTCCTGGAGGGGTTTAAGAGGCATCTGGATCTGGTGCTGGGTGTGGTTTAGGGGTTAGTCCTGGTTTAATGGCCTAGGGGATACAGTGTTAGTGCTGGATTGATAGTTGGACTGGATGATCTTAAAGGTCTCTTCCAACCCTGATGATTCTATGTTTCTGTGATTTGCAAGTGCAGTCACTACTAACTCTCCATGCAAAAGACACTAATTTTTTCATACCTTTGTACTATTCAGCATAAGGCATATTTCACACAACAAACAATTTTCTTTTCTTTTCCCCAGAATGGTCTTTTCTAAGCTGATCTTTTCTTCCCTCCCTCCACAGCGGCAGGACGGGACGGTGCAAGGATGGGACTTGTGAGAGCCCTCTCCTGCCTCTTGCCTCAAGCACGCTGTGACTGTTTCCTAATATGAGCCAAGTACTTCACCTGAGGACAGCCATTACCTCTTTCCACCCCAGCAGAAGATATTTCTGCCACTGTGCTCTGCCTGCCCCTCCGTCTTCCAGCTACAACAAGCAATGTGGGCTCGCACCAGCACCGCTCTTGCCAGAGCCACGGTGAACCAGAAACACAGAAGCGTTCGGGCAACGCTCTGTCAGGCACATGGTGTGATTCTTGGGGATGTGCTGTGCAGAGCTAAGGGCTGGACTCGATGAGCCGTGCGGGTCGCTTCCAGCTCAGGCTATTCCGTGACTCTGTGCCCATCGGCAGGCCGTGCACGGCGGCGGCGGCGGGCCCCGAGCGGCGCACGGGTGGGCGCGGGGCGGGGAAGGCGGAGCGGGCGCGGAGCATGGATCAGCTCCACGTCTGGGCGGGAAGGAGGGGCGCGGGCACGGGAGGGCGGCCGGCTGCCGTTCCCAGGGCGGGCCACGAGGGGGCTCCGCGCGGGTGACCCGGCGCCCGCGCAGCCCCCGGGGCCGCGCCGGCTGGGAGAGCGAAGTTCGTCTTTCTCGTTCTGTCGCATTTTACAGGCGCTCGCTCATCGCCGGGTCTGCCGGAGGACAGGCACACCCCTCCGGCAGGCCTGGGAGCTGTGCTTGGGAAAGAAGGAGGTAGCCTGAGCTGCCCGGGGAGGATTCAGGGCTGGGGTGAGGCTGGCAAGCGCCTGGCGCTGAGGGGTCACTCGCGGCTGCCGTCCTCGCCTCACCTGCCCGTAAGAGCGGCGAAGTGGGCACCTGGTTTCCGCGATATGGGTGCCTGCAGCTTATTTGGAAAATAAAAATCTATCGGTAGGAGATGAGTGGGGTGACTCAGTAGGTAAAGGTGAAAGAGACATTGCAAAGACTTCTAGGGCTTTAAAAGTTGGAACAGAAGTTTTTTTTTTCTTTCTTTCTTTCGCTGCTCCTTTGAGGCGGGCTATTTCTATGAAGAAAATTCTGCTCACATTACAAAAGGGGGATGTCAGGGGGTTTGACTGTCATTGAGGTTGAAATGAACTTTGTCACCCTGTTTAAATATTTAAGTCTCCTGACACAGGCAAATACATCACGAAGTGCTAAAAAAATATATTTAAAAATACGGCTGCCTTTGAGATGAAGCATTCCTATTCCCACTGTATCTTTTCACTTTGCTCAAGCAACCCTGAGGTACAGAGTATGGCAAGAAACTCTGGCCTGGATAGGAAACGCCATTATCAGAACCTGTGCATTTGAAGGGGTAATATTTTGTTTATGCTGTTTTAGCCACTCTGTTGATTTAACTGATTTCCAAGAGCTTAAACATCTTATCAATATGCACACGTATCAGTTTTCATTTTGCGTCCAGTCATACTATGTCCTGTTCCCTTAAGTAGCTGTAGTTTTATTATAGTTTCATACCATTTTGCATAGTGGTAATATTTAGGGGATTTTTTGGGCTTTTCTTAACTGTCTTATCTTCCCTGCACACATACAAGGTTTCCACTTTTACATCACTACTTTGGTTGTATTAAAAGTGCTAATTTAACTGAGAAGTCAGAAAATGGTCTTCGAACCTCGCTCTGTCACATCTTTGCTTTGAATGCAACATTGAGGAAGGTAGTGGATGTACTTTAAAATAAAAGTGGGGGTTATTTTAGATTAACTTTGCTAAAATCATTGTTTAGAGAAACGGTAATGTGGTTCAGGGCAGAAACCAGTTTTATGTTGGTGCATTTTGTCTAAGACGATCTCAAAGGGCAATAGCTTCCTGGGCAACTGTGAGTGTGCAAGGCTAAAGCTGGAGGAACTTGTGTGAGTGGGAGCCCTCAGTCATAATTTAAAGTCTTATCTTGAGGACAAACCATACGCACCATGTTGACAGCAAGGACAATCTCTTTAGTTTCATCCCTTCACGTGGAGGTGGAGGGACTCGTGATCAACACACTGTTTTCATCTCCTGTGGGCCACAAAAGTAACTCTCTGAGAGGCTAGAACTGGGAATTGCCGTGAAAAAGACTTGAAGGAGCTGAAGGAGACTAGCTCATGGTGGAAATGATACCATAAAGGCAAAAGAGCCCAGCATGGACAACAAACCTTTATTTTGCTGATGGTTTCTCCAGCTCTGGCCCCATGCCAGTTTGGTTTTCGTGGGCTTAGCTGAAAACACAGATATCTTCTAACCTCCAAGTGTGTGAAAGATGCTACCAAATCCTACAGCTGATGAGAAGTGAGGCATTTATACATCCTTATAGATTTCTTTGTAGGCAGAAAAGTATTCATGATAGACTGTTCACAAACATTTTGAGTAAATCCTGCCATATCTGAAGAAGACCACTCAGGTTGTGTCCCTATCCTTAAAACTTTTCAGTTGTTTTCAGAACAACTGAAAAGTGCAGTGTGTATGCAGCACCTGCTGGGATAAATGGGGGCTGAAGATTCTCCTAGGTATTGAAAAAATAATCATTCCAGTTTCCCTACTACAGTTCTTTTTTGAATCTGAAACTATATAAAATATGTATCACATATTGACATTTATGTCCTTCAGCAGTGTGACATCACTTGTCACTTGATGTAAATTTGTCCAAGTTGTACAAAAGTCAAGTGTCTGAAATCTGAGCTCCTAGTTACAAAGAAATATACTCTAACTGACTGACTCATAATTTTTTTGCTCTTATGTTCAAGCTCATGGAAAATGAATAGGCCACCAGGAATTAAGACAGAAGTTAAAACCTACCTAACGAGTTCTAAGCAAACTGTGCAAACTCTACAAATCTATGTCCAGATCCCATCTGCTCTCAGTCACAAAAGTATTCAGTGTATAAATAAGCCCTTCCAACGAGCGCAGTGAGGTGGGGATTCCTTCAGTGTGACACTGAGGTGTTTGACCTGTGGCTGGCCTACAGGTGTGTGAGCAGTGTGGACACAGAATCACTATCTGCATGACAAGGTATATGCAAGATAAACACATTGGGCCGGTGTTTTAAGCAATTTAAAGATGAGGTTTGAATATATTTTTTAAAGCTTTAACTTTTGTGAAGAAAGCAGCTAATGTTTTTAGTCTGTCACACTTGCAAAGACATCTCTTTGTCCATCCATCTGGCTTGCTTTGGTTTCAGGCTGTTTTGTTGTGAAAGTTGCTTTAGGGATACGCTGTGGGATATGTTGTAGGGTATGTGGTGGGATATATGTTGTGTTTGAGGTGATGACTCTGTGATCCTCCTGTGCATATCAGAAGTGAATTCCTTTCTAATTATGCACACCAGCTGCTGGCCAAGTCCTGTCTCCTGCACTAACACGTTTCTGCGCTGGGAGAAACACTTTGTTCACATCTGGAGAGTAGCTGATGCAATGTGTCATGATTGCAGAGGACAAATCCTAAGAAGAATTCAGAGTAGTTATATATGTGGATTTGAAAGTGCAGGCTAAAATCATAAATATTACCTTGTCTTCAACAGGATGCAAGGGGAGGAAATAAAGTAATGTTGTGATGTCTTTTCAGCAAAGAGGCTGTTTCATGTAAATCAACTTTCTTGATATTAGCTGTTGTAAACTTGGATACTTGGATTATGCTTGTGAATTTTGGTCACCAAATATACATATGTTACTCTAAATCTGACCATGGAGAGAAGAGAGCATTTTTGAAAACAAGGATGAGTTGTGCAAGGAGTGAAGTGTTCAAAGGAAGCCTGAGTCTAGGCCCGTCTGTAGTGATCTCAGAGGAGATGTGGGAAAGGGAGACACTGTTGTGTGGGTGACGGTGATGTCTACAAACTCCCCTGATAAGGAATGTGATCACTTCTATGTCTCTTCATGGATGGTCTGATTTAAAACATAGGGAATATTTGGGAGAGGGCAGATGTGAGTAGCTCAGTTAAGAGGATAGCGGAGAAAGAACTAGGAAAATATGATGAGAGGTCTTCAAATAGGAAAAGGGTAAAGATAAAGAGTTAGGTCAAATTATTTTGAGTCATGCACGGTTTGTTTGTTTTCTTGTATTTATTGGAACAAAAATAAAGTAGAAAAGTAGAAATTCTGTGCTGAGCTCATGAATCCTCATATATAAAACAGCTGCAAGCTGGGGAGGTGTTCTCAAGCCCTAGATTTGCAACTGAGATATAGGCGCAGACAACATGAAAATCGGTTTTTATTTCCAGCTTTGGTCACTGATGTAGATAAGAGTGAGTGTATGTGAACATCTGTGCATTTGGTGAGTATGTAAGTAAAATAACATACAGTGAATTTACCTCAAGTTTTTATGAAAGTGTCACCTAGCTTTACACAGCAAATGTATGTGTGAGCAGAGTTAAAAGGGAACAAAAAACCCTTAAGTTGTTTTACTTCATTGCCATCTAAATGTTTGCACTCAAACAGCATAGAACATTATTTATTGAACTTGGATATATGGGGGGGGTTATGACATATCTAGTTGTAGGTCAGTTGCAGAAATCACAGCTATGGACCTTCCAACTTCTGTCCAATTTTGATTTGAACAATTCACACTATCATAATGTTTTATATTTTTTATTTTAAAAGGGATAAGATGAAAAGATTTGACAACACAATTTAAAGAATGTATTTGGACTAAGTTACAGACCTAGAGTATTTGAACCATTGTTTGCACACCACTGAGAACACAGTACCTCCTTTTAGATAATAGTGATTTTATCCTCAAAAACAAATTGATGGTGGGACTGGGTACTGTCCAGTATGACGATATGGAAAAGTGAATCAGATAAGTTATTCCCCATTTGACTTGATCCTAAGACCGGGGAAATTCAGTCAGTTTGTTGAGTCAGTGACCATGTGGATGTGGTGAGATTTTTGGGGGCGAACAGAGTGAGAAGATGTGCACATCTATATCTGTTTCAGAGTGTCTAAGCAAATACAAAAAGTACAAGATACCATTCTTATAGAAAAAAAGGTAAAAAGCCCATTCTTTAGAAAACCCAGCAGCAATGGAGTCTGTTTGGACTTAGGAAAATTAAGTAAAGAGCATAGGACTGGCTTTATCCGAAATCTGAGTCAAGGTTTTATCGGTGGGATTATCTGATGCGGGGGGGAACGCATTTCACATCATGGATATGGGAGATCCTGCGTGGCTCCATGACACTGGAGACATGGTGGCTTCACTTGGTCCTGAGATCGCTGACTTGGTAGGAATTTTGCCTTCCACCTGTACGAGATAATTTTCTATAACTATGCCCCTTTCCTAAGGAAAACTGTGTTCTTTATGTAGCTTTGTAATAAGTACTGATAGCCACAAACCACTTTATGAAGGAAAAGTGCATGAAAGTGAGGAAAATAACTCTGTTGACTTTGGCTACATGATCTTTTGTCACAAACAAGAAGTTTCCTCAGCAAAATCGCAAAGCAAAAAGATACCGGCCTTTCACAAAATCAAGCCTGTATTTGGGTAAGAAAAGGCAGAAAAAATTCAGAAGTAGTTTGGCTTGATGCAGTCACATTTTCTACAAGCATAGATGAGGTGTGAGGTTCAGCACTGACTACAGTCAGTGCAAGCAAATCTCACACCACAGGGGCTAAGATGAGAAGTAGGCCCAGAGAAGCTCATGCCCTAGTTCAGCATGTTCCAGCCTTGACAGCTTCAGGGGCAGCAACCCACATCAGGATTCCTTCCTTGAAAGTTAGTATTTTTGCTGGGTTTCTGGGTGCTGGGTAAGCAGATAGCCTGTATTCTTCTATCCCATCTTCCTTCCTGTCCTGTCCCACATAAAGCAGGCTGTGGTGAGGTTACTCTCCCTTTCTTCTTTGCTGAAACTTGGAATCAGCTCCACCTCTGCCACCTCCTTCCACCCATTCTGACTCGGACCTGTTAGAGGTGTTGCTGCCTGACTTCCTCCCTCCCTCAAATATGACAGCAGGCTGTAGGGGTTGTGTATGGGTAGGGGTGTGTATCCTCCTTTCCTCCTTGTTCACTCTCCTTTCCTTGCAACAATGCAGTCACCTGATGGTCTGAGTCAGCCATGCCTTTCTACCTCCCAAACTACTCCCATTCTCTCTGAGGAAAAGTCAGGCTGACAAATGAGAGTTGGGTCCCTCCTGTAGACCAACTCTTGGGTCACTCTAACCACATGAACATGATATTTATTAAACATATAAAAGACAGGAATTTGCTAAGAGCCTAAAGTGACGTATTTAGAGACGTGCTCAGCTCTCAGAATGAGACTATTTCCTGGACTTTACAAGATATTCCTTTTTCTTAAGGCCAAGCATATGCTTCTGAGCAGGGTCTTGTCTTTCAATGGTCGAATGTGAGAGGTGTGTCATCTCCAGCAATAAGAGGGGAAGATGGTTTTGTCGAAAATATCATTACTCTTTAATATTGACTTATACTTATGGAATCCAGGTTTGGAGTAATCAGTTTGACATTCTGTGCTGTCTGTATCTTTTGGCCAGACTTTTTGCTTTGTTCACAAAGCTTAAACAAAGAGCGATATTAATGAAATTTTAAATTCGCTTTCCAAGGAAGTAAGGTACAGTCTTATTTTACTTTTTCAGAAGTTTTACCTAAATAAAAGAACATGAAAGAGCATATGCCTTTTGTTCATTTGGTTTTGTTATATGTTTTATAGCTTTATCTGGTATTCAAAGACCTAAGCAACTTTACTAGGATCAATAAGAAGCACTGATCCATCCCTCAACCTTGCCCAGACTTCTCCCTTGGGGCAGCTCCAGAGCTTTAACACTCCAGGTGGATTGTGTCTGGCTCCAGGTAAAGTTTGTCAATATTTTTCATCTGACACAGTATATATATTTTTCATATATGTGAAAAAGGCAGGTTCAGCAGTATCAAACAACTCTGAGAATTTGATTTCATTTTATCAAGTTACTTGTCCAAACCAACCAAATAAAAAGTAACTTCCCTTAAACTCCTTAAAATAAATTGGAAGACATATTTTTATTTTTCATTGCAATACTTTAAAATAAATGGTATCATTTTCTGGTTTGAAAATATTACACGTGTTCAATTTTCCTTGAAATGTATTTTTAAAAAGTAAATAAACTGAAAATCACAATGAAATGTCCACTTCAGATCAAGTTAAATATTTCATGTAGTTAAAAATGTTGTTTAAAAAAGCTTATATTTACTCAGTGTTTTTCACTTTTTCTGATTTTCCTGTGAATGGAAGCATCAACAACCACAAAACTTTAGTTGCTGACACTTTAATTTAACTTTATTCCTGGAAAACAGACTGGTTTTCTGTCACTTATAAGTAGGGTCCTACAGCCAATATAAGTGCTTATTTTCCAGGAATTTAAGGTGCCAGGTACATGTTTTTAAAAGACACATAGCAGATTAAGCATACAGAAGGCAGAGTGCAGATGGCATGTAAACCAGGCTTCTTTCAGTTTAGACAAGTCAAAAGACAGAGTCATTCAAAACAGAGAAATACCTACTGCTATTTCCTCTCTTGATTGCTTCTACACTTTTGAGTATTCTTTAGGACTCAGTCAGCCTTTTTTTGTGAACATCTGTGTTTATTGTGATCCTTCTACAGTTTCCTACACCAAGTAACTTTTGACTCTCCTGATCAACTCTAGATCAAGGTAGCATCAGGGAGTTCATTGCTCTGCAGTCTAGACTAAAAAAGAAACTTCTTTTTTGGCAATTCAGATGTCCATACCAATCTTACAAGTAAGGCACAGATACTTAGGATCATTTTTTTTCAAATTAGCCGAAAAAACAAACTCGCGCTACACCACAAAGCCACCTATACATTGTAGTGTTTGAAAAAAATCCATCTAGAACTTGAAAATCGTGTGATGGGTTAATGTTGGCTGGAAGCCAAATGCCCACCCAGCTGTACTCCACCTCCTCAGCTGGACAGGGGGAGAAAAGAAGAAAAAAACAAGAATGAGAAAGCTTGCAGGTCAAGGTAAGGACAGGGAGATCACTTGTCAATTACCATCATTGGCGAAACAGGCTCAACTTGGGAAAATGAATTTATTTCATTGCCAGTTTAAATAGAATTGGGTAGTGGGAAACAAGAACACAAACATTAAAACAACTCCTTTGCTTCCCCCTTTCCCAGGTTTAACCCCTTCAGTCCTGACTCCTCTCATGGCACCAGAGTGTTGCGGGGAGGATGGGGACTGCAGGTCACAGTTAATACATAACAGTTTGTCGTCGCTGCTGCTTCCTGCTCATGCTTTTCCCCTGCTCCGGTGTGAGTCCTCTCCATGGGCTGCAATCCTTCAGGAAGAAATCTGTTCCAGTGTGGGCTCTTCCTGGGTTGCTGTTTCTTCAAGAATATCTATCTGCTCTGGTATGGTCCTCTCCTCGGGCTGCTGAAGAACCTCCACCTCTGACATTGGTGTTTCCTCTGTTGTTTCTTATTCTTTTTTTCCCCCTTCCTCCTCCTCTGGCTGTCCAATGTTTTCTACCCATTCCTAAATATGTTTTCAGAGCCAGCCCAAATTCTTTGATGGGCTCGGCTGTGTCCTGTGGTGTGTCTGCTGGGGAGCTCACTGGAGCTGGCTGTGTCCATCATGGGGCAGCCCCCAGCCTTTTCTCACGGAGGTCACCCCTACAACCCTCCTGTCACCAAACCCTTGTCAAACACAAGTGGTTCATATGTGGCTTTGCCAAATAATCCTTTCCTGTTCCTTTCTTTTTCCCAGGAAGCTGTAGAGACACTGCAATGAAGGCTGGCAGTGCTTGTGATGACTCCAGCAACATACAGAGGGAGGAGAAGCAATGAGAGAGGCATTTTGTGTATGTATCTGAGACTTAAAAGGCAGCTCCCCAGATCTGGGAAAGTTATAAGTTACTGAAATTAGCTCGTGCTGAAAAATGCTTGTTCACTAATGGCAATAACAGCTGTGTCACGTGTTCACTACAGAGATGCCCAAGGACACTCACCTGTAGTGTGTTAAAAAGGAAGAGACCAGAAATGTATTAGTGCTGTATAGATAAAATATTTAAATGGTTATAGCTAGATGGACTATAGAGATGGTAATCTGATATGTACGCATGCACTGTACATTTTTATACTAGAGTTGCAGCATAAATGACCCCATTAAATCCTGTTACTTTCCTAATCCAATAAGCGCTTAATCTCATTGCAAGTGTTGGAAATAATTATTCATTTATACACTTGTTTTTGCCACACATTTTATGTCAACAAGGAGTGTGCCTTTGACTAATCAGTTAAAACAGCTGGCGGATAAAGGAGTGAATGAGAATTGAGAATGTGCTGTTCCTGGGAAGAAAACTATTGGTAGTTTTTCTTTGTTCTGAGATGTTATTGATTCTACAAGAAATGTTGTATTATACACAAAGAAAAGGCTCTACTCAGTGTTAACAATCACCAGGACAAGGCTGAAAAGTAAAAAGCTTTGTACTTCTCAAGCTGCCTCACCCTGCTGCCTTACTTGACCCTAACTCATAGAATTTTACAGCTGTGAAGAGGTGGAAGGACTCCACCCTTTTTAAACATTCTGCACTTCTCTTGCCTCTCAGATGTCTGCCATACTGAGTTGGGTGAAGAATGTTATTTCATATAAAAGACAGATGTATGGGTTTTGCTGGATGACAGTTCTTTCCCAAAAGAGGAGACGCTCTTGAAGACCACTGCAAAGATAATCTTGTTCTTTTGTACTCCTGCAGGAGCTGTAGTAGATAGAGTGAGTCTATTCTGGTTACCAAGGACCAGCTTGATGGTCAGATATTTTTAGGTTTGTTCAGCTCAATTCAGTCCCACTCTTCCTCACTCATCTTGGGAAACACTTCACTCCCTTCTCTAGAAGCAATTCACGTGCATGCCAGGACTTAGGCTGGGCCTACTGTTCCACCCCAGCAGTGTTGCAGGACACTGGGGTGGAAGTGGATGCCCCATCTCTCACTGGACAAGGGCCTCTCCAGACCAACATGGTCCCGCTTGTGGGAGAGGGTTGTGGCAGTCAAAACTTACATGAGGGCAAGGAAGAAAACATCAAATGAATAGATGTTGCACTGTGGATTTTTCATTCCAACTTGCCACACTTCTGTCTATGTTTATTACAGCTGTAGATGCAATCATTTGGCACTAAAGAGAAGTACTAGCCTTTGTGAGAAGAATGGGAGAAAAAAGATGATGCTTTTGCTGTCACAGTTGTGGTCTGGAACATAATGCAAGTATTAAAGCATCAGGTAAGAAGGGAAACATTTTAAAGCTTAAGGAATACTTTGGAGTAGAAAAGCTTGAAGTTATTTTTAACACAGGTGTTTCTGTAATGCTGCTATACTGTATGAGGAAACTTCACAGTTCTCCATGACACTCACAATAGGTGTAACACTTTTGCAGAATGATTGCTTAGTAACTTTGGCTGGAATGTAATAAAATTAGGAAGACTTGTAAAATCTACTCCTGCTAAAGATATTTCCCTTTTCACAGTCTGTGTTTTTCACATAAATGTTTATTTCAGTATCTGTACTAACAACCTTATAAAAAGAGTAAATCAGATTTAAAATTTTAGGTTACCTGCTACTTCTGAAGTAGCTCCACTGCAAATGTTAAGAATAGGAAATTAAGGAGATATACACATCGAAAAGAATGTGTCCCAAGGTGTGTTTATTAAGACAAAATAGCTGCAAAGAATCCTGCAACTTGCCCATCTGTTCCATCATTTATAACCAAGAAATGTAAGGAAAGATCCAAACCTCGTCTATCTCAAAGTGCTGTAGGAATGACCCTGTTAGATATGCTATGGATGAAGGACACTATTTTAGCTTTCAAGCTCAATAATGGCAATAAAAGAGGGACAATACTAAGAAACGTTCATGAAAATTTCAGGAAATCTTAGCGCTGTTCTTACACCTTTGAGTAGAAAAGTTGTTCTCTTTGAAAGAATCTTTATATTGTCCCATCACCTTCAGATAATGTTTTTAGAGTGAGTGTTGGGTAAAATTGCAGGTTGTCTTCCTTAACTTTCTGCCTTCTGTCTATTGTAGCAAGGCACCTGAAAAGGGAAAAATCACACATGCTCCTTGCTGGAATCCAAAACATGTTACAGCCATGCTTCCTGAGGATAAGTGGTGTGACAGTATCTCCGTCAAATCTGATTGCACTGAAATCTAGGGACGTGCTGTGCTGAATCACATATTCTCCATGTGCACAAGTATCCACTGCCAGAAAACAGTGATGCGACACTTGAAATGACACTGAATACTGTTGAAAGACCCTGATCAGGCCTTAATATTGCGAAATGCTAGAAAATCTTATTTGTGTTCTTTGCAGATGTAACTGGTTTTCAGCCAGAATACGCAAATAGAGGACCAGATTTTGGTCTTGGGTCAATGAGAGAATTCCTCCAACCTCCTGGCAAATTTAGCTGAATTATGTTATTCATATGTGGTCTGTGAATATTTGTTCCTATTTGAACATACTTAAATGGCAATTTAAAATAATACAGCATTTTGGAGACTTATGGGCAACTATCATGTATCATCTGGCATCATTGTAGGTCGTATTTCTGAAGGGTAGTTCTGTGTATAGATATGTAGATCTGGAAAGATGGAATGCTTCGGCTTGCATCCTAAATTCTTTTTTTGGGCACAAATCTACAGATTGCTTCGATCGGGACTTGTCAGTGCAAGTTACACAATTAAAAAAGTTAGTTATTAAATATGTCTATCCTTGCTCAAGTATAAGAGTCAGGAAGCAAATTATGAAAACCTAAACTGCGTGTGAGGAAGAAAAACCCTTGACATTAGCCTATAAAAAGTGATTCCTCTCAGTGGCTTAAGCAAGGCTATTAGAGGGACTAGGTGTCAGAGCCCATATTAAAATGGATAATGGAAAAAGTATGCGATTGAGTGGTTGATGTGCTGAACAACACTGACTCACGTTAATAAGGTTAGAATCCTATGTGTGGCCTTGTAAAACCAAGTCTGTGTTTGCAGCTCTGACCCTCCCCTACTGGGTGACCTTGAGCACGTAGCATTGCCCAGCGCTTGAGTTTTCCCCTTAAAATGGCAATAATATTTCCTCACCTTTGTAAAACTCTATGAACGCAGTTAATAAAAAGCTTTTCCCGTGCTTTGGGTATTATTCTTGCTACCGATGTATTACTGTGGCAATTCTTGCAGTTTATGAGAGAAGAAAATTCCTCTGTCAACAAGCAGCCAGGAGAGAACCTGTAGCTGCTGAATGGTTTGAGGTCAGATCTATAGCAATATCTATAGATTTTCAGAAGTCTTAAAAGCTGCTTCTTGTAGCAGGAAGGACAATGTGTATCCCAAGGAAAAAAAAATGGTGACAAACTTTCCTTGTAATTGCCTTGCATCAGTCAGGATATCTGTGAAACACGAAGGTCAAGCAACTTATTTAAAAAAAAAAAACCCTATGTGAATCTAAGATTAGTCTTGACATTTTCAAAACCTCAGAAAATTAGGGGAAGGGCTGCAACCCTGAGGATTGTGGTCCCTTAGGCTGACTGAAGGAAAGATTATACTAAACATTTTGAGACCTGAGTGATCCATTCTGTATTAGAAAAGATTTACAAGATCCTCAGAGAACACTTGAAACATCTGACTGAGAAAGAGTCTGTGGACTTTCTGCTTTCTTAGTAGGTGATTCTCAAGGGCACCATTAAGGAATCAACTATTGTGATTGATGGAAAAATAAAGAAATTGAAGAAGAAATGAAGACAAACTACAATGTGGACTTTTTCCTGCAGTCCCATGATATCTTCAGCATTAAGTGATTTTGGCAGATAATTTCTACTATGAAGCATGTGGATAGCCAGAAGGCTATTAAGAGAGAATGATGCTATAATATAAGCATGGAGGATTCTTATAAAGTGTATCTTTCTCTCATTCAAAGTACATGATGAAAAATGATGTGTCCAGAGTGCTAACAAATTATAACAAAGTATAAATTTTATATATATATATATATATAAAAGGCTAAACCACCTTTACTATTATAAGCCGGCATTCTCCTCCCCACTCTGTGCTATTTATTTCCTATTTATAAAAATAATTCCAACTGTATCTTTTAGCTAATCCTAGCCAGCTCCATATGCAGGCTGACAATATGCCTGAGGTGATAATATGTGTGGTCAGTTAGACCAGTGTGTGGTAGATGCAAAATGCTTAAATGGGAATGCAGGATTCTGATGGAATATGACCCCATGTTTGCTTTGCACAGATGAAAATGATCTCATCGTGTGCAAGATGATAGGGGATAAGGCTCCTCCTTTCTTCCTGGTACAAATTAAATTTGAGTGATGTAATGAACATACACATGCAGCTAGATGGATTCGCTCTCTCTCCCACCCATCTTTACCATTTACAGACTCATCTTACCAGTTTGTCTTTCCCTGTTCTATGAATTATTTGTGAACAGATTAATTGATTAAATTACTCTTGTTAATTCATAATTGTGTTCATCAAACCTTCCTGAAGAATGGCTGTGAGCCTTTGGATTACTAGAGGGCTGTGCTCACTGTAGTGTTTCTGGTCACCTCAACAGCATGGGAGAGCTGCCAGTCTCTGCCTGAACAATTGCAAACATTGTGTAAATATAAAGCTTCTATTTCTTTCTAAAGAGAGGTTTATGTGCCCAAAACATCTGGGGTTTTTTTCCATGCTACCATAGGCTTATTAGAAGGCTTTCCTTCTCCCTGTTAGCTGTGTCGAGTTTCTGTGCTTTGACTATGATCATTATGAGAATATATCACACCCCAAAGCGTGTTTATTTTCCACATTTTCATTTTGCTCAGGGAAAGAATACAAGAGCAGTTTGCAGAGCTAGGTGATACAGACTGGCATTCAAAATGGCATTTTGCTGGTGCTTATTTTAAACCTCGTTCTTCCTGGGCCAAATCGGACTGACTTCAGTCTGTAATGAGTTCCTTTCAAGGTGCATCTACTTGCATCTGTGCCAGTACTCTGGGCAGGAGTGGTACTAGCTGCAGTAATGTCAATAGTAGTGCCAATAATTTTATCTGTGTTAAAGCCAATGCTGTGGCCTTGTATTTAAAAAGCGAAAACCAAATACAGTTCTTCCTCATGGCAGAGATAATGTCAGGCACATTACAGTAGTATTTAGAGTGCCGTTTTATGAGTTTATTGCTACACATTTTTTCCTATCACTATTACAGAACATGTGCCGAAGAAATACATGGATCAACATTCATGAAAAAGCACCTAATGCTTCTTTAGATGTCCTAAATAGGAATAGTCCTGGATACTAAATAAAGGTATGTCTAAGACCCTATATTTGCAGGTGAAGAGGGAATCTGGCTGAAGCCAAGCAAATATTTTTGTGCTGCCTTTGTTCAGATGAACTTTGTCTGCTCTACTCTGTGTATCTAGGTTTCCAGTCAACTTCACACACAGTGAACAGATATACAGATCTTGGGGAGAAATGGAAAAGATTTATTCTATTTGCTTTCACAGAAAGAAGATGTTAGTGTATGCAGAGTTGGGATAGGTTCCTATCGTGACAGAACAAAACTGGCTTTTCAGCTAGTGCCTTACCATGGCAATCTGCTTCAAAGGAACAACTGTCATTTTTGATAAGGATAGTGAGAATTACTGTCATCTGGAGAGATCACTATGCCTCTGGGTTGTATAGTATATTACGACAGAAGGATTTATTCTTTAAGACATGAATAATTATTCCACTACAAAATTTTATTGCTGGTTTAGAAAAGACGCAGTTTGTACCCTGCATGATTATAATGTAGCTCCTTAGCTAGCTCTCTTTAAATATAAACTTGTGATATGCTTTTTTTTAAAAAAAAAATATATATATATATATATGGCAGGGAGTCAGGCAGAAAAAGCAGCTAGTTAGTGGAAACCTTCACAGGGCAAGTGGATTTGGGGAGCTTGCGTGCTCACCACATGCCTCCCCGCAGCCAAGAGCCAAAGAAGAAGCTCGCAGTCTCACAGAAGCTGCGCAATCGAGCGAGTTATTATGGAGAGTTTCTCTGTGGCTGAGCCAGTAAGAGCTGGGTGCTAAACTTGTTTCCGCTTGAAGCTGCTCTTTGCATACTTGTTAAGGCAGAATGTTCTACCTTTTCACCTCTGCAATACTGGGTGTGAAACATGAGCCTCTAGGTGTTTCCTGGCTGGCAAGAATTCAATGGTAATAAAATTACTAGTAGAATAAATGTTTCAGAGGCAGTTATCCTCGCTCACCTGTTTGTAATTTTTTATTAATTATTACAAATGTGTTTAAGTACTCTACCTGATTTTAATCTGCTGTATTCCCAGGATTTACATATAAAGGTCTTTTTCCCACAGAATAATGAATAATCGCATATGTCAGGGTGTGGTGTTAAAATACTGAAGGTTGGTGATACACCTACTAGCAATCGCTCATTTTGTAAAAGGCTGGGTTCTATAAGTAGTTTGCTTTTTATGGCTTTGATCCAAAATTCTGTTGAAATCAGACTCTTATTGAGTTAAAAAGCTACGGATCTGGTCCCAAATGTTCTTTTATGGGAAGTGTTTGTAGTGCCATTGTTAACAATATATGCAGCACTGGGCGTGTGAACTGTATAAGTAGAAATTTTACTTTTCCCAAAGCTCTTGCTTACTTTTATGCATTCTTTGCTCAAGCAAACAGCAGGTGGCTTACATGAATAGTGGGGTTAATGAGACTACTTAAGTGAGCAAGAGTGGAAAAAAAAAAAATCACAAACTGGTCCTCTATTTCAGAGAATTTAGGACTTGCCAGATAGAGCTGAGAACTGTAAAGGATTAATATTATTATATATTAAAAGAAAAAAGGATAGAGGTGGTAGGGGGGAGGAGGGTTTGTTGTTCCAAGACCAGCAGAGCTAATGAGATCTAATGCTTTTGTTTCTTAATCCCTGAACTGAATTAATCTCCCTCCCTTCCCATGTGACATCATCCCCTAGGTGCAGGGAAGCCGCAGGGCAAGATGCAGTGCTGCCTGGTCGGCCAAACAGAGGGTGAGGAAGCCAGACTTAGTAGTGCCTCCCCTTAGTAGACGTACTGACCTTGTCCCTGCTCTCCTTCCACTTTCAGTTCTCATGAGTTATACAGAAACATAGTTATCTTTGACATTTCAGGTTGGATTGAAATAGGACAATGAGCTCATAAGTTATTTGGGAGGAGAGAAGAAAAGAGAATACAGTTGTGTAGTCCATTTTCTTACCAACAAAAAATTGTACCCTGAGCTCCACTTGGACAGGGTTGAATTTAACTTGTAGGTCTCCATTCTGATCCCGTAACAACATGGCCTTTATGAATTTTTGTCCACTTTACTTTCAGAATAATTTACCTCAAAAATAGTAAGCCCTAATGAGATAATAAGATATTTGTATTAGGAACTGGATCACGTGGATAATATTTGTGATTTCTCATTATGCCACCTTTATGCCAATCAGCATGTTACCTTTGACTGCTGCCAAACTGGGAGGATGAAAATAAAATATTTTATACAGTTTTAGGTTTTGTTATCTTTTTCAATTTTTTCTTCTATTTCTATATTACTGATTTGACAAGACACAAACAACAGAAATGCCGACATATTCCAAGAAGTAAATTTTACACTGGCTCTATAATATTTGTAAAGGAAACAGTTTGTAAGTAACTGAAGTCTTGATGGAATTTGAAAAGACTGGATTTTGAATGTTGATGGATCTCAAACTGCAGCTACACAGCTGGATGCCAGTGTTATCTGGGCAAGTGTCAAGTAGGATTTCGTAGCATAATGGCTACTCAAAAAATTCCTAACACTCTTGCCTAGCAGACAAGATTTATAAATATGAACTGTTAATGTTTGAAAGTTAAGGAAGTCACAAAGACCCAGCAACAAAGCAATCCAACAGAGGAATCTTCTTCCCACTTTTAAACTCAGAAGGTGATTTCTCTCAAGCAAAAGTGACATCAAATGCTTTTTTGGATAAAAGACACTACAAATAAGAAAGATCCTCCAGGAGAGGCTTTAAAGTGCCTTTCAAAATTAGCAAGCACAAAAAGCCCATAGGTCAAGAATCAAGTCCTCTCCTGTAATCTGTATTCACTCAGACAGCATTTCAAACTCAAGCTCCTGGAACTGACCTTCAAAAAGTCATTTCTTCATGAAATGCATGTTATACTATTGTCGCTATTCATCCACCTCTAAACACCTGGCATCAGGCAAAGTTCAAAAGAATCAAACAATGAACTGATCCCTTGAGGGGAAAAAAAAAGTAACTGCAGCACCAGGGCTGGTCAGAATGCTGGAAAATGGACGGTGATTTGTGGAGCAGTGAGTACTGTGTGGTTAGTGATCTTGGCAATTACTAAGTTTGGAATAAATTGTGCTATAAAAATTAATATACTCATTGTACATATATTATTTGTAAACACAAGCATTTTCTTACTGATGAGCCTTGCATGTTGCTTGGAATTAGCTAATATGAGAATTAATAGAAATTGTATCCCTAACAGTGCCTCCTTCAATTTTGTGCTTGGAAACAATTTCAACGATTTATGAAGTGGAAATATACAATAAAGGTAACTTGTAAAAATTACTGAGTCATAAAAGTGAGCAGAGACAAAGAATGATTTCTGAATTTTATATTTTGTATCCTTGCTATGTGAATTGCTATTTCTTCTTACTGGAGGCTTTCCTGATGCACAGCAATACAAGCCTCGAGTGACTTGAGTCTGGGGAAGTCACAGTTTTCTGAAAATCTCTTTCTACTTTCCATTAACAATGATGACAGCTCTGATCTTTCACACAAGACCACAGTTAGGTATTCAGTGGCTATTAATAAAGACTTGATTGGATTCTAGTCACAATAGTTGTCATATGTGCAAGATTTGAAAACCTTGGGTTAATATGGATTAAGATGTCAAAGGTCAGGAGACAAACTGAAAACAAAAAAATTCATCACAGATGTAATTTTTTTTTTCTGCAACTGAAAACTGTAGTACAGTTATTGAGAAATCAGATTCGTGAATATGTAAAGAATCCCAAGTGACCTGAAGGGCAGAAATCAGGCTTTTTTTGCTAAAAATCTAAGGATGGGATAATTTTGAGCTCCTGGCTGGGAAGGCTCTGGAGCGTTTATCCTTAGGAAGACTGATCGGTCAAAACCAGGAATGTATGGTATGTGCAGCTCTTGAAATGGGCACAAAAATTGCCCTTTGTCTCATTGGCTTGTAACCTACAGTAATTTGAGAGGGCTCAGAAATTTCAGTTTGACTACCATTGCAGCCATAAATTATGTTGGATTTAGAAGATGTTTGTGACACTTCTGGCCTTGTAGACCTGTGGACTTACAGACCTATAGAAAAGGTCCTGTCTTGAGTAAGTGCCCTTTTATGCCCTACCACCATATGAAGACTGACTTCTGTGCAGAAGATTTATTTGCTAGCACAAAGTGTGTGGACATCTGCACTTGCTGCCTTCCATTTTCCAACAGAAACATTTCCCTGTGGATAATAGAGCTGTGTTAGGATGGTAGGACATGATCTGCTTACCAAGATATTATGGCAGAGCAGAGCTGTGCTGGCAAGCATCTGTGCAAGGAGACAAATTAAAACAGCTGGTTGGCTGCTCTCAGTCTTGACCATTTTGGGTGAAGACTGAGAAGGGTCTTTGACCAATAGGTCCAAAGACTGGAGGCTCAAGACTGTTCTCACAGTCTCATTCTCAGGAAGAAAATCTTGAGCTACAGAAGAGAATGTAATTTAAAATGTTAAAAAAGTTGCTGTTTGCCACATCTGTCTTCCCCTAATGGTACAGAAACATCTAGAAAATCCTGGAGACACGTCTTTTAAAATAATCAGGCATTAACATTTTCCTTTTTCCTGTCTCTGAAAAGTTTTTCGTACCTTGGGGGAATTTGATGGGATTTTTGGGCATGACCCTGGTTTGTTAATAAGACGGACACTGTTAGGTTTTAATGAAAAGCCTCAAGAGGGATTTAAAGGAGAATTTTTTTCTGTGATACAAACAGTATTTTGGTGCTTATATTCCCCACTGAGTAATATGCCTGGATTGCCTATCATTTAATGAGAAATTAATGGCTCCAAAAAATCATAGTAAATGTCAAAATAGATAAAGCTAAATGGAGACTAATATTTTTTAGAGACATCAGGTATCTTCAGATACAGTGTGTGCATTAATGTAATCCCACAAAGTGTGGATTAGGTGATAAGGACAAACCATGGAAAAAAAAAAAGAAACGTATATAGAAAAATAACCAGAACTGGATTTTTCTATAGGGGTTTAAATGCAGAGTAAAACTGCTGTGTCCAACAAAGTTGCTGAAGACTCATTTGGGTGTAAGTTGAATTGGAGTCTGTCTGTAAGAGTGACTTAACAGTGACTCAACATGCTGAATTGTTGCTCCAAATAGTAGTTATCAAAGGCATCTTGCCTTTGCGTAAATGACTAATATAATTAGTTTATAACATCACCATAGGCATTGGCAAAAGTAATCATCATTACTATCCATTGTGTTCACAACATCTGAACCATTCATTTCAAAGCCTGTGGAACTGAAACTTCTATCCATCTCAGGAGAACTTTGTTTTCATCCTCCACACGTTTTCTGCAGGGGCCTGTTTTCCATGCCTCCCCATCCTCCTGCCCATTCTTACTGCATACAAAATGTAATTAGCATTGTTCCTACTTGCTTCATCTTTATTTTTTTTCTAAAGGAGTGAGGCGGAGATGGGGAAAAAAGTTTTTTTACAATAAAATTAAATACAAAAGTCCTTTGTACACAAAACCTTGTCCTGCTTGGTTAGCTCAATTAAACATATGTAGAAAGGCTCACAAAGTTGGCCCTATTTTGTTATTAGTTTCATCCATACAATTCTGAAGTTATATGGGTGTAACCAAGGTCAGAATTTAGTGCATTGTATGCTTAGAAAGAAAAAGAATGTACTGTGAGATTTTGATGTTCCACTTTTCTAGCAAAATGATGTGCTTCCGTAGCCATGAAATAAGGACATGATTTGAATGAGTTACCATCTCTGTGATACTGAGATAACTAATCTAAGATTGAATGCTGCTCTTTTTCAGGAAAAATGAACATAATGATTAATAGTATCATGGCAGCACTATTATTTGGTATGTAATACTCTCTTTATATTATTAAATGTTTGTGAAATTGCAATTAAAAGCTTGCTTGTTTGCTAATATGCTCTCTTCTTTAATTAAAGAACTCTTGCTGTGAACTTTGCCTTTTGTGAACATGCTTAGCAGTGGTGTTAAGGAAGGGTTTAATCCTTTTAGACAAAGATACACCTGTTCACAGGCCCCTAAAATGTTTAAGTCATATCTCATTTAAGACTAGATTGCTCAGCACCTTGTAGGATTAAGCATAGGCTTAACCTACCTGTTTCTGGTTTGAATAACATATAGTGGAATAACTTAAGTAATAGCTGAAACAGTGCTTCTTCAAATATCCAGGTAGGAATTCAGGTCTGTCTACTCTACCAGAGTTGACTGGTGCTCTACTCCCCTTATCAACTTCATGGCCCTCTTCTGGACTTGTTCCAACAGTTCCATGTCTTTCTGTTGGGGCACCAGACCTGTGCACAGCATTCCAGATGGGGTCTCTGCAAGAGCAGGGTAGAGGGGCAGAATGCCCTCCCTTGACCTGCTGGCCACACTCCTTTTGATGCAGCCCAGGCTTCCATTGGTTTTCTGGGCTACAATTGCACACTGCCTGCTCATGTTGAGTTTTTCACCAACCATCACCCCGAAGTACTTCTCTGCAGGGCTGCTCTCAATCACTTCTCTGCTCAGCCTGTAGATGTGCCTGGGATTGCCCTGACCCCGGTGTAGGACCGTGCTCTTGGCTGTGTTGAACTGTTTTAGACTTCAGATAAGCTGCATACGTGAAGTAGATCAAGGTTGTCTCCTCTCGGACCTGCTTTTACAGCTGTGCAAGCTCCTATCTACTTTGTACTCTTCTTTCCAATGCCAGTTTTAACTCCCTTCCCTTCTCTTTCACTGTCTCTTTGAGTCTTTTAGGAAAGGAAGATGTGGTGGATTTCTACGGCACAAGAAGCCCACTTGGGATTAGTCTCTTTCCCTATTGATTAATCACCCACAGTAAACTCCTGAGAGTAAACTCTGCATGCAACTTCCTGTCTTTCAGTAATCTCCATAAGTCAGAAAGCAACCTTTATTTGTTTGAGGGCAGGAGATGTCCTTCTTTCCATTATTTATAGTACATGTGATTTGATTAGAGAAACTGCCATTGAGGTGAGGCTTCTTTTATTAATAATGCAAACCCTCTACTTATTGGTTTGTTTATAATCTGCTAAAATTTTTTTAAAGGTCAAATAAAACGGCAAAAAAAGTTTTAAAACGTTTTTGAAAGTTCAGAGAAATTACCAACAGATAGGTGCCCAAAGAAAAATTCATTTTTACAGAGCTCTCAAGAAACCTCCAGTCCTTTGTCCAATCTGCCTATTCTTAAACACCTACATTTTAAAGACTGGGTACTTTAAGCTGTATTATTGGGTTATAGACACCAAAAATAAAGACCTTTCACCCAGACTTGCAAAATATTCAAAATCCATAATCAGAATAATTCTGAAAAGAGCTCAACAGTCCTTAAAGCATCCCACAAAAACATGAGGATTTTTAAAACTGCATTTTTCTCTATAAACAGAATTGCAGCTTTAGGATGCACAACTTCCTGTTTTCTTGGGTTTGGTTTTGCATCCTTGTTTCCTTTAAATAATAAAATAATAAATAAAATATTTGTCATGCAGCCCTGTCCGTGGCTGTGGTCTGATGGCAGCAAGCTAGCAAAGCCAAGACTGAGGGATCCCAGCAGTCTGAGTCCTGCTTGGTGCTGAGAATTTCTGCATCTCTTCTCATGGCCAGCAGCACATCCTTCCATCCCAAGACACCCAGCTGTCTATGTGGGCTGATGACAAGCAACTGAGCTTAGAGCAACCTGAGTTAACGTCACTGAGAGATTGGTTTAGCTCTCAGTTTAAGAGTCGGGAAGTGGCAGTTGAGATCAATATGCATGGAACAGGCGTATTTTTTGATCTCTTTTTTTTCTTGAGCTGAATATTTGAATAGAAAATCTGATCTTACACATGAGCTCAACTGTGGAAGTGTAATGCAATAACATTTAAAAATAGTGACTGCCAAGAAGCAAATTAACACAGAGGAAAACTGTTTTGAGGTGTTTGGTGATGGTTTTCACCAGGCAGGCTATGCACAATTTTTATATACAGTAGGTTAACATTTCCAAAGGGCAAAGAGAGATGAAGAATAAAGGATAATCTTTTGTAGCTTCCAGGCATGTGATCTTTGTGGATGCTCATTTGCAGTTGGAGAGCCCAAGCAGTGCTGTCTTTCAGTCAGGTCTTGCTATACTCAAGAGTTTTTCTTAAAGTGTCGTGACAGAAAATTGACATTAAGAACATACTTATTTATGTGCTTTTTAAAAAAGAAATAAATTAAAACCCCTTTCCATATCAAGCTTTTATTTTGATTTCCATATCAAGCTGTTTATGGCTCTGACAGACAATGCAGATATTTGAAACCAGAACATGTTTAAGAGCTGTACTGCTGTAGATTAATAGATCTGTAACACATTTTATTCAGATTTAGCTCTGGTCATATGGAATGATGTATTTTCCCCCAAGAACAGTACAGATAAAAGCTGAAGATTAGAGTTTGTGTTAGAGTGGGTATGCACAGATAAGGGTGTTTCTCTTTGTGGAAGATGAAAAAAGTAGAAGAGCCGAAGAACAAGAAAGATGATCTTTCACAGCAGGGAATATATTTGATGACTTACACTAAATATTATAAATGCCTGAAAGTGCTTTTATATATAAGTATTGCTTTGTAGTGGGCACTTTGTAGTATGTATTTGCTATTCTCTTCTTATACAAATAAATATCAGGCTAGAGCAGAGTTATAGAACCATAAGATTAGGAGGATGATGAAAGCATAGCATTGTCATTAGTTACCGTCAAAGACCACAGTGGTCTAGCAAAGGGACACAGACTCCTCATTGCTTTGCTTGCTACACTTATGTTTAGGACTAATGTAAGCAAGTAATAGGTAGGTTAATGTGGGCAACAAGTGTTAATTACTGAGTATGTGTTACAGTTGAATAGAACATCATGGGGCAAGTCAGTATAGCAGTTAAAAAAACAAGCGGGAACTCAAATGTAACGTGAAGGTCTGAACTGCAGAATGAGTTTCTACCTCTGGGGTCGTACAGGAAGGCCAGACTACAAGATCCTACCAATTATTCAGAAATCTGTTACTGGTCCTGAAATCTCTTTCTAGGGACCAATTTGAAGACATTTCACCTTTGTCTTGAACAAGGGGCAGTAAAAGACAGCCTTATCATTTGGGAGCTCTTGGAGAGCAAATTCCCAAAGCAAATTCCTCAGTGGTGTAGGGTAGGCATCTAGGTGGTTTTCTTTGCATTGTAGGGTGTTTTGAGTCAGTGAAAAGGAGACTGAAAGGAGCCTCTTAGTGCCTCCAGTTGTAGGACATCACATGTCTCAGCTCTGTGGCAAAGCAACCTTACTTCTGAATTCACTGAATTGATCCTGTTCAGTGGCAAGATGCTTCCAGCAATCTAGAAAGAGAGGGCAACATTTGAAGGCTCATGAGAGGGTGAAGGACTGGATGAATCTGAGTCTTAATTAAAAAAAAATCATCAAGAGTGCTTAAGGATTCGAAGCACTGTATTTTTAGGATTCCCAGTTCTGATAACCAGAAAGTCATTATCAGGGCTCACACCTGGTAGCTCTGGATACACGTTGAAATCCCAGCAAATGAGCCTACAGGGGAATTTCGTCCTTTCTGTTTGCACGTATATTTTAAAATGAAATCACGTATGACCTTTTATCCTGCATTTTGGAGTTTGCTGCTGTGCTCATCGTATCCAGACATGCTGCAGAGATAAGGTACCTTGTGTTCAGTGTTTCAATACTCTCTCCACTTGGCTCCCGAGAAGAAGCTGAGGCTTGGCTTTCTTTGAGGCTGGTAGGAGATGACAGAGTAACAAATGGGTTACAAAAAGTGAGAGGAGGACAGGGTGAAACTGAGAGGAATTAGGCATAAATGCACATATCTTTGGGCCATTGGTTCCCTTCAATAGCCCACTCTGCTTCTCTGCCTTCTGAAGCAGCAGCAATATTGTAGTGGGCTGACCCTGGCTGGATGCCAGGCATACACCAAAGCCTCTCTATCACTCCTCTCCTCAGCTGGACAGGGAAGAGAAAATATAGCACAAGGTTCATGGATTGAGATGAGGACTGGGAGAGATCACTCACAAATATCATCATGGGTAAAGCAGATTCAACATAGGGATATTAATTGAATTTATTACTAACAAAATCAGAGCAGGAGAATGACAAGTAAAATAAATCTTGAAAACACCTTGCCCCCACCCTTCCCTCCTTCCCAGCTCTACCTTCTGCCCCTCAGCAGTGCAGGGAGACAGGGAATGGGGGTTATGGTTGTTTCTGCCACTGCTCAGGAAGAGGAGTCTTTCCTCTGCTTCAGCATGGGGTTTCTCCCACAGAGAGGAGGAAGTTCATCTTCCACGGACTTCTCCCATGAGTTTATCTCACAGGCAACAGTTCTCTATGAACTGCTGCAACATGGGTCGTTTTTCCACGGGGCATTGTCCTTCAGGCACAGGCTGTTCCAGCGTGGGTCCCCCATCAGGTCACAAGTCCTGCTAGGAAAGCTGCTTCTGTGTGGATCCCTCTCTCCATGGGTCCACAGGTCCCTGCCAGGAACCTGGCATGGGCCTCCCAAGGGTTTACAGCTTCTCTTCAGGCACTCACCTGCTCTGGCATGGAGCTGTAGGTGGATCTCTGCATCTTTGTGGTCCTCCATGGTATTGTGTTAACCACAGGCTGTAGGGGAACCTCAGCTCCTGGAGCACCTCCTATCCCTCCTTCACTGACCTTGATGTCCGCAGTGTTGTTCCTCTCAGAAAGTCTTACTCTTGTAGCGTTTCTCTGGCTGCAATTACATCTATNGCATGGGCCTCCCAAGGGTTTACAGCTTCTCTTCAGGCACTCACCTGCTCTGGCATGGAGCTGTAGGTGGATCTCTGCATCTTTGTGGTCCTCCATGGTATTGTGTTACCCACAGGCTGTAGGGGAACCTCAGCTCCTGGAGCTCCTCCTATCCCTCCTTCACTGACCTTGATGTCCGCAGTGTTGTTCCTCTCAGAAAGTCTTACTCTTGTAGCGTTTCTCTGGCTGCAATTACATCTATGCAATGGTTATTTTTTTCCTTCCTAAATATGTTCCCACCATTTCTGGTTGGCCCAGCCTTGGCCAGCAGCATATCCATCCTGGAGCTGGCTGGCATTGGCTCTGTTGGACATGGAGGAAGCTTCTGGCAGCTTCTTACAGAAGCCACCCCTGTAGCACTCTGCTACCACAACCTGGCCATGCAAGCCTTTTTGCTTTACTCTTTCCCCAAAATAGGAGGTGAAACAGCTCCTGGGCAGCCTTTATTGACTGCAGTCCTAAAAGTCACCAGCCTANCTTGGCCAGCAGCATATCCGTCCTGGAGCTGGCTGGCATTGGCTCTGTTGGACATGGAGGAAGCTTCTGGCAGCTTCTTACAGAAGCCACCCCTGTAGCACTCTGCTACCACAACCTGGCCATGCAAGCCTTTTTGCTTTACTCTTTCCCCAAAATAGGAGGTGAAACAGCTCCTGGGCAGCCTTTATTGACTGCAGTCCTAAAAGTCACCAGCCTACTGGGATGAATACATTTGTAGAGAAATGGGGAAGTGTCTGGGGAACTTTCCCAGTGACAGGAACAGAACCGAGGTCTCAGTGGAATTTCGGATGTCTCTGTGGAACATGTCACTCTGGTAAGCCAGACCCTCTGGGGAGGCACCTCCACAGAAGCCTGGAAGTAACGCACTGTGAGACTTTATAATGTAGGTGTGATCGTATGTTGGCCGTGAACATAACAAAGATGTCACAAATTAATCCGTTCTTAGTTTTTTTCTGCTTAAGTTGGCATTGTATGAAAGAGCAGAATACAATATTAGACCTGTAAGAAACACTAAATTCTAGTTTATCTGTTCATTTTTTTTTAAATGAGGGGCTTTATTCACAGTATAAGAATAATCATGGCTTTTGCTGATAGTCTGAAAAAAGCTTGCAATTTATTTTCTAAATTTTAATGAAAGCTAAATGGTCACCAGCCAAAAAATCTCTGTATTAATAATATTTAGTTTCTGGTTTAAAAAATGTATTTCTTTTTGAACCAGATCTGATCAATGCACACAGTGTTTTTGCCAAAGATTTTTTAAAATGCTTCACTTAAAATTGTCCAGATTTTTGATCAAATAATTTGGAAAAATGTATCTGGTTTGTTCTCACATTGGGGAAGGCTTTTCTCCGTTTTCTCACTTCTCTGTTTTTCCTGTCCTTTTGACGAATCCTGACTCGAGCGCTCCATTTAAAGGCTTTGAGCATCCCAGAGCGTGGGAAGCCTTCTGGGGCTGCCGATACGCAGCAGAGTGCACGACCCTGCGACTGCTCCCTTCTCTTCTCGCCCACTGTGCAGCACAAGCTCCCAGACTTCTCCTGAGAAGTGTTGAGGCCCTGCCAGTTCTAGTCTGGGAGCTGGGTCTGTTTAGTACCTCTGAATACTAACTAGGTTGTTTTTACCCAACAGTAATATGTGACAAATTAAACAATATAAATTTTATCTTGATCTTAATTAAGGCAACAGCAATATTCCCATTAACTTCAGTGGGACCAGGACTATATCAAATATTATTTAAACATTTATAATAGCATTAGATAATGGGGTTAGAATAATTAAGAGTCTATTGAAGAAATTTAGCTTGATGGTGGAAAGGCAAATTATGTCAAATGAACGGGAACTGTCGTTTACGGAGGCCTATTGAGATAGTCTTGTTTATTGAGGGAAGAGAACAAAGCTCATAGGAATCTTTCAGGGGCAGAATCTGAAGGTCTTTTTGGGACTGAGAAAGAAGAGTGGGAATATTAAACAGATGTGTGAGGTGGGAACAGTGTTTTTCACCATCACACAGACTCAGCAGTCAAGAGTATCTGAAAATTAATTTTCGATCGGCAAAATGAGATCCTAGAATCAGTGTAGGCTGTTTCAATTAGGTCTGTGCATATAGACAAAATTAATGGGTCAAATAAGTAATTAATGGTGTTAATATATCAATCACTTTTCTAATAAAAGTGTCTGAAATGAGTCAGGGGAAAAAAATCTAATAATTAATTTGAAAACTGCTATGATGCTCCAATTGATTTGGGGCTGGGAAAAAAAGGAGAATAATTAGTAAGGATCAAAAAACAATATCACATTTAGTCCCCCAAATGGAGAGGAAAATTAAACAGAGGTGGGATTCAAATATCATTTTTTATCCTCTTAAGAAGATTGGGATTGTCAACTATAGTAGGATCCTATTCTTCATTTTTAAAGAACTATATATGCCCTGTCTTTCCTTACTTCTGCACATATGCAAGGTCACATCAACTCAATGAGGGAAAAAGTGGCTCTGTGTGTGTGTGTTCTAGACTTTCTCCTTAACCCAGAACTTTAAATGTTAAGAAGCTCTTTTTGCAGTTTGCTGCTATGATAAAATTATGAACTAGCATAAAAGCCATAAATGTAATCTTATTTTTTTCCCCAAAAAAGCATGCTCATTTCAACACAAAATGAAGGTGTTAGTCTAAGTGATCACTGCTAGACTGCTCACTGGACAGGAAGTGAAAGAGAGAGGGCATTGCTTGAAAGTGTCTGTTAGTCATAAAAATAGGTTGTATATGAGTTTTTTAATTTTTAGAGGAAATTGTTGAGACTTGTGAGACTTGTGAGTATGCTCATTTTTTGAATAAAATACACTTATTGAATACGCTGGTGGAGATGTAAAAAGCATAAGTTCATAAGGGTTAAAAAAATATAAACCTGGGATTTCCACTGGGAAATTTTTTTGACTGGTCACACAGTGCTGCTGAGCTTGGCTTGGTCAACCTCTGTGTTATTGAACAAAAATGTACTGCAATTGTTATGAAAAATAGTTCTCTACCATCTTTCAATCTTGTTTTGCCCTTCCCCTCTCACTGCCAACATGAAAACCAACTAGCAAATGAGTAAGAAACAAGGACAATTCCTTTCAGCAAAAAATCAATATTTAACCCCTCTTCCTTGCAAGAAGTTGTCCACCAAAACGATTCACAGAATTAGACCTGCTTTAGCTGATACCCTAATGCTGTGAATGAAAGGCAGTAGTTAAAAGTACTGGAAATAAAAGAAAAATCAAAACAAGTGCAAGCTAACTCAATGCTTTTGAAAATGGGATTCTTAAATAGAATGCGGAAAAGTCTGTTATCTGCCATTACTTTAAAACTGTAGCACGGAAGCTGCCTCGTGGGAAGCTGAGATGTAAGTATTGGTGTACAAATGCTAAATAACTAGGAAGCATTAGAGGAGTGGAACTGATCAGATGACTGAGAATTCATACTGTGGTTGTTCAATGTGTTTCGGGGGATTCGAGTAACTCTAAAAAGCTTTTCAGCTGAGAAATGCTCTTTCCTTGCGGTAGGAGTAGCTATTCTCTCTTTACTTTACCATGAGTTAAACTTACTCACCATACACCTTTCCTCTTCTTGGTAATGTCTGTTTTAATGACACATGCACCAGTGTTGGTGGGTGTTCTTTACTATATCAAAGTTTTCTTTATATTTATTCCAGGCCACTTCTGCTGGGCATGATGTGACAAGCATGCTGGTTTGCAAGGCTGTGGTGTACATAGAAGAGTGATTTCATTCAAACAAGAAGTTGTTGCTAGGTAGGCGTTTTATTAGCACTCATGCAGAGTATCAACTTGCTGTAGTCTGCAATTTTTTCATCTTTAAAGTACACTTAAAACTACATCCCTGAACAATGGGCCAAGAAGTTGGAAATTCATGTGGACTTCCGAAGGAATGCACTAAGCAAGAAAAAAAAAAAAACCAAACCAAAAATACAAAGGACAGTATTTCAAATAGCACATGGTAGTAAGGTGTTTAATAATTTGTCCCTTTTTTACCATATATTTCTCCTATATAGATTCCTTATTCTCTTTTTTCTTTGTAAATTTACTGGTACACCCTTTCTATCACTTTAGTTGCTCTTCTCTGTGTTGTTTTTTTTTTTTTTGTTTTTTTTCTGATTCTAGTCTGTCTCCTGCTCTGTTCTGTCTTAAGATGCACAGAGCACAACTGCAAACACATTTAAAATATGGGTGGAGCAAGGCGTCCCCAGTGGCAAAATTATTTTCTTGGTTTTGTTGTGACTGACTGTCTTTCCTAATGACAACACAGCATTTTATTACTGGTGTTGCAAACTTAACTCAGAATTGCAGAGTTGTTATTGATGACTCCATTAGCATTTCCACTGATGGAAACTGTTCTGAATACAGCATCAGGTAAGCAAAGTTTAGGTTATTCTTCCCTTGATAGAGGACTTCACAATGATCCACATGGAAGCTCACCCGCTCCTGGGTGTTGTGCGCACTCACACGACTGGCTTTTGGAGTTCCTTATGGTCAGTGTGGCACTTGACTATCTGAAAAGGGCCCTGCTATTATCCATACACTGCATTCTCTAGATCGTTGACAAAGATGTTGACTGACTCTGGTTCTGACAGTGATCTCTAGAGGTTCCTGAGATTTATACTGATGTGCCTTGCATATGCTTAGCTATGCATTTTATCACAAAACACTTTTTAATTATATCCACTATTTATTATGTTTTATTCAATTTTAAGTGTATTTGAGGTGCAAATCCATGGCTCTTTCAGACTTCGAATGCTTTTTCTGTCATTCACTTCTCTAATATTTACAAATAGTTTGGTTTAGTGATCTTATGAAAGCATTGTCTCCTGTGAAAGGCTGTCCACTTCTCTAGGTCCCAATGCTAGCCAACAGACTATGGACAGACTTAAAATTTGCAAACAAAATTTGACTTTTGTGCAAATTGAAAATGCCAAGCATCTATCTCTCTCTGTCTCAGTCAGGGCATTGTGTGATATGCCCCTATTCTGGCAACAGAAGTAATATCAGAGAGAGACTCGTTCAAGAGTGTCCCTTTTGCCTGGACTTAGGAAAGCATCTTTCCAATTCATTACTTTTTGACTGTCATTTATTCTGCAATTATAAAAAAATGTGCTCTTGGACACATTTCTTTGGAAATGTTCTTCTTTGGAAGTTTGCCGTCTGTGAAAGACATTTCCAGAGCATACCTCAATCCAGTGATTTATTGAGGCAATGTATCATCTAAGTAAGGTCCTTTAACCATGTTTTGCTCACCAGATGATACCATCCAAAGAGAAGAAAATCTGAGTCACTGTTTAGTTGTGTAGTAAAGGTACGTCAGGAAGCAAGATGCTCTTGAAACACTAAGCATGTTTGCCTCCAGGCATACTGGCATCCTTGCATCTTCTTTCACAAGCATGTTAGTGAGCTGAATAGGCCTCCATACCTGGTCGCTAAGGTCTTGGTCTCCTTGACAACTAAACTTTTCAAAGATTACATGAAAAATGTTTTCTTTACCCCTCGAGCTGTTTTAATGCTTTAAAATGTCAGGGAAAAGATCCTTTTGTCCCAAGAGTAAGGAAGAGGTGGTAATGGAGAAGGAACAGAATATTTAAAAAACATGTTTACAGAGTAATATAGCACCACAGGACGGCCCAGACAGAATGCCCTCAAAAGAGATGATCTAAATTTAAACTTATTAATGAAAATACATTGCTTCAGAATAGATCAGGCTTTTGGTTGAAAAATGAAACCTTTCACCTTAAGTTTGCCGCACTAAATTCAGCAAAGATTGGTAACAGCAGTGACATGCTTTATGGCTGCATAATAAAATTCACAGGGAATGAGCTTCAGTGTTTTTTTCTTGGTATTTTTTGTTGGAAACATGGAGTTGTGTTAGCTGGCAGTCAGAACCACTGTTTGGGTCAGGATTTAGGGTATATTTGCCTCTGTGGTGTACTAATTTGGGTATTGCTGAAACAATGGGTTGCTTGTAATAATTACTATTCTGTGTGTTCTGTAACAAGCTAAATATCCCTGTGCTCACTGTTTGGCATGAGCATTCACATGCAGGGGCAGTCCCTAACAGGACATTGCCAAAGGTGTAGGAGAGAAAAGAGTAAAATGTTAGTGGAAGCAGAGACATTAAGGTGTTTAGGAGGTGGGCCTGGACAGTGATAGGCCCTGGCCAAAACTGGCACTGCGGAGCCAGCTCTTCTAATGAGTAGTGGAGCCTGCAGCACTCCCCAGCACGTGGGACCCTCTCAAGGAGTAACTTGGAGGGCTGACAGGGAGAGAAGGGACATTTGTTATCTCTGTGACTGGGAAGCAGAGGAAATGAAAGTGCAGGGAGTCAAAAAAAAAGATGCTGCACTGAGGGACCAACAGGCACCACAACTTTGGGCTTCTTTTCCAGAACAGCTTGCATACTGTCAAGGGAAGATAGTGGTAGCCTCCTTTTAGTAAGTGGTTGCCAGTGCCTCAAATGGCCTTCATTTGAACCTGTATTTGCAGACGTGATTAAGAAGATGGTGGTGAGGAAAACAGCTGAAGGGAAATTTTTGCCTGGGGTTCAATATTTGCAAACTTGGGGGAAGCCTCTGTTGTCTATAAACCACAGGTCCATCTGTGGGAACAGTAGCCTCATCTCACTGCTCATTTTCCATACTGACTTGCTTATTGGTTTATCTGATTATCACTACAACTTTGTGACTTCATTTTTGCTAGTCTGAAAATGCTGAGAGTTCCAAAATAAATTGAGGGTTTTTTGTAGCTTTTTCAGATTAAGGGCCGCAGTCTAAGATCTAGGAACAGGAAGGCAGATGAGGGGCATGAAGTGCCTGAATGTTAGTGAATTTGCTTATTTTCATCATGCTGTCTTTTTTGTTTTGTTTGTTGTTGTTGGTTTTTTCAGTTAAAGTTTGTCTGGTTCTGTGTGTATGATGAAAGCTGGTGTAATTTCATCGGCAGTTGCAGTCAATTGTCTGAAAGATGACTGCTATAATTTTTTGACTGATATATTGACTCCCTAACTTGCCCAAATACCATAATTCAGGTTAGTGGAGTGCCACCCACTGGGTAAACAGTGAACCCTTGTAGATCCTATTGCACGAGATATGAGATAGACTGATGGCAACTAATTCCGCTATAAGAAGTTGATTTTCAATCAAGGTAAAATTTGTTGATAATTCTTTCTTTCGCAAACCTTACTCTGATCAGGCACCTAGACTTGGTTGATGGCTAAATTCAATGTAGAATCATAGAATCATTAAGGTTGGAAGAGACCTTTAGCCATTAACCAAGTGCTGCCAAGTCCTCCACCAAACCATGTCCCTACCTTGCAGAAGGTGCACTCGTTCCCCTTTATCCAGATCATTGATAAAGATATTAACACGCGTGTCCCCTACACTGAGCCTTAGGAATGCCTCTTGTGATCTGCCAGCTGGATGTAACTCCATTCACCATCACCCTCTGGGCCTGGCCATCCAGGAAATTTTTTACCCAGCAAAGTGTTTGCCTGTCCAAGCCATGAGAAGCCAGTTCTCCAGGAGAATCATAGGGGAAATGGTATCAAAGGCTCTACTAGTCCAGGTAAACAACATCCACAGCCTTTCCCTCATCCTGTGTGGGTCACCTTGTAATAGAAGGAGATCAGGTTAGTCAAGTAGGACCTGCCTTTCACAAACCCATGCTGCTTGGGCCTGATCCCCTGGTCGTCCTATGTGTGCTGTGTGGTGGCATTCAAGATCTGCTACATAACCTCCCTGGCACTGATGTCATGCCGGCAGGGGTGTAGCTCCCTGGATCCTCCTTCCTGCACTTCTTGTAGATGGGTGTTGATTTGTTAACCTCTAGTCAACTGGGGCCTCCCCAGTGAGCCAGGATTGCTGATCAGTGATGGAAAGTGCTTGGTGAGTATTTTGGCCAGCTGCCTCAGTACCCTTGTGAGACCCATCCAGCCCCAGAAATGTGTGAGTGTCTAAATGGTGTAGCAGGTCAGTGACTGTTATCCCAGGGGTTCTGGGGGATTCTTTCTGCTCCTCTCCCTGTCTTCCAGCTCAGGAGGGTAAAAGCTGTGTACCCACAGAAAAATAGGTCTTACTGTTAGAAGAGGCAAAGAAGGCATTAAGTACCTCAGCCTTTTCCTCATCCTTTGTCATTCTGTTTCCCCCTGCATTCAATGAAGGATATCCAGGAACTTTTTAAATATAGATTGAATTCTGGGTTTCTAAACAGTCTATACTGTGCTTTTTTTCAGTTCAAGTGTAAGACTAGAGTCAACTGATAGCTCTTGGTTCTGCTCGTGCCTATTAATGTTGAGACCTATATTTCATGAGTCACTATTCAAAACCAAAGCAAATCATTTCTGTTTGAATTGATACAATCTGCATATTGCCCCATCATGCTCGGCAATTCTGAGTTCATCCACTGCTCTTTCCACAGATTCTGGTTCAGTTAAGAATATCGCTCTTGGATTTCTTTTGATTGGCGTATTTGAGAGAGACTTGGGTTCCCTCATAACAGGATGCAACAAACTGGAAGTTTTGTGCAATTGCTGGTGCCCCACACTGGAGCCCCAAGCTGACGAGACTAACTGCCTGTGAGATACTAAAGTCTTTGTGGTATGAATATTATCAGAGTGCAGATACCATGCTTCCGCTGTTAACCTCTGGTCTGAAGCAGTGATTTTTTTGGCTCTAGAAGATATTTGCTATCAGAGTCAGAAGCTGGGGATACATGGGACTACCTCATTTAAAGGATTGCCAAGGAATTCCCATTTTGATGCCTTAAGTGGATAACCACGACTGTGTCGAATAAGGTTCTGGCCTTTTGAAGCTGTTTTGTAGGTGACTGAGTCCTGCTCTAAACGCTGTTGAGAGTTAATAGCCTCTGCATCTTATTAATTAACTATTTAAAGCTCTTGAACAAACATGCCTTTTCAGGGAGCATAAACTCATCTGACAGGCCGCTGAGAGTAGATCTCTTTGTGCAGTTTGTACAGGTAAATCCTGTCCTATTCCTTGCCATTCTAATGCTCTAGCAACATTCCAGCATTTTATTTACAACTTTGAGAGGAAGATGTTAGACTAGGATGTAGCAGCATGTCTGGATGACACCCACATTTATTTTGGGAACCCAGAAACAACACAGTTGGCATGTTCAACTTGTCCTCAAATGCCTCCACCATAATAACCTGTTTGCCAAGCTGGAAAAATGTAAATGTGATCAGACGGTTGTGGAATTTGTGGGCTATGAAATTGCCCTTGGGGATGAACTGGGGAAGGTTCTTCATAAGATTGCTGCTGTGGTCGGCTGGGCTTCCCTGGGGGATACGTGGAGGATATTGTGTCTGTGGCTCAGAGTCCTCTGACAAATTTCACACACATTTACCCAAAATGCAGAGATCTCAATGGGATGAATCAGAGCCTGGATAGCAGTCTCATTACTCCCTCAGTTTAGGACAGTGCACACTTTTTGTTTAGATAAACTCAGCCAAACCCATAAAGAACCAAACAATGTTTTCTGTTGTTCATGGAATCTCTTGCTTTTTCAGTGTTTTCCATGTTTTCCTCTGTGCAGTAGAAGATCATGGCAAAATTTGGGTGGGGTTTTCAGAAGGAAAATATAAATTAATGTGTAATAGCAGAGAGGCTGTTATCTAATATGCTCTCCTTGATAATGAGTTACAGTCTCAACTTCGGTGTTCTGGAGCATTGCATAAAAACATCTATAATAATTGACTGTTAGTGAGACTGGGACAAGCAAGGGGTAGAGAGCAAAGTGAGAATTATCTTTCCTTATGTTTTCTGCATTTCTACTCCTACCGCACTATTCACTCTGCTGAATATTTCCTCCACTTCATATGTCATTTGAAGCCTGTGTGGCTTCAGGAGAGATAAGCACACACACATGTTGCCAGTATCTTGTCTCCTCAGCGGGTCTTCATTGAAAAATGTTGCCATTCACTATTTCCTAGGATATCACATTGCTCCTAAGCCCCCAGCTTCTTCTCACTCCTCTACCAGGATTTTCCCCTGTCCGGAAACCACCAGGCTGTGAAGTTGGGAGCATGGGAAGATGAGCCTTTTCTTTTTTTTTCTTTTCTGTTTTGGTAGCTTTGATATTCTGAGTGGAAGAAGTTTGAGAACCCCTGAAGGAGGGGGAGTGTCACTCTGAATATGGCTGTATTGGGAGTTGCTCATGCTTCACATCAATTTACATCTGATTTAAAGTCCTCTGAAAGGGTTATGGGGTTTATCTGATAGAGACAGAGGGTAAAAATCTTCTACGTCTGAATTGCTGATTGATTGCATACAGTAGTACAACAAATAATTCTTATTATGACTCATAATTCACCTATGGGGTTTCCCATGAGGCTTGAGAATAGATTTATGTGGGTTGCTTGGCTATCCTTTTTACCTCTGCTTAGGAAGGGGAAAAAATTCCCATCTATAGCTATATGTTGTTTTCAGAGAGATATTTCTTGTATAGAGCTTCTATTAAAGCCGTGTTTCCAGTTTAGGAAAACTGTCTGGTTTATATTGCTGTGACGTGGAAAGCTATTACCTCTGTTCTGTGTATCCGTCTTTCTCAATGTGTGCTGTGCAGCAAGGGACCCTGCCCCAGCTACAGAAAACCTGTAAAACAAGGCATATTACTGCTTATCTACAAGCACTTCATGTCACAAGGAAATTCTCTGTCTGATTAACACCCAGGTATTAACTCCTTCATTGCTACTGACAGTGGAAACTGAGCTGGCTGTAGCAATTAAGTACTTTTGTGACTCTGCCATTCTGCACCTCAATAAAGACATTGTTCTCCTCTGAATTCTCTTTGGTATTAATTTGCTTGATACACCTTAAGCTTTTCGTTAATTTAAGCATCTTTGTTGCCTTTTGGTGAAGTGATAATAAAATTACAGATGAAGTGGTAGCAAAATCATTCAGCTAAAAAGCGATTATTGTTTCTTCTGTGCCTTTAATCAATAACATTTATCTGAAATATAATCATATAATGGACTTTATTAGTAACTAGTGGATGGGCGTGGCTCCTTTTATGGTTAATCGGTGATCTAAGAGGTGTCAAAGGGAGACTAATACCCGCTAAAGACAGCATCAAAAGCCTGGGAATATACTTGTCTTCATCTCTTTTACTCTGACTTTCTCTAATTACCTCACTGATTGTTCACTGTAGATTAGATTGTATCTTTTTGCCTCGTTGGAGGTACATGGGAGCTGCAACACTAAAGAAACCTCCAGGAGACATTTTCTCTGAGTCCTCACTTCCACTGTGAAAATGGACAGTGTAGTGTATTCCTCTTCTGCTGATGGATAGTACAGCTTAATAGCCCGTAGGAATAGCCGGCCTACTTTATGCCTTAATTTTTGATTTTCTTGTAAGGACCAAAGCTGAAGAAAAGTGTAACTTCTCTTTACACAATTGGTGCACCAGGAAGGAAAAGAAATGGAGAGGTCTCTTCCTAATCTCGCCTTGTAAACCCTTATAATCTCTTCCTTATAAACAAAATTTCTTGGTAAATCTTCAGGGGCAGCAACGGGTTTACTCTAAACAAGGGCTGGCTTACAGTTCCAGTGTATGTTTGTTTCCGAATGGAAAGGATGAATCAACAACGCAGGTATATGAAAAAGCCTACATCACTGAAAAAGCACACTCTTCTGTACCTCCACTTATGTCTTCTGAACAGGAAAGCCAGGGAATTGATACTTAGTGTGATTGTGCTCCACAGCTCATTCTTCCACTATCTTTGCAGCTGGTTGGAACATGAAAAAGTTTTTCTCCACTCAGTTCTACTGAAGACTTAAAGCAATACATTGGAGTTCTGACATGTTTGCCTGAGAGTAAAGGTTTGATTAAACTGCAGGGGCTGCTTAACTGGAGTCCACAGGATCACAAGCATTTAGGTGCCTATAGATGTGTTTTACTATTTTGGTTTTGGGTTAAAGTGCTTGTAAGGGATTCAGCTATTGTGAGGTTTGCCTCTTTTGTTCAGCTGTCTCAACAGTCTCTGAGAAGGCGTTAACTGCTGGAAAAGATCCATATCTTGTGTCAGAATTCTCCACAAAATACAGTCCTCAAAATTTCCTAAGGCTTTTTTATGTTAATAAAACCTGCACGTTTTCAAAGGGAAGGTGAAGTGGAAAGGCAGTTACTGCTGAAGTTCAACAGCTACAGAGATCTCTAGTCCCACTCCTGTTACGTACATGCTCTGTCCATGTGAAATTACCAGCTTCTACCTTCAGAGCTCTGCTGAGTCAAATGACTATTTCTGAACCTAATTGCAAAAAATGCTCAAACCTGCCTGTGGAGTCGTTGCACCTGCATATAATAAACAGAAAGACAATTAACTTTTCGTAATTTAAGCATATTTCCCTCCTTGATCTGAGAGCACCCCACTAAATGCTTCCTGTTCCCATTAAACAGCAAGAGGCACAGAGGCACTACAAGTTAATGCTGGGGAAGTGAGGGGAGTTTGCCATCTCCCTGGTTTTCTTGTTCCAGGTCACATAGTGAGCTAGCAGTTCAAACGTGAACTCTAGTCCCTTGACCCTTACCTACTTGCTCTAAACAGTAGATAGTGGAAAAATGCCTGTACAAATGAATGTAAAGGGAAACAAAACCAGACAGTTTATTGTCTCTGCTCACAGATGCCCGTACAATACACAAACTTCATAACTGGAGGGTGGCCAGTGAAGATTTTTTACCATAAAATGACTATTAAGGTAACAAGGGTATTACTGTTTTCCCCTGAAGTTTACCCAGAAATCATGGCTTCCCTTTGTCTGGTGACTCAGCTACACTGCAAGTTTGTGTGGGTAACATGAAAAGTTTACACAAGCATCCCTCCTCTCGCTCTTGCTCCCCTGCCTCTGATGCTGTCCCCCACTTGCTTCCTGACTGCTGTTCACCGCTGGCCTGTGCTTTCTAGTAGCTGTTCTCTTTGTGACCCCCATCACATCTCTGACTCTCTATTGCTTCTGCGTCTGTTTATTTCAAGTTGTCAAATAAAACTTATTTTCAGCCCTAATCATACTATGAAACAAGTCCTCAGGTAACTGACTCTCTCTCTAGGATACAGATAATTTCAGTGCTTGGTGAGTTCATAAAAATATTGTGTATACTTTCATAGTGTGTATGTCTATCCGAGAGAGATTTCTTGCATGGGAAATGAGCATTTTCTCAGTCTTAAAAACGTTATTGGGCAATGCCTAATCTCCATTAGCTTCAATGGACAAAACATTAACAAATGGCAACAGATAAAAAAGTCATGCTTTAACTTTGGCCTTACAATGATAACTGTGATCACCTGCCTTGCTTGTGCAGCAGTCATGGCAGTGAAGAAGTATCCCAAGGAGTTGTGCAAGGGGTAGAGAGCACAGATGAACCCCGTGATGCCTCCTGACTGCTGATGCATCCTTTTACACTAAGTCATACCTCTGTAGGTCAGGGCGAGCAGCCACATGGGAGGAGGTTCAGGTTGTGTCCACAGGGTAATGAAGAGGTTAAAGTGGTTCTTCAAGTTCAGGGTGTGACCCATGAAGTGTCATATTAACACATCTGATACGTGTGCATTAGTATGTGCAGAACAAGTAAAAACCTGCTTAAGAGAAATTAAATTAAGCAGTTGAAGGAAGCAGTCATTTTAACAAGGAGCTTCTATATACAAAAAAAAAAAAAAAATCCTGATACTTCATTATCTATTTATTCCTTTCAGTCACTCAATTTTATTTTATCCTTCATAATTGAAAAGGAGACAAAATCAAGCCTTTAAAAATAATCTGATGCCATGGTTTTGTGCAAGCAATACTGGTGGAATGTAGGACTGGATGTCTAAATTCCCACTCTCTAATATTTTAGTTTTCTTTTTATTCGACTCAAAAGTATTCTGACAGTCATGGGGTGATATTGCAGTGGCTTTGCTAAGGTAAGTAACAAGCTTTGCTGCAGATTTGTAGATGTTTCAGAACGTAATATATTGAAATAATGCAAAAGGCCACTATTTCATCAAAACTGCATGGTGCAAGATTAAAGACCCAGAAGCTAAAGAGATCCTTGGGAGAGAGGATCTCATTTTCCACTGCCTTTACTGTCTGGTCATCCTCACTACTGCCCGGGCAGTGTGCACAGCTCAGGGCTGGATGCTGCCTGTATGTAATCATCTTCCAGAGGAGTAATGCTTAGCAGACTTGAAAAGCAGGGGAAAGTTAGGCCATAAACTCTCTTGAAGGTCTCACATCACTTTCTCCAAATCTTCCCTGTGCTTGTTTCAGAGGCTTGACGGTGAGCTGGGCTCTGAAGAGGCACAGGGGGAGAGGCAGCATCAGGAGAGGATGACTGAGGAGAGACTTTGTGAGGTTTCACCTTCTCTGAACTGGGATAATTATGAAGTTATCAGTTTGCCATGGCTGAAAGTCTGACCCAGATGAGCAGAAATGCAAATTGGACATGAGAACCCAAACTTAGCATACTTGTCTTCATGCATGAAGGAGCACCTGGCAATGGGCTGGAGGGAGAAGTCCTTGAAGCTGGTGAGAATCCTCCTGTCGCTCTGCTGCCTCCTCACTGGTGCTGCAGCAGAGACACAGGATACTTGGCCTTATATTGCTCCAGCAGATTTGTTCAGGAAAAAGATTGTTCTATTTTGCAAAGTTAATATTCATCAAATGTTAATGAAAATACATAACAAATAATTATGACAAACCTACCATCTGATTAAGATGAAAGAGGATGACAATTCCTGTGAATTTTTAATCTAAAAAAATAAAGAACATTACATTAATAAGACTTAATTATATCATTAAATATTTAAATTTACTTTCCATAGTAGATTTTTATTTTTATTTAACATATTTTGTTTTTAAATATTGCTAACATTTTTATGAGATTTGTTCATAAAATACATAAACAGATATGGTTTTGTGAGGCAAGAGGAATTTTAATGTCATGTATTCATTATATTGATCACATTTTCAATTTTATTTATCTTTAAAAAAAGCTAATAGAATCTTTTCATAGTTTATTATAATTCACCATATCTCCAGCTATAGATAAATATTTAATAGAGTTACTAATGCATCATGCACACAGTATTTATTAATTAGAAAATATGAATTACTAGTTGTACATTTCAATAATTTGCATTTAAAATTAATGCTACATTTTTCCAGGAAACTGTGATTAACTTTGGGAATCTGACTTCAGCTATCCGAAGACAGGCAACCAGAAGTGCATACTGCAAACCTAGCTGTCGCTCCACAAGGATGTGGCCAACGAGTGAATGAAGAGGACTCTGAATATGAGGAGGATGCCACCTGACAGACGTTAACACGTACCCTGCAACACTGGCTTCAGAGAAAAGGAGAAAAAAAAGACAAATTTTCAGCACTCCCTGATTTTCCTTGATAAAGCTAAAGAGCAGATTTGACAACATTGTTCTGCCGTGTAGTTCTAGATATAAAGCTCACTGAGTTATCTTTGTCTATCCAGCAACTTTAGGGAGCAGACTGCTCAGCTCTCCTAGGCAAGAGAGGTGGCTGAGGAAGGAAGGGCTGAGGGGGCAGAGATTGGACAGGAGGTAGGGCAGAGCTGGCTGATCAAAAGTAATTTTGCTGGTGCTCCAGGAAGCCAACGATAAAGATTCAAGCTGAGTTTCTCCTACTGTGCCAAAATTATGTAAGGTATCCTGAGACTTGTTCCTCCAAATACTTGTTTAATCTGTAAGCAAGGTATTTAGGTCAGGAGTTAGACTGTAACTTTGCCTTCACTTCAAAAGGACAGTATCTGCCAAATCTCCATTTTTTGTGAAACCAGACATTTTTTTCCCAACTAAACTACTGTTTTTCTTTTGGTGGATTTATTATTTTCATCTGAAGTTTCCGGAAAGTCGGCAACTTCCTGATTTGTTAATTTTAGGAAAAAAATAATCTACTTTTTCTAAAAGAAGAAAATTATGGCACCAAGAACAACTTCTGAGTAAGGTGTCTTAAATACAAATAACCTTCCTGGAACTGTTTGTCAGGCAGACATAGACATGACAGACCAACCAGAACCCTTCCTTAGAGATATCAATCTGTTATATTAATCTACAGTGTAAGTATATATTTTACTGTGTTGTTAAGTAATAACGGATATGAACTTGTCATTTAAGGCATGGATTGAGTATTTTTGAACCCCAGAGGTGGTTCTGTACATGAAGAGGTTAGAAGTGATACCAGTGCTTCACATCTTTTATCAAAATATTTAAAAAGGCTTTATAAAATTTGCATTTTTTGCAGCCTTTACCTATCAAACAGTGGACTGCATTTTCTGATAAAGCCACTAACAGATCCATGTATGTAAAGATTTCTATTTTGCTTTGCTTTTGCCACGTGTTTATGGAATGTCGTTGAATACAACCTACTGCAAATAGCTGTACAACTGCAACGAGCTGTTTGCAGCTACCACAGCTGTACCACAATTTATTTCTGAGTATGTGTGCATATTGCTCTGTGTATGTGTGTGCATACGCAGACATAGAGATACACCACAGCACTAAAATCTGCGTGTGCATGTGTACACTGAGCATTTACAGTCATATGCACTCAAGTACGTGAAAAACCACTAATAAAATTTTGCAGTAAAAATCCTGCATGTGATGGTCAACATACCACTCCCTCCCATAATTTTATAATTACAGTAATAAAAGAAAAAAAAGGCGTACAGAGCCAGGAAGCAAAAGAGAAAAACCTCAGGTTGGTTATCACTTCACTTCTGTAGTGACTCTTTGTTCACACATACAAGCACACACATGCAGTTTCTGATAAAATGAGTTGTTTCTCAAAAGACAGAGAAAAAAAGAGAGGGTTGAAGAAACCCTCAAGTTGTTCTTGAAATTACACCTATACCTGTTGTCATTTTCAGGAAATCTACTTTGTTTAGTGGATAAACTTGTTTTGACTTCTCAGTGGAAACACTTTGCTGGCACTACTTCCTTATTTGTAGGCCAAATTCTGACCTCGGTTTCATGTGACTCCCACTGCAGTTAATATAGCTTGACTGTGTAAGGCAGGATAGGGCCTTTATGTCTACAATTATAAGAGCACTGAAAGGTGTTTTGTTGTTATTACCACTTGCACTGCTAGAACTGCATCTGAAAATATCTATTTTAGGCAAGATTCAGCCCACAGATACGGTTAGCCTAAAATTCTCAGAAATATTGAAGTGCGTACACAGAAAAACTGAAGAGGAGAAATCAACAAAAGAGATTTCATTTTAGCTGAATACACTGTATGGCATCTTGGTTTTATACTGGTGTGTGGAAGCATTGACTTGCAATGATTTTGGTGTAAATCACATGCTTTGATGTGCGGAAAGGTTATGGAGCATTTTATATGAAGTAATAATATTTAGCAATTCTATTGAACTAATTACCAGTTAATCTGACATTTAATGAAATAAGTAACACTAAACATGATGTGAGGGCAGCTTTCATGGACTTAAAGTTTAATCAATTAAATGGGAGTCAAAGGTGCCATTTTTTCTGATGGTGGTGAACAGTGGATGATGGCATTTGCTAGAGAGTTCCTTGTCTTCATTATTCTAGATTGAATAATTGCCCCTAGGCAAACTGGGAAGAGCTGTTCATGTTCTTAGTGACAAGAGGAAGCTGCAAGATTGTAAAAAAAACAAATCCTTGTTATTTTTTGTTGTGGCTACTTGTATATATATACAAGTATGTATATACTTGTGGCTAAGTATATGCCTGTTTTACAGGGTTCTGATTTGGACCCCTTCTACAGATAGGACTGCAGTTTGTCTTTACATTAACCTGAAGCTGAGAATCATACCTGATGCTGAATTCTTCTTCCCAGCATCTGCTTTTGCCTCCCAATCAGATTTGAGTCAGGAGAGAGGCAGAATCTCGCCAGGCAGTTCAAGTATAGATTTAGGGCTGGTTTGCCTTAAAGGCAGTATGGATTCAACTGACTCAAGATGCTTGGCTCTTCAAATGCAAATCCAAAGACAGCATTGATCTATGACTCATATAAGGTCTCCTTGTTTTTGCTTCTGAAGTAAGTGGTTGCCTCAAGGGCTGGCTGATACATGTAGGATTTTCCTTCTCTCCTTTTCTCTTGACAGTTGTTGGTACTTTTGTACAGTGTGTTATTTGTACAATGTGTTTTCAATGTCCCATGATGCACAAAAGTACTATTGACTTTTTTTTGCAAATTTAAGTAATGCAATTCTGATTTTACACTCAGGATACATAAACATAGACTAGGGAATTTCTGACAAGAGTCAAAGTTGGAGTATGACCTAAATTTGTAAAAAAAATTGTTCATAGTGTGGCATGAAAACAAAAATACACCACATGGAAGAATAAGTAGATGTGTGCCAGAGTCAGTCATGCTATTTTCTTATCGTGTTCCTTATTCGCAGATTGGTGGAATTCAACCCGGTTACTCACATTTGATCCAGCATTGCTGTATAGTTGATGATGGAGTGGGAGAAAGAAATTGGAAAAAAAACGCCAACATGAAAAAAGGAATAGATTTTTTTTTCATTGTGAAAAGCGATTAATTTTCACTTACTTGGTTTTATGTTACAGATCACTGGCACAGCACTATGGAGAAGCTTGTATGAAAACTGTCTGCACAAGCCCAGCCCAACTCACTGCTAAAAGTTATTAATTCTTTTAGAAATTTTTAGAAAGAAAATGAATAACTTGCTCAGACATATCCTTTCTGATATTTTTGGAACGTTCTGTACCACAGATGTGGCCAGGAAAAAAACTATGAGTTGCATCATTTAGGACTATTCCCAAATCAGGTTGGATTGGGCTTTAAATTACATGAATTCCTTCAGCAGAAATTCTAAGGCCTAGCCAGACCAGAAGGACATACATTAATAATAGTGATAGGCTCCTTTCTGCAGACAGTTTGTAAATCTGAGTCCGACGTTACGAGGCCAATAGTAATGTTGTGAATGGAGTTATTGTGCTGAATTTGTTCGTGGAGCATGCTGTTCTTGTGCCATGCCATTCCTCCAGTAGACTCCATCAGCTGCCAGGCAAGAGGAGCTCATGTCTGTAGAGAGTGAGATGCCAACCCTGCCTGACACTGGTTTAGAGATTGTGATAAAAGAGAAGGGAAAAAATACCAAATGAGCACATGGGTTAATGGCTGCTATTTTAGTCTCTTGGGGCCACTGCCAGCTGCCATTAAGTCAAAGTAGCCCTCAGGCTCTACTTGGTTTCATTATGAATAATTTAGGCTTTCCTGGTGCAGAGCCAGGTTGCATTGGCTTTGTGTGATAGATTCTACAGATCTCCACTGCGAGCACAGGAGTGTAAATATATGGTGGCACATATGGGTGTGATAGATCGACCTCCTGTGTCCTGTCCAACAGCAACAGCAATAATCTTTATGAACTAGAGATTCTGCATATCCTTAGAGATGTCCTCCTTCAGATCTGGATACTTTGGTTTTGTGGAAAAGTCAAAATCTTCTTTGGTATCCATATTCATTTATTTTAAGGAGTCAACAATGGGACTGGACATTTTTCTACCCACTGAAAAAAGTAGTTTATATCTGAATAAATAACTAAAAATAGCTTCTTACTGTTCAGGAAGTACAATCAATTTGAAATTAGGATTATGAAAACATCTGTGGAAATTCAAGTGTCATCTCAATTTGGGCTCTTTCAGATCCTGTATTTTTTCTACTTCCCAAGCAGTGCATTTAAAATCTAATCCTAATTAACACACATAGTTTAATTATAGCCAACAAAATATTCTCCTAAAATTGTGTGTGGTAGCTGAGGGGTCAGGTATGGAGGGAGGAGGCAAGCAGGAAACCAAACAAATGTTCACTGATTGTAAAAAGCCTTGTTTCGTTAGTAATATATATCTTTAAAGACTTTAAACATGCAACGAAATTTTCCTCTCATGAATCAAAGTGGCATAAAAAGTGTGAAGCAAGCACAGCATTCGTAGTCTCTTTTTCTCCTTACTCATTTCTTGGTAATTTGAAACAAAGAAACTGCACTGGAATTTACAACTTTCCTTTTTGAATAGATTTCCTCATAACTTATCACTTAAAATATACAATGCTGCTGCAGGTAGAAACAAATAAATCATGGATGTCATGAACAGACCTTGGGAAGGTTTTGAAATTTGAGTGGAGAACTGGAAAAGCTGGGGTGGTCTGCTACTACAAACTTTGTTGTATATCAGCAGAACTCTTTGGTGCTACTGGATGGTTTGGAAGTCCCATGAGATTTTCAGTACTTCTGACTTGTTTTAGCACAACAGGTCTGAAAATGAAAACAACATTTTAGGCTGCTTCAGAACGCTGACATTCCTGGACCAGACCTCAGAGTGAAAAGTATCCCATCTTAGGGATACTGTAGCCCTTTGTGGGCAGCACTCAGAACCTTTTAGCTCACAGGGTCTGGATTGCGGAGGGCAGGTTCATAGTCTGCGGCTCTGTTACTTTACCCTGTAATCAAACTTCTTGCCTGTGCCCTTGAGTGTACTTGGAGTGCACAGTCCAGCTCCCCTGGCTCCCCAGCACAGTGTTTCATGTCCACCAGGTCCACCACGATGTTTGCACAATTGCTCAGTTTTGCTCCAGCCATCAGTAAGATATTTTTTACCAGAGATATTGGGAATAAGTTTTTGGAATGATATAATGGGAATCAAGAAATTCAGGCCTAATACTTTGTTGAAAACAAAACCATACCTGATTATTAACTTCCTCTAAATCACACCATTCCTGCTTTTTTCTGCTTTTGTTTGTGGCTGTGTTAATATATTTCAGGTCATGGAGAGTTCTCCACATCAGATGAGTCCTACAATGGCAAATGTCCTCAAACTTTGATGAGCGCTACTTCTTGTGCATTTCCAGCCTCTTGCTGTTTTGTCATTTACGTGCGTCTTTCTACTGCATATTCTGTGTGAAAAAGTTTTCTTTCACAAGGTTGTCCCAGTGGTCATGTAGCAATAAAAGCTGATGGATCTAGACTTCTTATTGATGTCTTTCCAAGAGGTGTCAAGATCAGCATTTTTCCTGTCCTAGCAGTAAACTAAATGAGAATCCAGCAGCCTTGGCTTGACAAGGTCAGATATTTTTTCACTTCATAAAAAGAAAAAGGAGATTAAAATAAAAAATGGACTTGGCAACATTTTTTGATATGTCTCTTTCTGTCAAACATGACAATGGAAACAATAAATGACAAAGATTTTTCTCCTTTTTTGGATCAGATTTATTTCGGCTTTCAGCAGGAAAAGGTTAATTTCGGGGTCAGCAGTAGCTGATCTGAATTTTCTATTTTTTTTTTTTTAAGAGTGACTTTGGAGATTAGGAGACATAATTTTTCTAAGAATGAGTTAAACTCAGCTCTAAATCCCCTCACTAAGGCTAAGAACATAATGTAGACAAAATTTGGACCAACAAATTAAATTAAAATAGGAGAGTGTTATTACAGAAATAGACCTTTTCCTCAGCTGGTTCCCATATGCTCCTTCGAACTGTATCCACTTGACTAAAAGAAATTTACTTATTATACTGTGAGCTCTGTGACAGTTGTAGAAGACTGATCTGAGATCTCTTTCACCTCATGTTCCACATCTCATTGTTGCAGAAGTTCTAGTAGCAAATGCTTTATTACCAGTTCTGATGGAAGAGGCAACAAGAATATTCAGATTTTCAGATCCCAAACAAATTTTGCAATATAGACAGTGACTAAAATCACCTTTTCATTTCAGCTGAGCAAGTTTATTCCTGAACAAATATGGAGCTTCACTTTTCTGGCATAGGCTTTGAATTTAAAGACTTCTTTGACTATGTTTGTATGGATGACATTTTCTTAATTTGGAGGTCAAACAGCAGAAGTTTTTGTCCTAATTCCATATTTTATCATAAAGCTAAAGAGTAGGTATTACAGTAGCAGTGAGAGTTTGCTTTCCTTATCTTTCTGTCCCTACAATTGTAACAGATTCTTCTGGCAGTTTGTTAACAACCAGACAACTTGGGACAGAGCTTACAATACTGTTTTCTGAATTCTCCTCTGCTACTTGAAAAAATATTTCCCCTCATCATTTTTGCAGGTGCTGTGTTGAAAGAGAAGTAGGAAGAATGCCTGAAAGGGATCAACCATTGCTTTTGTGAACAAATAACAGCAACTCAGCTAGACATTATTGCATGGAGAGGGAATAAAATTTGTAAATTATAATACTTCTGCTCCATTCCTCTGCCTCAAGATTCTGGGGATGGACTGGTATTGAGGGTGACTTAAACTGCACTTAAATAAGTGCTGAGAAAGATCAATCATCTGCTGTTTTGTCTGAATTAGGAATACTCCTAGGTGGAAATCATTCCCATGCCTTCTAGATTATCAGTGCTATGTAGCTACTTCATATCTATCCAGAGTAAGGTACGGGGGCAAATGTCACTTGCAATTCTGAAATACCTAATCTTAGAAGCTTCTGCCAGCTTAGATGAGAGCAGCTGGTTTATTTTGTAGGACAGATGAAAGTACATGATTCTTGTTTAAGTCCATCTTCTTGTCTCTGTACAGGAATGCCAGAAACATCAGGAGTTTGGTCTTACTTTTTAAATCTTTACATATGGGATTCAACCAACTTAATGAAGGGAACCATTCCATGCTCCTTAGTCAGAGTTGGTCAGCAGAAGAAAGGGAGACATCCAGCAGCACCTGAGAATCAAGTCAAGGCTGTCACTTTCAGACATCATAGGTATAGACTCAGGGAAGGAACATGGATACGAAATAATACTTAATTGCCCATAGCAAGGGAACGTAACTAGAAGACCTGGGACTGTGAACACAGCCTTAGCCTTGGTACTCGAAGATCAGAATTGTTAAGGGGGCTGTGCAGCAGCTATGTTTTTCTCAAAGCTATCTAAAGAACAGTCTTTTCTTCCCTACATGCATGATGAGGTGATTCCCTATGGTGCTTCATCAACTCTGGCTCTTGAACCAAACCTTAGTTTTTTGCCCTAGATCTTTCTCAGCTGTTCTTGGTTAGTAACCATGCAGAGAAAGAATAAAGATGTAATTATCCTTAACTGTAAACTGTCGATTTGGTATTATATGCCCCAAGAATGACATGGGATAAACACTGAGCTTGAAATACGCTCTGTAGCAAAATTGTGGAAAGCTAGCAAAAAATAATAAAATAAATTGCACAGCTACACACATGAGCCGTTAAAATCATGTGAGAAAATGCTTTTTCAACATACTAAAACACAAGTGGGTTAAATTTATCACCTTCCATTTTAATTTAAAAGATGTAGGAGAACATGTAGCTGAGGATTTTCTAAAAGAAGGAGCGATTTGAGCATGTTGGGGGTGGTGGTGGAATTGCTTGTAGTTTTATTCATTTAGGCATATCTTATCACTCCTCCTTTTCTTCCTTCTTGGAGGGCAATGAGAGAACCCAGATGCCAAGCTGTGGAACATGTTCTTCTGACACTAGCATCTGGCTCCTTGGCAGAATCCTCCAACTGTCATGCTGACAGCTTTCCTGTTGTGTCCTCGTATATTTTTATATAAGAAAATTGCAGATGGGTTCTCTTCTCAAACTAATACGCTATTCTGTTGACCCTTATCATGCAGAAATGTGTTGGTTTTATCTGTTTGTGAATGAGACCTTGGCCAAATATACTTCAAAAAGGATACTTCTCTGTTCATCTCTGAATTTGTCTGCAAGCTGTCTGGGAAGATGCCAGAATCCTATTACACACCCTTTTTGTGCCTTTAAGCACTAAGTCCTTCATTCTCTCTGCTGTACAAATAGATTGCACTTTTTGCAGCAGGCACACTGGTAAAATACAAGCATATTTATTTAATAGTTTCAGTGGGAAAAAAAAAAAGAAAATAAAAATCTTGCTTGAAATAGGGAGAAATGTGGTTTTGTTTGCTATGGGTTTTTTTGTTGTTGTTGTTTTGATTTGTTTGGGGATTTTTTGCTGCTGGAGGTTTTTGTTTGTTTATTTTTAATTTGACATTACCTAGTATGCTGCTGCCTTGAAGGATTTGTTCCCCCAGAGTTTTGTCAGAGACCACCAATCCAGAAGGCTTTGTAATGTTACAGCGGTAGCACAGTGACCTCATTAAAAAAAAAAAAAGAAAAATTTAAAAAGCACTAAGATTTCACTTATTAACGTACTCCAGGACCTTCTTGTATTTTCTAAATGGAATTTTCGTAGTCCCACATCACATTTAGACACATGCCTAATTTATGTGGATCATCACAAGCAGTCCCAGTGACTTTACAGTGAGGTACAACTGTATTTCAGTTTAAGGCTGTGCTCAGATGGAGCCTGGTGGATTCTTGATTTTAAACTTGTCAAGATGACAGCCGGAAATACTAAAAGTTCCCATGTAGCTTCCTCTTGCTCTCCATCCCCTTACAGAATTCTTCCTATGTATGTTACATCTATATGCATATTTGTCTTTAAAAAAAAAAATTCAAAGACATACCCTCTTCCCCCAAATCTCAGCTGTCTCTTAAATACATAACTTTGCTAGTGCAAATAAGATAAAATACAGATAAGAAAAGATTGCAAATACATAAACTAAAATTGATCTGGGACTCTGCTCAATAGAGACTGCAGCTCCATGGGTGTTGTCCACAAAGGCTCTTCAGGGCCCTTAATCTGGCACCCATTGAGACTATTTAGCCATGATTCCTAAACCCACTCAGACTCTGACCTTCCACCTCATCTCAGCTCAAGTAGCAGAAACCTGAATCCAAATGACTCCCTGATGGTAGCATGGAAGATTGCCAGCGCTGATGAAGCCAGGTGGATTCCACTGAGCATGTTCTCTCTGTCCACACTAGGGGAACATCCTCAGAGTTTGACTGCTGTAAGCTTCGCTTAATTTATTCTCCTAGCAACAGATATTAAGACTTGATTGACACTGGGTCTTTGTTTGGTGCTTTTGCAATAACTAAAGCCACAATGAGTAGTTTTATTGTTCTCCCACCTCAGTTGTTCAGTTTGCATAGCTATTCCAAGAAAAAACCCCCAAACCCTCAAGTCAGCATTAAAGGAAGACGAGGTAAGTTTCTACAGGCTTCTTATTCCTATTATCACAAAGAAGAATCTTTATCAATTTCCAACAAATGCAAGTACACAGAAGCAAACAGGTTTGTGCACGACTCTCATGTTAACTGATACATTGTCCCATATCATTTTCTCATCTCAAAATTTGTCATAAATGACATTAGAACTATTCAGGAAAGATCATAAATATCAAGAATGAATTTCTGCATTAAGCATTAACTTGGATGGGGCTGGGATTTCACTCCTGTTACCCAGTGCAAGTTATTTCCTGCTGTTTTCTTGTTTCTGTTTCAAACATTCTGATTCACTGTTGGGTTAATCATCTACTAAATACTGTCTCCAGGTGGTTTGGGTTTGCCGTTGTTATCTCCATGGCCCCAAGGGACTATACCTTCCAAAGAAGTGAGGGGAGCCCAAGCACTGATATTATGCAAGAAATAGAGACAGAAATACATCAGCTGCTGTATCAGTGTGCTTTCATTTGTACACATTCTGATCTGAACATACGTGCTTTTTGAAGCACTTGGCATGCACCCTAAAGTCTCAAATTGCTTGAGATTACGTAAGCAGGTAAAAATTATATTTGTTGTAGAGGCACTGAGGATCAGGAAAAAAGTGTACCTTGTACTAATGGGTGGAGTACAATTAAGAGAAACTTAGTAGGTTAGGGTTTATATTTCATATTTAGGTGACTAATATTTTGCCCAGTGAATAATTTTGTCCCATATTCAGATTAAATTTGAATGAGAATTATCGCATGTACGATGCTTTCAGGAATAGGGTTTGGGTCTTACTTCGGCCGTGGATTCTGTAGGCAAAGCACTAATTTTACCTTATTATCTTTCTGTAAAACAGGGAAATTATTTTCTTCTTACAGAGAGGAAACGGAAATTTAAAAGTTAGCTTTACCTGTGGTTGTGAGATGCTTAACTACTACAATAATAAAGGCTGCAGTCAAAGCTTGGTATTTTAGAAAGGCAAATTTGGGATACGTGGGGAAGTTATTTAATAGATTGAGAAGTAGGATTCAGGTCTTGAGAACTCGAATCATTATCAGAAAGAGAATTATTTCACTTCAAAGGGGCAATAATGTTGTTAAGTGGAAAAACTGTAAGGAAGAGTACAGAATTATTTGGATTAACCAAGAATTTACTGTTTGTAAACTCTTTACTCTCTAAGAAGTTTGTTCATCTTCAAACTAACAGTCTCCGTAGAAATTAAATTAAATTATTCTCAAGTCTTTCTGAATTAGCACAGAAAATAAATGTCTGAAGCTTGTTAATCATATAAATAATCATATAAACATAATCATATAAACCACCTAAGCGGAGCTAGTTCTTCTGTATGCTGATGGTGGAGTGTCAAGGAAGGAGGTGAGGCTTACCAAGGACTGGATCAAGTATTGAATAAATATTTTCCATCAGTTTTCAATGAAGGTGTTGACTAAAGAGGATAATAAGAGATTACTTGTCTACTCTGTGCCTGTCCACCACAACCATTCTTTCTTTGAAAAATCAGCCAGAGGTTCTAGGAAAGTTGCCCTTCCTTGATACTTGCCATTCGCTGGTTTCTCTGAGGCCATGCAGATGAGGTGGTATTCTGTCATTGTTTTTTCTCTCATAAGTCTCTGTATTATGGTAGACCCAGTTCTAGAGGTTAAATTTTGTTTTGACTCCTTGAGCAATGGTTCTAAAGTTTTCAAATTTCCCAATCTTTTTCTGCATGAGCAGCATGAAGTTTTCTCATTACTCTATAATATAGAAAAAACTCAATCATACATTTCATTTCAAAAGGCCTTCTGAAGTTGAAAATTTTCCAGAACCGCATGATCATTTTGAACAATTTAAATCTACAAAAACAAAAGATATCTAAAGGACATGAGAGTAGAGCAATAAAAATTATATCTTAGCAAAAGCAGAAATTAGTGTTCTGTACTTCAGAATTACAGAATTTGGACAACATCCAGTTTTTAAACTGACAGTCCACAAGCCTTGGACCAAGAATTTTTTAGTATGCATATTTATAAGTCCCATGCAAAGATTAGCTTAGATTTCATAGACAATGACAATGGGCTGAACTTGATTTTTGATGGTAGTAATTATTTTTTACTATCAGAACTATCAGAAGAATAATGAACTGACTGTTATAAGTGCTTTCATGGTTGATCTTGGGAATGATCCCATTTAACTTACTGGTTAGTGATATAGGAGATACAGGAGTGAAAAGTCAATGTGTCATTGTGAGGTGTACAGATAACAAAAAATGGGGAAGGATCATCTTAACAAAGGATTGGACCATCAGGCAAGGAGAACTAGATGATTTTGTTGATACGAGTGATGAGATGAGATGAAATTTACTAGCACAGATTGCAAAGCCAGAAACTTAAGGACCTTGGTCTTGAATAGAATATGGCTTTATCTGGTCAAGATAGTGGAAAAACAATATGAACATACTATTTTATCTGGGTAATGACTATAAGTTGCCATGCAGAGCAACTTTGAAAGTCTTTTGTAATTGTATAATCAATTAGAATTGTAAGGTGTGCTATCATTTAGGCATTTTCATGTTTTTTCATTGTTCATAGCATTGACAAGGTCTCATTGAATTTATGCGAAGTCTTGGTCCCTTGTGTTCAAGAAAAATGACCTTAAAACTTAAGCAGAGAAAGATTACTGGTATGTTCATAGGAATGGAGAATTAATCTCGCAAAGAGAGATTAAATGAGTTGAGTTGTTAAGCCTAGACAAACAAAGGTTGGGAGGGGGTAGGATGAGTCTTCAGAATTGTGTTCAGGAGTAAGTGTTAAAGACAAAGAACAGTTATCTAACTGAAAAGGTCTTTGTGGCATAAGAGCTATGGTTCTAAAATTGCTGTGAATAAATATAGAGTGGATATTAGCAGAAGGTTTCTCCTACTCTTGGAGTTATTTTTCCCTGATATAATAGCAGTGTAAAGAACCAAAATTACTTGAATGTGGTAAGTTTTAAAAGAGTCTGTGTGCTTAAACAGGTGAATTTCTGGAACAATGAAACTGTGATACAAGTTTTTTGATATCCAGTAAGGGGGAGTAACCAAGGGTGACTGACCTAAGACTGAACTGCAGTTTATGTAACTGCAGTTTATGTGCTTCTTCCTCATATTGCAGTCTGTATTTCAGAGTTCCTATTGATTTCCCAAAGGGACCAAGAAGCAAATTCTTTGCTTCCCACTTTCCTAGGAAGACCTCATCTTCTCTCCCTCCACTACCAGCATAATCAGGTTGGCAGGAATATGTTGTCTTTTTCTGAATTTTGGGGGTGATTTTACTTGCTAAAATCACTGGGGTGTTTTATTAAATCTCAGCAATCTGCTATTGGAGAGAGCTTCTCCTGTTCTCTTCTTGCACGACTGCACATCTCTATAAACTGGTGTTTGGTTACAAGTTTGGTAGAGCATGCAAGGTGGGGTTTGGTGGCTTGTGGAGCCTGGTGACGTGTGGCACAGAGGTTATGTGAAATCTTCCAAATAAAGCCTCGACTGTGAGGTTGTGTCTAACTGTACTGGATTTCTGCAGTCAGGGGTGTTGCAGGTTTCCTTTTCCATGCATGGATCTTAGTACGGCAATGCTGCAGTTTGGCTGGTACTGGTTGTGCCCTGCTGTGTTGAACTTTTCTCCAGAACACTTGTATCAGCGTATCAACAATATGCAGTTGCTTCTCCACACAGATTCAAAACAGCTACAGTAATAGAGGACATGTACTTCTGAAAGGAAAAAAAAATACCCGAGGCTTCAAAGGTGTTTGTTAATTTATTATAATCTTTTTCCTTTAGCTTTAAAGGGAAATTGCACGATGTCATTAGCTCTTTTTTTTTTTTCTTTTGGTAGTGAAAACCAAAACTAAAGTGATTTAGGTTTCACACATGCTGGAAAAACCACTAAAGGTATGCAAAATTTCATGGTATATTTCTTCTTCTGTCTCTGATTTTCAACATCATTTTTACCCGAAGACAGTTAGATTTTCACAACCCAGAACTGGCCATTTTCAGTGTGAATCATTTGTAAATTGTGGTTTTACAATAGATCTGAGAAAAAGTCTAAATTTCAAACTGAATTTTGACTTCTCCCAGACTTGAAAGAAGATTGTTGAGCTATGAGAAACAAATCTGCCACACAGATTCACTCATCCTCATGTAGTTTGAAACCAGTGGATTTTGCGTATCAGTGGTATAAACTCATCATGGTCTGCCTGGTAATATTTAGCAGAAATGTTTGAAATCACCTATTCAAATTGTAAAAACACAGCACACTAACAGAAATGGAGGTTTTTGGATGGACTGTAGCTCTATTCTGAAGTTCCAGTAATGTGGAATGTATTGTTCATACCTACATGATTATGTTAAAGAAGACACAATTTGTTTCTGGTCCCTTGCCTCTGTCACCCTGCCTCATAAATTCTATATCCATGTCTTGTAAGTGTCTTGCCTAATGAAGTCCATTGGAAACTTGCAACTTCTTACTGGTTTCAGTGTTTCTTTTTAAAGTGTTCCAGTATAGCAGTCTTCAAGACTTGCACAATGTCTCACTGGTTCCAAATACTGAAGGTTGTGTTTTGTAATTGTTGGGGCATTATAATATATAAAGCACACTAGATGCAGATAAATAGTTTCCAAACCCCTAGAAACTGAATTTAATGTGTCAAATTCACTTGTATCAAGGATAATAGCACTGTTTTACATATACATATGTGTGTGTGCCCAGCTGTGTGACAAGAAACCAAAACATAAACCTTATAAATAAGACATCAGTAGCAACGAGTCAAATTATCATGCAAGAGGCTAATTAAAGTGGATGTGTTTGGAGGTAAAAAGTATTTTTTCCAGAAAAAAACCCTTCTAATATTCATTAAATTTGACCACCTTAGATCAACAACCATATGCTCTCTTCAAAGGGTCTTAGCCTGAGGCTATGTCCTAGTAATACATTACTGAATTATTTTCTCTTTAGTTTTGATGGTGAATACATGGTAGAGACCACTGTTGTAAAGATGGAAATTGAATAAGTTTTAAGATTTCCTGATATATGAAATATTTAACCAGTAGAAGAATCTTCCAAGAAATGGTTACATACCGTAGTGCTGTACTGTAAAAAGTTTGGTGAAAGAAACCACAAATGCACATTATCAATTATTAAAATGTATATATATATATGTATATATATATATATAAAGTCCTAGTTTTGCTTGAATAATAAAGTAGTGGTTGGATTTAAGAACTTTACTCTTTTCTCTGGGCTTTGAATTAGGTCAGACTCCAGAAGATTGTTTGTGGATGCAATTGAGAATAACTTCAAAAGGGACATAGACTGAGATTCTTAAAACTTACAGCACGGGTGCTTGTCAACTCTGAAAGATCCTGGATTTACTGAATATCTAACTTTGAGCTACTGAATTTATAATTGCACCTAATTTTTATGGCATGAGTAAGTGCGTAAGTGCACCTTGCTCAAACCTTTATTTTCATAAGGGTTAAGGAACCAGACCACGCAGAATTTCATGGTGTTTTTAGTGGCGCAGCCCAAGTCCTTTTCTGCCAGTATTTATTTCAGCAGTTCTGTGCCTAGCTTGTTGTCTTCTGTAAATTCTATTCAGTGGTGCCAAATTTTCTCTATGCAAACAAGACAAGCCAGGCTGCATAACTTTCTAACGTAGTGTCTAAAAGTTAGGTATTGGAATATTTGCAACACTTAGCATTTGTCAAATCACTTTGCAGATCTAGCCCCAGTTCTGTATGAATTTGCATGGCAGTATTTCTTGTTATTGCAGGTTGGATGGACTAAAATTAATGGTGCATGCACTCCTCCGGACCAAATCACTGCTGGGTATTGACATCAATGGGTTTCATGAAGTCGCAGATCAGCAATTTTAGGCTGGGCCTTTTTTCAGGAGAGAATATGAACACTTTTTCAGTAATTGCAGGACATTGCACTGGCTTCAGTGAAAGTGTTAATCAGCAGTGTGATGGATACTTAAAATTAGACCTAATTAATTATTTGGTAGAGCAGATAACTAAAATAGAAAGAGAGGTGACATTTTGTTACTAATGACTTTCCACTCCAAGACATTCTTAGGAGTAGTAATTGAGCGGACACAGGGACACATAGCCAGGTAGCCACTACACAGCACCTCACAGGTAACTCACACTTTCTCACTGAGTGTTTATGTAGAAAGAGCATATTTTTTCTTACACTGTTTGTGTAGGTATTTTTGAAACCTCAGATTGCTTCCTACTTTCATTTGCCCCACTTTACCTGCAAGCATCTGTTTCTGTAGAATTCTTCTTTCCCAGAACAGAGACAGAGAAGGAGCAACCACAGTAATGCAAAAGCTGAGGCAAAATTAATAAGCGGCTGGGGGACTGCAAAGGGCATTGAGGAAAGAAGAGTGTGCAGTGAAGTCTTGAGCTCAGTGGTAAAGTGGACAGACTTGCTGCTCACAGTTGAGACTGCTTTAGAGAGAAGTGATCTTGAATGTGGCATAGATCTAGTTCACCAACAGGCTTTAGGTACTCATAGACCTTCTATTGCATCAGTTTAGATTAAAACTCACATCTAAGCTCAGCCTTCCTGGTTGCTTACAGTTAGAGTTTGGCTCGCCCTCTAGACTGCTTTTCCAGATGGGGAAAGTCAGATGTGGTCCAGGACTGACTTTGTTTTGAACTCTGCCCATGAAGGAAGAATTTGTTTGGCAGGTAGTAGGTCAGGCTTGAGTTTGCCCACCTGTGAGTCATCTAAGCTGGTATGTAAACTCAGGCACTTGAAATTTGTGATCAGAAAAGGGAACATAATTGCACAGAGTCATGGGGTTGAAAAACTGAGTGTGTACACCAGACTGGTGTGCCTCTAAGGCAGGGAGTTGGCTAGGTTTTGATATTCAAGTGATAATGGCTGAATCACTCTATCAGACAACCAAGCAATTTTATAGGATGGTTTGGCAGAAGAGAAGATGTTGCTGTTAATCCATAAACAGGCTGTTGAAGTTTTAGAGGCTGTTGTGGAAAGGCAGATAGAAAGTATGAGTCATGCAGTAAGAAAAATCAAAGAATAGATTTATGATCATGAAGAGATCTGACAGTGGCTCTGCTTAGAAAATGAGATCTGAAAAAAGGTTGATGTATTCTGTGGGACTCTCATTTGGCCTGAGATCCCCAAATGCACCATGTAACAAAGGGGATTTTATTGCCTGACTTGACTTAACAATAAGGTTGTTGTCCAAAGGGCAGGCTCCTCCATACACACACGCACACACACACACACACGCACACACGCTCCTCCCCAGCTTCTCATACTTCCCTTGCCTCAACTATAGCAATGCCACAGCTGAAGAGTGAGTCATGTCAATAAATTAACTGTATTTTTTTGTTAGTCTTCTGTCAGATCAGTGAGCTGAACTGAATCAGCACTGGATACAAGTGAAATATCAGTTAGGTATGCTTTGGCAAGGGAAAGGAAGCAGCAATGTGCAGTTGAATTGAATTTAAGTTTCTGAAGTGAGGCTGCATCCTTAGATTGATGGAACCAATGGGACCAGATTAGCAGCTGGTTCAAAGTCATTTAGCTTTACTGTTTTTAAAAGCTCTACTCTAGTTTATATCTTTTAATCTAGATTGGTTTAGAGGTATAAATTCACAAGCTGGTAAGCAACTAGTTTCTCTTCCTGTTTTCTTCCTGTTGTTCAGCAGAAAGTTCTGATTTATCTGCTCTTTCAGAAAAGCTTTTTTAAAAAAAGGGAAAAGGAAATTCTGCTATAAATCCATAAAAAGCTTGAACTCAAGCGAAAGACTGTCTTGCTAGCTAATTTTATGGGGTTATTTTGCAATTGTCTCCACCCAGAGACAGTTCTAAGACTTTGGACTTTTTGTGCATGCATGTTTATGCTTGTATATCTGTGACCATGCACTCATGCTGCAAAAGATACCATATATTAGCACTCAAGTAATTCTTTCACTAGTCTTACAGTAACATATTTCCCAGAAAAGAAGAAAAGAAGATGAAGTGAGAATTCCATGATAGGAAGCAAGAAACTTATAACTGCAAAATGCTTAGAAAGCTACAGGCAGTAATTTTTACTTTTATTTGTTAATAATGAAAGCCACAGACATTACCTACTCTAGTTGTTGAGGACTATGACATGACTTCATGGTTTGAGTACTGAAGTAAGATGCATAGACAGGTAGAAATTTCTATGTGATTTCCTTTCTGGTTTAAGAGAAGGGGTATCTCCAACCTCAGCATGTTCATAGAATGTAGGATTCAGGGATGTTAATCACTGCTACTTTTATCAGGCAGCTTTATTAAGATCAATGTTTTTTGTTACTCAATTAGAAGGGACCTAGAGCAAACTTCTGAGCAGTTATTAACACAAGTCCACATTTACTGAAAGAACTGGGCACCTTCATGTGCATTGCAATAGCTGGGAGTTACACAATATCTATATCATTTTTCACAGCTTTGTCATTAGCTGGTAATGATTTGATTATTTTGCAGATGAATCACAGTATAAATCTCTTTCACAAACACTACCTCCAAGTATTAATCAAAACCATTAAGGCAAAGCAGTCAGTGCAAATTAAAAAATTTGCATGTCTAAATTAAAAATTACAGTAATACATCATAAATAAATCTTTTAAATTCTCTATGGTCTGTATGAGCATCTCCTTTTTGTGCCTGTAATGAGCCCATGAATACAGCTCCTTTGCCCCCCCCCTCCATCTTTTTAATCAGGCTGTAATCAAATTTTATAGGTAGATTCAGGTCTTTCACTTTGAAGTCCATGTTGGATCTTATTTGAGAAAGAAATTATTTTTTCTCTTCATCTTTCTGAAACCCAGCAAGAGCGAAAGACACAGACTCAAAGACAAGTGTGAAAGACAGGAGTTCAAACCCATCACATATAATTTGCAGTGTCTTTGGCTATAGCAAAGTAAATATTTGCAAAGGGTGATATATCTTATGCAAATAAGTTTGAACTATGAAGAAAATGACTGAGTTGTGTTTTAGGTACTATTTCATTTTAGAACTATTAACACCTTATTTCCAGCATGGAAAAGATTAGAGGAACTCTCGTTAATATAAGCCACTACTGAGATATAGAACACACTCTTCTTCCCTATAAATAAATTAAAAAATGTTAAAGAACAGCTCAGCAACCTTGCATTTTTCATCTAATTAATGTCCTTCACTTGAAAAGCAGAATTCAAGGTACAGAAGTTTGCTGGCCAGTTGCTGCAGTTTTATTTACAAGTTGATGAGGTTGGCCTGTTATAAGAATTTTGTTTGTCCTCTTACCTCTGGCAAAGGACATTTTGGGAAGAAATTTGTTGCAAAGCAGCAAGTACAGATTTCAAAGCATTTGCAAGTCGACACTTTTCAGAACCATGACCTCACCTGCCCAGAGTTTGCTGTGACCAGTTCCAGGGTCAGCCATTGTTTTGTCTGTGATCTTTTGGCTTTGCTGCCTCACAGCAGTCTGATCGCTGAACGGCCCACTTGGAAAAGGGACCTTTTTACTAGCTCTGGAATGACCCCAAGAAAAAACTGTAGGATCCAAAAACTTTCTTCCTTCAGTAATTTGTTTTCAAGGTCACTGGCTTTTCTATTCCTTGAGGGTACACAGTAAGAAGTTAAACATACAAATGTAATCCTAGGAAGAAAAAAATAAAAGGTAATTAAAAGCAGAGTAAAACTAATAAAAAAATTGCTTCTTGATCTGAATAGATTTACATATAAACTACACAAAACATAAAAAACCAAACAAAAACAAACCTTGTATGTCCTACCTTCTCCTGCTAATAAATCTCCGTGTGAAGAGACATGGGCTTAGTTATTTATCAGTTGCTTGCTCTGGCTGAAAACAGAAAGACTTTTACAATAATTAGTAGCTTACCTTTCACAGATACATACCTAAGAATGTGCTTCAAGACAAGTCTGAATATGTGCTCTAGCTCACTTCTGCATTGTTGCTTTAAATGGTTCATTTCTGTTGTTGCATTCCACTGTACTTACATACAGAGTTCACCATTAGATTTTCAAATTAAGAGGGAACCCTGAAGTCTGCAGAATTGCGTTTCAGGATGTTTTGCTTCGTGGATGATTTGATGTAGCCTTCCAGTCCACAGACAAATCTAGTTCCTGACTATTAACTTCTACTTAGATTTAGGAACTGAAAATCAAGATTCAATATTTTGGGCTTATGCTTTTAGGTCTGGCGAAATTTTAGATCTGGTGGCACTTTTCTATTAGATAATAATTAGTGGTTTGTAATTTGGCAATTCTACAATACTTTTCATTTATACACTCAAAATAGTTTTCAAAGCATCACATTTCAGACAATATTTTCAAATTATAATGAAAAGAGTTTACCTGTTTTATACAGGAAATTCAGATGTGAGAACAGTTGACAACTTGTGTCTTAGCATATGAGGTCCATTAAAAGATGTGAGCTTAGGATCATTGACAATTTGGACAAAATAAAAAAAAACCCCTCATAATGCCATGAATCCACTAGATATGACAGAAATTAAATCACTTTCAAATTCACAACTCACTAACATAGTTGAAAAAGAATGAAAGAAACCTTTTTTAATTTAAAAAATTGCATTGAATCACTTCAATTAAATTCAATAAGGACCATTCACGTCTGTATAGGTGGAGGATCAGTTCCTGCCTCTTTATATTTACCTGTAATTCAAATGTCACTAGCAACTTATTTGTCTTTTATTTTAGATTTCCTTGGGCTGATTTGGGATTGTAGCAAAGAGCCTTAGAACTTAGAAAACAATTCCAAGATTGTTGCTTTATCAAGGCTCAAAAGAAAGCTTCCAACTCTTCTATTGTGAGGTTGGCTAGCACTTGTATTGGGGAAGTATACAAAGCAAAATGTATTTTGTCTCTGCAAAACCTATGGAAATATATACTACCATAACAGCTGTGACCTCACATTCCCACAACAAGACTGCAAAGGAAGGAACTTGCTGAGCAGTTGACCTAATATTCAGAATTTTATTAGAAGTGAGAATTACGTGACATTTTCTTCTTATGGGGGTATTTGGGGAGATAAAAGTCTCCAGGCCTTCAGATAAAGGTCTCTAAACCATTTTAAGAGGCAATAGAATCTTACAGATGCACACATTCCCCTCAATATACATTTACATAATTTTTCCCTGCCATAATCTTCTGCTTCTTATTTCTCATTGTGGGGTTTTGTTGTTTGTTTGTTTGTTTTCTGTAGTGGAGACTTTATGTAAAGCCACTGCATGAGAGAGCAATGGTTTTTCTATTTATAAAATCTCCTAGAAAGCAAGTTCTGCTTAAAGCATTTAATTAAACAATATTGTGACTTTACTACATATTATTTCTGCTTATAAAATTTTGTGTTCCAACGTTTCCTTTCTACTAATCACACTATGTATGTAGTAATCATAGAATCATAGAATGTTTCGGACTGGAAGAGACCTTAAAGATCATCAAGGTATCCCCCTAACTCAGGCACAGACACCTTCCATTAGACCGCATTGTTCAAATCCACATCCAGCCTGGCCTTGAACACTTCCAGGGATGGGGAATCCACAGCTTCTCTGGGTGACCAGTTCCAGTGCCTCACATGTAGAAGTTCATATGTGTCATGCTCAGCATCAGGTTTGCACTCACACATTTGTTATTCTGGGTTCTCTTAGGGTTAAAGAAGCAAGAAATTCATTTACTCAGGTATAACAGGCATAACAGAGAGATTTCAAGATTTATAGAAGTATTTAAGCATTATGTGCTGTATCTAGATTGAAAAGCATTTTCTTGTTGCCTAGTCTGCTGTCCTGATTGGGAATCTGGTAAGATTGCCGTGCTGTAACTCAGATCTCGTTCCTGTGCAAGTCCAAGCACATAGTAGCATGGCCAGAGCTAGTATTTGAAAAGCGCTACTGAACCAGGCACAGCAAAAAGGCCAGATGATACTGAAATACAGGAACCTACATATGTCTAAATCATTAGTCACTCTATCCAACAAATTTTTTTTGAATTAACATTTTAGTGGTAAAGTGGGAAAATTCCTTTTATTTATCTCTTTAATAAATAGTATTTTACTCAATGCCTGCACTAAAGAGCAGTGAGGTATTTTCTAAAAAAAAAAAAAATCTGCTGAAATAGAAAGGCAGTGAGGAGTCTCAAGCCAACCTGACGATGCATGTTGATATTTTGTTTTTAACTATCCAATAAGATTGCTCAGATTAACAGGTCACTCAGACTTTTCCAGGCTCTCTTTGTACTGGTGGGACAGGCAAACGCACCAGATAGGCTTTTTAAGTAACTGCACAGATAAAGTCTGGACAGTTTTAGTATATATGACTTGCCAGCTCAAGCAGAGAGACTGACAGTGTGGAAACAGCTTGTCAGAGCTCAGGTCATGGTTAAAAACTGCTAATGTTAACGCTGACAGCCTGTAAAGTCCCTGCTATCCATGATACCTTTAGTCAAGTTATAAAACACTCTGGAGGATTCTATTTCTTTCTCCTTCACTATTTTATCCATTTCTGTCATTACTGAAAATATTTAACTAATTCTGTGAATATCCCTTGCTTTATCTGCCTGATTCAAGCTGAAGCCTGTCACTGGTACCCAGCACTGCAGCATCCAGCACCTTTGTAAAGAGGAAGATGTGCTTGCAGATAGCTGAGAATGCCTATTGCCTACATGACATCCTGCTCCATGAGCCTCCCTGGGCTGCATAAGAATGCTCTCTGATTTAGCTGAGATTTGCTACAAATGAGGTCATAGAGAGGGGCAGGCGGGTGATGACCTCAGTGGACACTAGGGAATAAGCATTATTGCTCAGTTCTGGTGAGAAATCATGAAACTGCAAGAGCTGTATTATCCTCTTGCTGAGCTTCTTTTCACATAGGTCCACAGAAGGTAGTTGTACTCAGAGGCCTGGGTACTGAGGGCACATCTGTTACACAGTGTTGTCCCTCCTTGCTGTGAGACATGCTTTGTATCCTGCATAAAGTCCAGCACTCTGTCTATTAAATAAAACTTGTTAAACCAAGTTGTCTTGTTATCCTTTCAATCTGGGAGTAAGCCTTTGCTTCCCCTGTGTATTTAACCAATGTGCTCTGTTAACCCCAAGTAGTCCCTTGCCACTAGAGAACCAATGTGCCCATTCCTGCCGTACACCAGATCTAAAATCTGTATGTTAGAAAAAGCTGCCATAGGAAAGATCAGTGGAAAAGTCCAGTCTGGTAATAAATCTGTGTATAGCACATTGGGTAATTAAGGAAGACTGGGAACCTTTTTTTGCTTTGTTCTACAAGAATTTGAGAAGTTACCTGCAAATTCATCGAACATACTCTTGGCCAAGGACAAGGGAATGCGGCATGGAAATAGTGCTATTTACTACAGAAGTCACAGAGACTAAAAATGCTAGGATAAAATAAGAATGAAGGTAGAAATTGAATACAATAGAAATACAGTTTAGAACAACTGAAATAAAAGGATCAGGGCATGGATTTCAAAACCAAGAATCACCCCCAGTTATTCTGGGATTTTCTCCTGCCAAGTCAAATGCAGTAGTGCAAGTAATACAGAAATAAAAAGCTCACACGGTAACTCCACGTTGTCAAAGACATCTCACTATCAAAAAAACCTACTGTATGTAAGAGCAAAAGTAGAGTTTAGGCCATTTAAATCTGAGCTGAACCTTTGCTTGAAACAGAGCATACTAAAAAGAAGACAGCTATTCCTTTGAAAAGATCACAGAATTACAGGATAGTTGAGGTTGGAAGAGACTTCCACAGATCATGGAGTCCAGCCTCTACTGCTCAAAGCTGTCAAGTTTATCTGTTAATAGCTGTGAAAAGAACTGTATCACAAATATTGAGTGAATACTGGGTAGAAAGAAGGTCTAAAATATCCTCCATTCATACATTGCTTTAAAAAGCTCTCTGAAAACATGTTACATGGCTAGCTGGTTCATTAGGGTGCTTAGCTTTCAGGACAAAGGAACTTGTTCTGCAAAATAACTTTTCCAAATTACAATACTTTACTTGCCATCAATGAAAACAAAGTAGAACTTACTGCACTGACCTGCTCGATGCCTTATACCGATATCTCCTGCAGCAGCCAACGTCGGTTTGGTCTTAAGGTATAATTAAACAGACTCTTATATTCATCATATCTTTTTAAAAAAACATTCAGTTAGGTAAAAATTATGTACTTTAGAAAATGTCTATATTTTTAAACTTTTTTTTACCCCTTTGTCCTTGTTTTCCATTATAGGTAAGCTATAGGTAAGTATAAGACTTGTGGCATAGAAAAAGATGATACTGAAATAATCGCTTACACGTGGCAAGTTAAATGTTAATTATTAGAGTACTGTCCCGTGTTGACTTTCTCATCTAAGCAAATGTCATATAAATCACTGAAGCTTTTCAAGTAACTTCCTATCCTGGCAAACTTTTAAAACTCTTTTACTTTTAGAATGCTTGGTAAAACACAGATGTTTGAATTTGAAAAGTCTTTTTTTTTCCCTTTTGGAGTTTGTCAGTGTGCCTTGCTTCTCTTTTCTACTAGTCTGACATGCTCTCTGTTATTCTAGATAGTGTGCATTTTTGACTCTGACTTCTCGTGCCTTTCTTTCTAATCCTTTTCTTGAAAAGTTTGTAGTTCTCTTCCCAATTCTGAAACTCAAATAGATTTCATAAGATGCAAGGTAGCTCCTAGTACATTCACAGCGAAAGAAACTGCTAGGAATCTGACATGTAATGTAAACAGGAATGAATCTTGCATGAGCCTTGCAAATTTTGGTCTTTGATGAAATATGGTTTGTTATATGTTCTCTTATCATAACTAGATGCAACATTTGGACTGAAGGAGTCCTAACAAAACAGCATTAGCTTTAAGTTTCTTTTTTTTCTTAATTGACAAGGTTGTTGTAGCATCAACTCTGTTTCCTGGTGTAACAAATACCTCTGCTATAGTATGGAAGTGTGGCACACGTAGCACCACTTCATAGCACCACTTCATTAGCTGAAACACGCTAATTCTGTGCCATTGCACGGGAGCTACATTGATTTATACCACCTGAAAACTTGGGCCACCTTATATCAAACCAGACAAGGAGTTATTAGCCTTATGTGAGTAACACTCCTATTCACTTCTCTATGATCTTTGAGTAATCCTGACTGCAGGATTTTGCCCTCAGGCAAAACCAATGGGATGAGCATAGCTCAGAGAATTAAGAGTAACATGTTGCCTATGAGGTGAAATACTGTGGCATTAGGAGAAAAAAATAGAAAGAAAATTTCCTGACATCATTTCCTTGGACAGCCATGAAGAAGCTTCATATGAAAACAAAACTATGTCCGACGTAAGATAACATTCTCTGTTGGGGCAAATATGTACACTTATGTGCACTACTATCAGAGTGAGTACAAATAAAGTTGTCAAAGTTAGTGATATCTGACAAGATAAAAGGAACAGTCAAAGTAACAATATGTGTAGGGCCAAATGTTCATGCAATTTGTATATCTAATTTGATTCTATAAGACAGAATCTGGCACTGCAAGCAACTTACTTGCTAAGGAGAGATGACATACTTCCTATGAAAGATCTGCACGATATTATTACTATTTTACTCAATGCTTACTAGAAATTTTTTTTAAAAGATCCTTTAAGTAGGCTCCACATAGTAAAGTCTGTTGCTCTGTAGTAAAGTCTGTTGCTCTGTATTTAGATCACATTTAGATTGCGGTTATGCTTTTTCTTCTCTTTTTTTTCCCCTGTTTTTTTTTCCTTCTCCTTTCTTTTTCTTCTGTGGATTCTCAGCTGTAGGTGACATTATTGTGATGGCTGCATTTCAAAGACCTCACCTACTCTGTCATCTCTGAATTTATGCTACACTTCATGGTATCAGCTCTAACGATCTTATTCTCTCGCTCTCTCTTTCCTTTGCACCTCTACTCACTTCCTGACACTTGACACAATAAAACCCTTTTTCATTTAGAAACTGTATTTAACCCCTTTTCACCAACAGCTTTTTACTCAAAAAAGAAAGAAGAGTATATCAGCGGGACACTACAACTTTGGGGATTCAATTTTTTTTGTAGTAGAAATAAATATATTTACACATTCTTTTGCTTATACCTAGCCAGCCTTTATAAGAGTTACCTGTGCATATCTCTCTTTAAAAATTCATAAATGAAATGTGGGCTCCTTTAACTTTTTTTTTCCATCAGTCTTTTATAATCAGGCTTCATTTCCTGGCAGTTAAGACAATAAAAGTAAACAGCCACAGTGATGAAGACAAACTTAACTCTTTCATGAAGATCCTTTCAACCAATGAAAATCTTCAATGTTTATGACTTGGCACATTTTATTAAATGCTATGGCTTCATTTACATATACACTAAATGGTATTGTTGGAAAAAGAATTAGTTTAAAGAGCCCTTGCTTTTATCTATACCTTATAAACAAAGAAACACAACTTGATAATCAGAAATTCTAATGAATGAGTGAACAGCTTATTTAAAAAATATGATAATTTTTCCAACATGTAACCAGTATATGTAAGAAAATATGCATGTAAAAGCATGATAATAACCATCCAGAGAAGATGCATAAAATAAAATCCTTACTTATTAATTTTATTTTCCTTTTGCTGAAGATGTCATTAGCAGACAAAATTATCATTCTTCTAAAGTAGTTAAAATTTCTAAGTACTTAGTGAATATATTGAATGATCAATATTTAGCCTATTCGTTATTCATGTGCTATTCAATTTAGCTGTGCGTAGTTCTCTATTGGTAGAAGAACAACTCTGAATTGAATTCACATAAATATGTATTTTTGAATAGGAAAAGATTATGCAGTAAAGATTCAAGCATGTTGGGTTTTGGTTTTTTGGTTTTTGGTTGGTTTTTTTTCAAGTTGGGGGGTTCATGTTTTAGTTGTACCCAACATATATTATTTTCTGTTTCTTGAATGCACTCGTTTCTGTATTTCTGAGAAAGGATCATAAATATATTTAAGTAAGTTAAATACAGACTTTACAAATATGGATACAAAGAGATATGTAAAATGCTGTGTCTTCAGTGAACAGATGGACCAAGAAGTTGTTGTGAATCTGGCTAGGAACTATGGTGAATGATATTTCATTAGCCCATATCAGTTACAGATCTGTTGAACAAAATAAGACTCCAGACATTTTCTGAATTACTCTCTTATATAGGTCAAATCACAGTTGTAAGAGCAAATGTTCACAAACGGCCACTGATCTGGGTGGCCCAGATTTTAAAAGCCCAGCTGGAAGCATTTTGGGTCTGGTGGAATTGTAGAGTACTTTTTTCTGAGGCGCAAACCCAAGGATATCTCAAAATTGAGCTTCAGAATAAAAACTGTCATGCAGGAAATGCCTGTTATTAAAAGTCCTCTTTCTCCATCATATACTTTCTTTAGTATTGTATGGACATTATGTCCTCTGGAAAGGTGATTCTTTCTTTTTGTGCCAGAGAAAGTGAGTAAGTGATTGTTTGGCCTGTCACAGACCTCTTTGCAACCTTAAACAGTTCACTTAACATGCCTTTGTCACCGTTCCTCACCTACACAATAATAGCAGCTAGCTCTGTATTGTGCAAAAGAAGTGTGGCAGTATTTCACATCAGTCAATTTCAGTTTGAGCAAAAAACAGATACGAGAACTATGCATATCTATAATCTAGGGCAATATGGCCTGAATCTTGAGTGCTACTGTGATACAAGTAATTAACATTTTCTTCCTGGAATGAAGGCTGTCAACACATTTTTTAATAGATTCCATGAATTAAGTCATGGTTTCAAACAATTTGGTCTGAAGTTGTGCATTAAAACTGTGGTGAGCCATTAAAAAGATGACTTACCAACTGTCAAAAGCAAAATAAGAATTAAGAAGGTGAAGAGAGAGAGTGTTGTGTGACAGCCACCATAGATTTTCCAGACTGAATGCTCAGATGCCTCTCTACATATGGGTCTCCTGGAAACCTTCAATGCAGGTACAGAAGTCACACCTGTGTCTGTAGCAAGAAACTCTGATTTCCTCTTCAGTCTTTTCTTACCACTTATATAAAAGACTTGAGCAAAAAGATTCAGCCTGATGTTAGTGCTAATTGCAATTTTGTTATAGTCACTGGGAATAACAGTAACGAAATAATGTATTTTTGAAAAATTGAATGCAGTAAGCCTAAGTTCTTTTGGTGAGCAAATCTATTTTTGTGTTTACTTCCTTTTAGGTAGACAATTAAATTCCACTTTCAACCATAATCTGAAATGTATCACCTTCTAATTTTTTTCATAGAATTAACTCCCACTGCCTGTTCAGTGATTCATAGACATTGTCGTATGACGCTGTCAGACTGTAGATACTGGAGGGTAAGGGAAAAGAATATAATGCCCTTCATATAGAATGAGGGAATTTATCACTGCTTCTTTTTGGAGCTTGGTACAACCTCCTGTGAGCACTACAGTAGCTCCAAGAAGCAAGCTGGCATTGTCTTGTGGGAAAATCAATAATGCCTCACATGGGTGTTAGAAATGCCTGTAAAGTAAGAGAGGTACTCAGCCATAACTACTAAATGCTACTGAAGGAAACCCTCACTTTTCAAAGCTACAGGAAATCATTCTTCTGAAGTGATGATTTTCTCTTACTCGTTTTGTGACTCCCGTTCATCTTTGCCCCCTGTGCTGCTGATAAGTAAGTGACAGGGCACCACAATAGCCTTTTAACATGAGGTATGGAAGGCTGAAAGTAATTCAAAAGGCTATTTTTTTTGTTGCAGTAAATAGCCTGTCTGAACCAGATACAAGCTTCTGATGTAACACTGTTTGTCTTCAAGCACCTTCAACAGAGAAAATCTGCTTTTGTTTTGACATTTTGCTGTCAAATTTCCTGAATGCATAATTACAGATATATTATAGAAATACGAGTGCTACAGTCAGGTCTGCTTCCCAGTCATAGATAGATAATTCCATGAATAACAAATCCATTATCACCCTTGCTACTGACAGCAACAATAACAAAATCATTGCATCAACAAAGGAAACAAATGATGCTAACATGTACAAAAGGAATATTGTATTGACCCAGTATACAGGTAGCCATACAGACAAATATGCCCTTCCACACATACTGCTTTTGATTTTTTAATTTTTGGAGAGGAACAGGAATAACTCTTTAGCAAGGATGAAAGCCACAGACCTAGCTGCTTATTTTTACAAAGCATCTATATGTCAAGTTCTCAATGGGAACAAAACAAAATAATTGTAGTTGTAGTTTGCAAGATCCACTGTACACTTTGTATTTGTGGCAAGCACTGTACACTTCATAATTGTGGCAATTTAGCTTCAGCCCTCACATGTTAAAACACTTTCTCTTCACATTGAATGCTTATTTGTTGCCAATTTTATTACAGTTTGATGCAAGATACTAAAGTTCGCAAATAGGTTTACTGAGATGCGGGCTAGACTGACCTGCTGCAAAGAGTGAAGGGCTGTATGATCCTCACAGAACAACTAATAGGTGTCTAAACCCTTCCAGGTTTTTCCACGTGACTTCGATGGGTGCTGGGTTCAGCTCTTTGCTTACCTGAGTGCCCTATACTGCCCCGACAATGTTCTAAGACTCGTAACAAATCACCTTGCCTAAACGCTAGAGCTGAGACGGGATCTCCTTATACGATTCCAGTGTACGATTGTCATGCCTGAAATTGTATCATATGTGTCATATGTAAATCCTATACCAGGTAATTCTCCAGCTGGGCTATAATATGCCAAGTAAAACACTGAGGGGGATCAGATATTTATTTATTGTTCCATCCTATGCAAAAACAGTTTTCCTTTGTCCTGTCACAGTAATCAAAACAAAAGAAAATTCATATCACAACAGAAAAATACTTCTTTTCCACTTCTAGCTTCAGTATCGTCCTGCTATTCCTAAATCTTTCCAATACACAATTTTAATCCCACATCCACTTGGGGTGTAAAGACCTTTACTCTTGTGCAGATAAACAGATTGAAATCCAACCAAGAGGGGATACTTTTTCAAATAGTGTATATTTAAATTGTGCAGGTCCTTGGCACAGGACATTGTGGATGTTAAAATATTTCATTAATTCAGAATACAACTGGACAAATGCATCAAATAAATCCCCACTGAAGTTTTTCTAGCATTAAGACACTTCTGAGCTGGGAGGGGAAGTAATGTGGCAGTTTTGTCTTGTTCTTAAACCCTGTCTAGAATATCCGTACACAGAATTGTCAGAAACAGGGTGTTTCTGATACAGATGTTCTCATGTATCACTGTGCAAGTGTCCAGTAAAGGTTTCACGAGCCAAGGTTACAAAAGATAATTGAGATCTTCAGGATGACTGGGGTAAAGAAGAATGCCTTAGTGTTACTGCCATCACAGCAGAAATTTTATTCCAATCCTCAAATGAAATTAAAAAATTAGATCTTTTACTTTTTTAGAACATCCATATGAATAGTAAACTAGTATTGATTAATCAAGTCTTGCAATGTCATAAATCATCACCTCTATGTATCTGAATTACAAGGGATGGAAGTTAAAAAGTCTGTGTTGGAACAGCGGTTACAGCATAATTGTATAATCATAACTATGCAAACACTTTCATAGCTACCTCTGTGCTGTGTTTTATGATGTAGGAGAAGAGTATTTTCTTCAGAACGGTGCTTGTTGTCACTAAAATAATGTGGTGATTTATCTGCCCTCACCAAAACAAGCAACAGACTGCCTACTGCTAAGTAGCAAAACATTTCTTGAGAGCTTTCCATGATTCTGCATGCAAAGGGGAACTCATACATAGATTTCTGTCACTACCACTCCAGGAGAAACCCAGCACAGTTCTAGAAAATTGGCTTTTGACATCCTAAATATCTGTGACTGATTACCTGCAGCACTAGAGAGATTTTGCTGCTTGAGTCTGAAAGCAATATACCAATACATTTACTTGAAGGAAAAATGTAGGAGGAGGAATGTGTTTTCAGTTATCTTGTAAATTTTCAGTGCCCTGAGGCACAGGCCATCACATGACTATATATTTGCTGGTGGCAATTTGTTTATATTTATTCAGGGAGACTTTGACATTCACTGGTGTTCTGTCCATGTTACTCAGCTACTCTTTGAAAATGGTGCTAGCACAGCTGAAGTAAAAAGAACCATGGGAAACATCTGTCTTGATCCTAAGCCATGCAACTGCATTAATTTCTAAATGGAAATTGGAGCACTGTACACAGAAACTCCCAGGCCTATGAAGCAGCAGTGAGCATGGCAGCAGAGCAGAACACCTTGGGGTGACCAGCTACAGTGCCAGGGACCCATCAAAAACGCTCCCGTGCTCTAGATGAAATTATAACCAGGAAAAGTGCTATAAGTGAAACACTACAGCACAGTGAACCTGCATAACCTACTGGGAGTGTCATGAGAACACATGACCAATCTCCATTTTTTATACTAATGCAGAAAATCCTGTTATGTGTTATCTCCATATCATTCGGCATGCACTGCTCATGGAGGGGATCTCTTCTCAAAGAGATGTGAGGGAAGACTGACTCCCTTTGGTTGCTGGGAATAAAGACTGGATTTGTGACCTTCAGCAAGTGTGTTCCTCAACTACATACAAGCAGTTATCCCTGCAGGATCCTAGCAGTGAATGGGTCCATCTTTTCCAGTAAAATAAGTGCTGCTTTCTTAAACCAGGGACAGTCCTACTCAAGAAATTGTACTTTGTTGTACTGTAGTGAGACAGTATCACCTGTAAACTTCAGCATGTCTATATATACAGCCCATGACAGATGTGTGTACATATGTACTATGTATGTATGCCAGTTGTAAACATCTGAGTGTGTTGACAATGAATTACTCAAGTAAACTCGACTTTTTTTTTTAGTGTGAATTAACAGCTTCTTGACTTGTTACTACATCAACTGCTAATTAGTTCCTGAGTGTAGTTCAAGGTGTTGGCATCCATTACAAAGCTTTCTGCGGTTGTTTGGATCTTTATCTGCCTCAAAGGCAGAATCTTTAGGCAAAAATAGTTCTTCAGGATATACAGAGCAGGGAAAGGAAAGGTGGGCTGTAAGGTCAGGAATTCGGGTTAAAGACAGCACATCACCAAGATTTGGCTCCAATAATGTAAGGAGTGCTTTAAGTTAGGTGATGACTTTAACCATCAGGACTAAGAGTGAGATTAATGTTTGGAATAAAGATGGGGAAATGAGAACTGGGAACTTTGGGAGATTACTGAACTCCAGTCAAAAGAAGCACGTAGCATGTATCCCTTGATTCTGAAAAAAACCCCAAGTATATAATTCTAGGTGTCTAGATATACAAAGATAGGTGTCTAGATAAACAAAGGTATGAGAACAAATACCCTTAATAAATATTAGCAAACGAGCAGTAATAATTTGAAGTGATGGCAAATACAATGTATCTACTCGGGAACAGTGACAAAGCTGATTCAAGGAAAGTAATAAATCTGTAAGTTTTTCTTGTATAGTATTCAGGAATTCAGGCTAGAATTTGAAAAGTAAGATAAATACATGGAATCTAAATGAAAAGACAATATAAGGCAGTACCATCTTTTATGCAGGGTGAGAATACCTGTGTTTTATTGGAAAATGGATGTCTAATAGGAAGATGTAGCAAAATGTATCTCTCCTGAAGTTTTCCAGCTAATTCTACATATGAACACTTAAAGTAATTCAATTTTGTAAAGTCTTTAACACTTAGCTTCCAATGAGATTTTAAAACTTTGATTTTATTAAAGTCAGTTAATAAAAAAAAGTTTGTTTCAGAAACATGTGATTAAGGAAACACTTTGGAAGCAAAACTCAGCTTTTTCTAACCTACTTAACTTACTACTACTGCTCTAAATCCACCCAGACACAGGTATGAGGCTCACACCATTCACACATAAAATACTGGGCTGTGTTGTCCTCAAAAAATGTGTCCAGCTGAGAAAACCACTAGGTAAAGGGAAAAAGTGTAGGGTTCATCTAGCTATTTCAAGATAGCAACAGCCTAATGTGTCATATGCTTTCAGAGCAAATGATGCTCTAAAAGCCTTGTCTGAACTGACTGTCGTTTGTCTCCATATTTTTTTTTCCTCTTGACTTTCAGGAAAGAAAACATTTCTTTAAATACCCTGATCTTAAGCCAAGAGAAACCAACACTTCTGCTCATTTCCTGTCTCTCTGTTTCCTTTTCTAGGCTTCATCTGCCTATCACTCTAAAAGCCTTCCTTTTAGGGTTTTACTAGCTATTGCAATTGCATTTCTTTGATTTGCAGAAAGAAAAGTTCTACTACATTTTGTCAAGTATACTGCCAGATTTCTTTGTTTGGCATGGTTTTATTTTTCACGAGTTACTAATTTCCAAGAGCCTGAGCAGAAGAATTGATGGCTACTGTTAATATGCTGCACTAAAGAAACTTCTCTACAGAAGGTTTGAAAAAAAACCCCAAAACAGTGGCATGGTGTCACAGCTAGAGTGGTTGACAATACAGGAATATTTCATGGAGCACTGTGGAGTTTTTTATGTGCCACACTTTTCTTACTGTAGAAGTTCATAGATGATGGGCACTTCTTTTCACTCATAGTGGTAGAAAACTGTTGACATATCTTTTCAAGCCTGGCATAATTTTTCATGGGACTGTTTCATGGAACTACCAGTGGAAAGCTCCTCTTTGCTGCTCTTCATCATCTTTTTCTCTTCCACTTCCACTTTTATATTTTTTAACAGAGGAATCACAATAGAAAGTCCAAGGACTGAATTTTGTTGGTGGTGCTAGGTGCTTTGCAGATAACAGTAGGACATTCATCAAAAAACAGTGTAGGATAAATGAGACTGGTTGAGGGGGATTTCTATCCCTTTCTTTTAAGGTAGTGAGAATTAGCCACAAAGTATTAAAATTTTAATCTATGTGTGAAACTAAGAGACTAATATAATTTCTGACCTATGCATTTCCTTTTAAACATAAAACACAAACAGGACTGCTTCATCTTGATATCAGAAATATTCTGATGTTAATTAATTCATTATTCTGTGAATGACTAATGATGTAAATATGTGTTTTGCAAGCACATACACCATATTATGTTACATATGTAAAGTTGTCAGTGGGTAAAAGAATAAGGAAACTTCGTATACTGTTCTATGGTACCTGCTACATTGCTTTTTTATACATCATTGAAAGAGAAGATATTTTCTCACAATGTCTGTGCATACTCACAAAAAATGAACGCCTCCACACTTCTTGTTTAATACCTTCATTTTGGTGGTTACCTCTGTATTGTGTAGATAAACTCCCAGTCAGCCCATTGATGCCAAGCTGCCTGGCTGCCCAGCTCCCCTTAGTCCCGGGTGTCCTTCCCCTCAGTCTTCTGTGGTCCTGAGGGACATTTTCAGAGTCGTGTGGCTGAGGTACTCTGGAGGAGCACTGTACTCTCTTTTCTTGGGTAAACCCCTGCCTGAGGATGCTGTCACCTGCCCCACAGAGTGGGGTCGGTTACTTCACAGCCCTGAAAGCATAAAATGCTCACAAAAATGCCCCATGAAAGCGCTTACATTGGAAATTTGTTCAGCTGTTGGTATTGCCACCCTATGTGCTGGGCAGGATGGCCTGCACACCCACTGTCAGGAAACTCTCCTGGTGGTCCACAGCGACAGTCTGTGAGTGTGACTGAACACAGCCAGAGGTAACAAGGGGCAGCCTTGCAGACAGACCCTGTCCTCTGGCCTTGAGGGGTGGTGGGCTCTCCTCACCCTCCTCACCTTTGCCTGCCCCGTGCCCTGTGCTTCCAGATGGCCCCGTTCTGCCTGGCAACACCTTCCCTGACAGGTGTCTGCACCAGCTGATGATGGATCACAGCAGCAGGCCCGGCTGGGCCAGTGGCCATTTCCTCACTTGCTGGTGGCCAACCACAAGCCTCTGGTGTGGGGGGTCAGCCTGGGCCTAGCATCCGGCTTTTCCCAAATCCTGGCAGAGGTGTGCTCAGGTGCATCACTTCTGAGCTGGTAAGAGGCCCACCTGCATCTAAAACCAGGGGTGCGCTGGGAGAGAAGAGCAGTTACTGATAGCTGGGATACAACCTTGTGTCGTATCATCCGACACACTTTCCTAATCCTCCCTCTTTTAAAGCTCTGAGTGGCCATGCTGGCACAGTTTCACACAACCAGGAGCTTATCTTCTGCCTTGGTGCTCTTGCAGGTACTTTGCATCAAATTGACAACTTTTTCCTCCAAAAAAGCTCCATGAGGGGTTTTCTATCTCTCCCCTGAGGACTATGGTGGGCTCTGCTATTCTAAGGCCAAGTTGCAAAGCTTTCTTCCAGAGAATGTTCTGGTAGGGAGTGATGGAGGGTGACTGTGGGATATGTTGGTTGTCCCCTCTCCAGTGGGAAAGGCCATTGTGTTCAGTCAAGGATTCAGGCAGGCTAAGCCTGTGGGGCAGGTACTTGTTCTGCTGTTTTATTGAATGCTGCCAGATACAGGTATAGACAGTTCTTTGGAAACTGGAGAAGGCTAATAGCCTAGGGGTCTGGATTCACGTTCTCTCCTTCCTTCCCACATTTTCCTGATAAACAGAAGAGCTAGTAGGTAATGGTGAGAGGCAGACAATTACTTACGGCAAACAGCCTGAGGGATTCACAAGTGGGGCACAACTCAAGGGCTACCTGAGATTTCTCAGGGGTGCTAGAGAGGCTTGTTGAATAATCAGCATGTCTGAAGCAATTCATGCCTGGGTCAAGCAGCACAGATACAGACAGGGTCCCATCACCCTGGGGCACTTTCCCTTTGCTTATGTCTAAGGCTGATCTTGGCTCTCAAGAGAAAGTTGACAGAACAGTGTAGGCAGGTCCCATGGCTGTACTCAGTGGATGTGTTACACTCATGCTCTGTGCAGCTGCTTTGGAGTGTGTTTGGCTTATCCTTATAGATTTACTTTCTTATTTACTTTGCCATTACTTCAGCTATCAGGACAAAACTTACAAATGTGCTTGTGTGTAAATAGTATCCAAACAGACACAGGTAAATCTTTTAGAAGATATAAATGGTATTTTGTAGGTGTTCTGTCAAATTTGTAGTTTTTCACCAAGCCACAGTACTACTAAATCATTATCAGTGTCCCCTCCTCTCATCTTATTGCTATCAAGGAATGTCATGACAATACAAATAAGACTTACCAGTAGGTCAGGGTATCCTTTTCTATTTCTGTAGTCATTTGATATTTTTCCTTTAATTCGCTACAAATCATAATCAGTCACAGAATACTTATGCAGCAATGAATAAAAAGGTATGTTCAGTAGTTCATACTGATTCATGCATGATAGGATCCATTTGTTTCATGCTCTAAAAATTCCATATTAATAACTAAAAACTGTTTCCATTTTTAGATTTTTTTTAGTTACATAACAGACATTTTCAGTCTTTAAATATTGTTTGAAATCTACCTTCCTTTACAAATGCCAATCAACCCCCCCCTTTTTTTTTAAAGAAGCAAAGCAACTGCAGCTGGAAAATTGTTTCATCAAAGGTAATTATGGTAATATTTTGGGGTAAAAGCAAAAAACTCTAAATGTAAAGCTGAAGAGGTAACAGTGTGAGCAAAAATATGGCTATCCACCATTTTGTATAATGACCTTTTAAAAGCAAGGTTAACTTTAATTCAGGATATCTAATGAGGCTTTAATGCCCAGTAACCCTAGAGTTTTCCAAGCTTGAATAAGAATAGGAAAGTTGGAGCAGCTCAAAGCAAGGAGTAAAATTTGTTTCATGGATTTGGTTTCTGGGAAGATTACTTTAACATCCTGCCTTCATTTAGGCTGAAAAGAAAAGAAAAAATCTATTAGAACAGGGATAAACAATGAATAATAAGGAAAATAAGGGAAAAAATAGGAAGTTTCTAAAAGGAATCAGATTAACTTTATTGCATGTATCCTTCTATTCTATTTTATCACCACTGGAAGGACACAAAACCCAGGCAATTTCTGCTAAACCACCCCGTATTGCCAACCACAAGTATTGAGAATCACAAGTCATGCTTTTAAGTAATGAAATCAGCTTTAAAAGTTGCATGATTTTAAAAAGCAGTGTATCTGCTTCTGTGTAAGTGTGCACATGTATTCTTTTAAACTAACTTTCCAGAATTTGAGATTTTAACATCCCCAAGCTCTTTCTTTGTATTTTTTCCCCTTTTTGTTTTTTCTTTTTTTTTTTCTCCCACAAAATAAGAGGGCTAATTATTGTGGAACTGACAATAAAATCACAAATATTGTCAATGTCATATCTCCCTCAGGACTCAGTTAATAAATGCAAACTAGTGATAACATAAAATAAATTCCCAGGACAAGACCAAACCTTGTTTTTCTGCTGCGTTACCACATGGGATAAGTGGTGAGTGGGGATGTAGAAGGGTGCACAATAAAATACAAAATAAACACAAAGTCATTAAATTTGAAAGAGAAAAAAAGCCCTAAACAGATCTGTATTTAGTGAGCCTTGAACAATGAGTACGGCCTAAGGACTGGAGCAGCACTGATGGTAATCCTTGCCTGCTGCAAAACATATTGCAGGGCAAATGGAAAAATGTTTTAAAAGTCTTATTTTTCTATTGCCCATCAGCAAAGGCAGGCAGCTGATAAAGGGGCTTGTGGTAGTTCCATCAAAGGTGGGCAGGGTGAACTGATCAAGGTTTTCGCCTCCAAATCAAACTATTAATAAGTATTTTTTTTTGTGGATACTCGTATTAAATCAATGGCAAAGTTTCATCTGTACACATGAGAGTACTATTTTTGCCTAGAACTTACCTAAAACAGAAGGTCCATTCCCTTTCCCATCAAAATTATGTGGGTTTGCTACAGTAGAATCACAAAAGCCAAACCTGAGCAGTTTTTTTGTTAGTGCAGAGGTTCCGTAGATTTTCCCAAACCTGTGTTGGCTTGTGCAGAATGGCTTCACTGCTCAGCAACAGGCATATGAAATGAAATCAGTCACTGCAGCTTCCTGTAGCCACACACTTGGCCGTGCTGTAATGCTTTTTAACATGATAGAAAATATCACAGAACTTTAAAAGAAATGGTTACACCTGATTAAACTGTTTAAAATCTCTGGAGTTACATCTGTTTTTATGGCATTAAATTGACTTACCTGTTAACTTGGGGAGTATTCAAACTCCTACTAAAATTTTATTGTATTTAAACTATAGAGGCATTGAGAATGGCACAGTGAATTATGAAACAGCACAGAGACATACTATTTCTCATTAAAAAGCCTTTACCACAGTTAGATAGATCTCAGAAGCATTTTTCTATTTGTATTGCTGTTCAAGTGCCATTTTTACTATTCAAATGTTTTGAAAATTGATTTGAATTTCTATTACCTTTTCACTGTCATTTCTTCTGGGCTGAGGGACTACTAACCAGAGAGAAGAAGCAGACAGCAATACGACAAGACTGTCTTGGCGTGAAAGGCTACTGAGTTTTCCAGAAATAATATTTGCAATTTCCATTGTTCAGATTGCATTTTTTAAAAGAAAAAGAGAGTCATCTTCTTCCTTTTTCTCACAGATTTGATGGAAGAACTTAGTCTCTTTTGATGATGTTTTGACTGGCAGTGAAAATCTTAAAGAAAGCAGAAATTGTCTTTTGAAAATACCTTACAATGAGGATTTTGTTGGGCAGTGATTTACGTGGTATTACCAGGCGATGTAATTAGTATAAACAATTATTGGGGAAAATGAAAGACGGATTCCATAGCCTTGTGTACACTTGTCCACTCACCCGTCATGTACAGATGCTTTTTCTATTCCTGTTTCAGGGTATGGTTTTTCTCAGAATTTTCATTAAGAAAAATTCTGAAAACTCAAATATTTATGGAATATTAAGCTCTATTTTCTAAGTACCTTGACTGACCCCGTGTATGATGGCTACATGTATTTCCTCCGGCTTTTAAGATAATCATTCTAGTCAGAAAAGAATTTTATATAATTCACAGATCAGAGCAAGTCTGCTTTTATTCGCTGTTTAGTGCCGTTGGTTTTTAGTCTGGTGCCACAGATCTGAATTCTCTTAGACAAGGCAGTGAAGATTCCCCTTTGCTCATGTCATCTAGAGTCCCAAAAACAAAGCCAGACTTAGGAATTTCCCCAAATAAATCCTCAGTCCTAGGTTAAAATCCACAAATCAACATTTTAATGTTGGCCAGTAGACAGGTGATAACATGTATAAAACTATTCATTTCAGATGTAAGGACATGGATATCTTTTTAATTTATTTGTTTTTCAGTGTTAGTCAGAGATACTTGCTTATTTGCACATATATAGAGAAATATCTACACCCTGAAGTAGGCAGATGTAAAGATCTGATTTGCATGCATATATCATACATTTGCAAGACTGTATGAGGCATTCATGTCTAAAATAGAAAATCTGGCTTAAGGTATTTTTCGAGTCTGAGAAAATTTTATTTATTTATTTCACAGATGATTAGCAAAGAAATCTACAATGACTTTTGACTTTGCTGTCACTGATTTAACTTAGGAAGTTTTTGGTTAGAAGTGATCAGGTAAGAAGGATACTTTACTCCCAAATTCTCCTTTGAAGATAAAATCCTTGGGTGGCTATATGCAGGTGGCTAACAGCAGTTTTTCAGCCTGTACTAGGAAAGTCTTTTCTGTATGTGGTAGATCAAACACGCCCAGCTAAACCTAAAAGGAAGTAATCATAAGGGAATTTGGTAATGGAAGCAAAAAGCTAAGTGGCAAAATATTGTGGAGGCATTGTTAAATAATATGTGAGGTATGGGACAGAAGGCTGCTGACATTCAGATCAAGGTGACTTTCAAATGGAAAGTGTCCTTCTGCTATGTACTGAAAGCAATACAGGTGGGATGGTAAACCGCTCCTCGCAAAAATTATTACACGTGAGCACTTTTGGAAAATACTTACTTGCAAAAAATTTCCAATCACTTAAAAATAAATAAACCTATGGCATTTAAAAGGCAATGTATTTATTGAAACCATTTAGTAGGGAGAATGTTGTATGTATTTGGGAAATATGCTGGATTTGTTGGTGAGTATACAGAGATATTAGACAAGAAGAAAAACTGCTTGATTCCCAAACAGCAGATTAAAATAATTCCTGAAGTTAGTTCACCTATTTTGTTGTTGTGCTGTTAAACAACAAGTTTAAGATATTTTCCTCTGAAGTTATCGAAGAACATCTTTGACCTCTTCTCAAAGCCAATGGATTTTTATCATGTACTTGCAGGTGTCTAAATGTGTTCTCTTTGTCTTTAATTAAATTTAGTTGTGGTGAAAAGTTGGCTATATTGACAGGCACTTTTCATTTAGTTTCATTTTAGATTTGGATTCCTCAGTGTTTTCTTTCTAAGTGCCCAGTAACTTAAGTTGTACAAAATATAAGTAGTAACCCCAGCTGCACAAATTTCAAAGCATATATTTGTCATCCATTATGGTATGTTTCGTTTCTGCTAACACAGGAAATCTCACACAAACAAGTGCACTGATAACTGTGACAAACAAGCTGGTGTAGTGCTTATTTTTTACTCCTTGCAGATTTGAGGACTGCAAAGTATATCTCCATTAAAATGAAAAAGGAAAAGAAGGAAAAGTAGGAATGGCATGTTTTACTTAAATGACAACAAAATAATGTGCTCTTCATCCCTGTATGATCAGAACCAAAACCATAAAAGAGTAAGAAGTGGCATTTTTTTTCTGAAACTTGAATTAAAAGAACAGGAGTCAACCCCAAGCCTCGTTTTTAAAATTCAGACTTCAGATGCTCATTCAGCAATGAATATACTGAGTTTGTAGCGACTGACCATCAGCTGTCAAAGCTGGAATTTCCCACTCTTTCCCACAAGGTTTGTGGGTACTTTTAACCACAAATATTTTGAGAATCATTCCAAGAAGAAAATTATGGGAATTGCTTTCCCAGGTGTTATCACTGTAAGAAGTGCACCTGCAAGCACACCACACCTGTGGCACACTTCATACCTTGCCTCTTTTTGTCGATTGTCTTCCCCCAGGGACAGTGTGAGAGACTTTCATTTTCTCATACTTTCTGGTGTTGGTTAATTAGTAAGTTCGTATCAGGAGTTCTTTTCTTTAGCTGAGAGAACCTTGATCTAGATCAACTTAAATCCATGAGATGCTCCTTAGTTTTTTGCCTTATTTTATATTCCCTACTATTTTCAAGTATTTGGGGGAGTAATAAAAACTATTAGGCAAGACTAGCAGTGATTCTACAAGAAGCTTCTCCTCAGCCTCCCTGCCCTCTAAGAGGAAGTATCATGAAATTTTTATCCCTGTAGTGAGAAAATTATGATAGCATCAACTAGATTATAAGTTTACATTTAAACAGTAACATTAAACAGAAAGTTCAGTGAAACATGGAATAAAAAAATATAGGTCAGAAGGTGCAAAAAGGTAAGAGAAGTTAGCTAAACAGTTCAATATTTTTTGCCCAACTTTGTCTTTACCAAAAGGTGACAATTCACAAACTACAGAATGTTCTGCTTAGAAACTGTCCTGAATAAAAATTTTCAAAGAATATTTACATTTTAAAAACACAAAGTTATTAAAGATGTAGAAATGACATTTTAGACTAAAAAGGTACTTTAGAGTAACTTCTATGTTAACTTCTCTCTCTTCTCTTCTCTTCTCTTCTCTTTTCTCTTCTCTTCTCTTCTCTTCTCTTCTCTTCTCTTCTCTTCTCTTCTCTTCTCTTCTCTTCTCTTCTCTTCTCTTCTCTTCTTTTTCTTTCTTTTCTCTTTTCTTGGCTAAGCACAGTATTTTGACTAATGTGAAAAATTTTTTGTGTCTTAGATCATGAAAATGTTAATGAACAAACTTTTTTGTCCTGGTTTAGAGTAGGAATATTCCTCAAAATTGGAAACATTCTGCAATTTAGGTGTGCAGGTTTCTTTGCAAAAACAAATAAAAAATAACATGCTACTCTCAAAAGACACAGTTTTTATAGCTGGGACAAACTGAGCTTTTCTTTTAGGAAGCTTCATTAACACCTCTATAGATTTTAGAATTTTTGTGTAACATTTATAAGAAACAACCCTTAGTTATATGTATGAAAAGTGCTTGAATATGTTCTCATCTCCTAATCACTGGAAAAACGTTGTTTCCTCTCACGTGCATTTCAAGTATTACTTTAGAAAGTTTCTTGAGCCTCTTCTTCACATCGTTCTGCTGTCTCTCTTTTTCACTTGCAATAATCAGATGCCTGGTTTGGCCACGACTGTACAAAATTTTTGGTTTATGTCACATCTTAAAGATTTTCCTTGAATCACTATTATATATTAAATTTAAAGAGAGGACATGACATTTTTCCCTGAGTTTAAAATTTCAGTAGAGTTATGAAAATAAATACACAGCAAAAGGTAGAAGACTGCAATATCACCCAACATATATAGCTACAGCAGAATTATGATGTAAGCTTGATGTCTGAGTCCCAACCTCCAAGCTCTCCTTTTTTTTAAATTTTTTTAATGATCAGTGTATATTATAAATACAAGTTAATAATCTTTTAAAGCTTGCCATGTGTATGGATTATTTTAGGCTTGCCTATTATCTCTTCCCATAGTCTAGTGAGGTCTGAGAATGGAGCAAGGCTAAAGCTTACCTGCTATGTAAAACAGATTGCAAAACACAGACACATCCCAGGACAGAGGTGAGCTGTGCTTACTGCAGAAACCTTTCAAGAGTGTCCATTTATGAGATGCATGTTAAGAGATAGCCTTAAACCCACTGAACTAGGAGTTTAAACCAACAACAAAAAAGGAAGGTAGGCAGTAAGATAAAGATTTTTTTCCATTTTACATCTTAGAAGCTGAGTCATAGAAAGATTAATTAACTTACCCAAGGTTATAAGGATGCTTAGTACCCTACCCTAAGTGGACCAGCACTCAGTTTATTGTTTTACTCTTCTCTAGCACATGATATTAGCTTAATATGAAGGTATTTTTTCCCATATCAGAAAAAAATCTTTCACTGTAAGTTTCTGGGCTAAACTGTTTATGAATGGATTTAGTTTCACTTGCTGAGAAACTCTAAAAACATAGATGTTATCAAATAAACTGAGTCTGACAGAAGCAGTGTCTACCGATACAAAAGTCTTAAACCTGTAAAAAGCAGAATATTGGCCTTAGTAAGAGCACCTTCATGACTCTTACCATTAAACTATTTCTAAATAGAAAGACCTAGAAACATACTTACTGTTGTGAATCTATATAACATACATAGATGTCCTAGACAGATTCAGTTGCTGTGTTATATCGTGACCCTTGGCTGCTGGTGGAGAGTAGCATGCTTAGCAAATGGAGCATGAAGCAAATGCAGCTCTAGGAGACAGCACTTGGTGTGTCTATGGACATAACTGGGCCTGTGATGCATAGAAAGCTGTCTGGGGAGCATGTGAGAGAAGAAAGGATTTGTACATTATTTGATGGAAGAAACTATTTTTGCACATTATATATATATATATGAAAATACAAAATATATACATCATATATCTATATAAAATACAGGGAGCCAAGAAACTGGGCAAGAGAATTGCACGTAGGCTATATTAATTATCATTTCTTTTACCTGTACAAATGCCGTATCAGTTTGCTTAACCCATTTATGCCAACAAAAGTATGACCGGACAATAATGAAATCACTGAAAAAAAAATTCTGCTTGTATGAATAGATCATAGTCCTATTCCATAATTTTGGCTCTCTATGCAATAACTAGCTAAGTAAGTTTTACACAGTATGGCAAGATGCATATGGCTCAAATGTAATAGTTCATCTCAGTAGTGCAATAACAAAATGCTGATAGATATGTGAACTTTTCACCTAAAAGTAAAGCCTCTTTTACAAGTTTTGAGTTCATTGTTTCCCTGCTCTTCCTCAGACACTCCTCCTAGTGTCCTAGTTAGCTTGCCAGAGCTTGCAAAGAACAAGGATGTGGGAATGATGAATTATTCTATTCATTTATTATTCTTGATGAATAGTAAATTATTCTAATAACATTTACTATTCTATTCATTTATTACTCAAGAATAATTAGCCGGGAATGGCTTCTAAGAAGTTTTTCCAAAATTAGACTTTAATGGTTTTACTGTGTTTATCTTTACCTGTATGAAAATATCTTTGTAGCTCTCCTTACTTAACTGTTCCCACCTCCTCCCCCACTCAGACATGTATCTGTTTCCCAAAGCTACTGTACTGTTAAAAAAATTTTAATTTCCTCTTCCAAAGACCCAGCCTCTACCTTCACACAGCTGAACTCCCATTTCAGACAGAAACCCTTCTCCTTGTCAGATGCATCTTCTCTCTGCTAATGAGAAGTGTATGTGAGTGGGGGAAAGACCTGAATGAAGATCAAAGAATAGGTGTGTCTGGATGAGAATAGAAGGTTATAGGTAAATGAAAGGAGGTGATTATGGAAAGATATGAGTAAGGAAGAGATGCAGTGTCTGCACAGGTGTTATATCCAGCTGGGATTTTAAAGTTAATGAGAGTACAGAAGTGTGCTCATTTTATCTGCGGAGGTCTTGGTATTACTGTCTTGACTTTGACCAGTGCTTTTTTAAGACTGCAGTGTTTGCCTTTACTAGATTTCACTCTGCCATTTGAATTTTATATTTCTTTTCCTGGTATTTCAAGTCTCTCATTTTGAGGAAAAGAATATTCCCATGGGAAACCTCCAGATGTCCTTTCTCCTTGTCAAGGCAGGACAAACTGGACTGTGTTTTGTTGTTTTGCTTTAGAGCTGTTGTGGAGGAGGGCTGCTTTTCTGCATGCAGTTACCTAGCCAGACTGAATATTCGTCTATCTCTAAATAATTTCCATATGTGACTGAATTCTATATTTATCCAGAATCAATGTTTCATCTTCTGTAAATTATTTTCCTTCCTTTTATGGAAAGAAGGAACTTTCTATCCCTCTCTTCTTTATAGAACAAATACAGCCTCTATGAAAGATTTAACATATACATTTCACTGTGAATATTATGCCAAATAAAGGTAAAGTTAATGCTACCTTACATCCAGTCTGTCTTCTTTTCCAAAGTCTCTTTGCTTAACAGTTTAATTATTACTGATATAAGTAGCATAGATGAGGCTGTCTGCCTAGTGCACGACCACTTGCATATTTAAATTGGACCTGTCACGGGATCCCATTCAGCTTCCCAGCCAGTTTGGTACAAGAACGTCCATTAGTCTTCTGAGTCTCTAAAGTATGACTTCAGGGTATAATCTTGCAATGTTACAAATATCTTTCCTCATGATGTTGTACTTTGGAGTTCAAGTGGACTAAGCCCAGAATAGCTAGCACAGTCGTTTATACCTGTTCCATCTAATCCCATGTGCTGTCTCTGACAGAGGCAGTAGGAAGTACCCAAGCAGAGAGATGAGAAACCAGTCAAGTCACAGAATCTTTAGTCTCCTGACTGATCTTCCCATCTCACAGCAAACAATAGCTTAATTTAGCCATCAGGTATTGAATGGTTACATTCACTGTCCAAACATGCCTGTAGGTGCACACTTTAGTACCCATAAGCTTTAAAAAACTTTCCCCAGGCCCTGCTCTAAGCAGATCATGAAGTTTCATCTCCCTTTGCCAGGATCTCTGGGTTTTCTCAGGCTTCTGAAAAAGAATGCCAGGATCTCTGGGTTTTCTCAGGTTCCTGAGATGCCTTGCCTGTTGTGAGTCTGTGAAAGTGTGTTCCTGATTCTGTCTAGCTGGAAACATCCGAGGCAAAAAACAGGCTCTTACTGAAACTCAGGATGGTGTTGGTTTTCACAAAAGTCAACAGTAGGAAAAAAATTCTTACAGAAAGACAAATTCGAGGAATCAGATTTGCAGCCAGGGTCTGGTCCTTTTCTTTTTAACAGTGCTGAAGAAGCACTATATAATTAGAAATAGATAATATAAAATTAATAATGCTGGTTTTACTAGGCAAAAAAACTATTTTTCTAAGAGATCCAGGATTCCCCACTTGAGAGCACTTTTTCTTATTCATTTTTTTTAACTATAGAAATAACAAAATAAAAATATTAAGAATAAAATAAAGGTCTCCTGGGATAAGTACTTATTTCTTTTTTACTGCAAAAATTGGTTTAGGTATATCTGCCAAACTTAGGGTAGAACATGCAACATGAAACACAGGGGGAGAACATTATCTTCATTGTCAGGTCTTGTCAGTGAGAGGATATCTCTACCCAGTACTTATATTGCAAAACTTACTTGTTTGCACATACATCCTTCTACATTTTAAGAGTTGCTTTAGGCTGTAAAGAGAGAAAAATAAGTTAACAAGTCAAAGGTTGTAATGCTTCCAACTTTTGCCTGGGCAGGTTGATAAAGATGGTGAGAGATGTGTAGATTTGATTTGTTTGGCATGTAAAATGGTCTTGAGATGGTAAGTGAAAGGAATCCTTTATGTAGTCCTGTCACTGTCAAACAGAACCAGTTGGGGCAGGGAGACTGTCTCCTTTGACATTGCAAAAGACGAAAAAATGAGATTGAAAATAGTTTGCACTTATCTAATATCGCTAATGAAACCACAATGATGTCAATTCTGATCAAGCTGTAATCGGAGTTGCTGATTGTGTGATAACAGACTTCCTTTTTACGTGTTTTCTGCATGTTTGCAGTGGAAAAGACCATAAATGATTAACTGTGGGCGAGTGGAAATAGTGTAGAAAAAAATAACTTTGCCACAACAACAACAAATGAGAGAGAGGACTTCTGAGTGAATGCAGAGAGGAAGGGGAGGAGAAGAGAATTCTGAGTATTATTAAATATGTGAAGGAAGACTCATTTACTTTATAAGAAGTAGATCACTCACACAGACACATTCACAACTTTGTGGTCATTGAAATTTGCGTAAGTGCTATTAATCAGCTCACCACAAATTATCATAGCTGTTTCTTTGGAAATGACACTTGAATTTAAACCCAATGTTAAAAGGGAAAGCAGTAAAAACATGACTCAAATAATAAGAAAACCCACAAGTTTGCTTAAATCCTTTTGGATCACATTCTGCCACCTATACTCTGAGTGAGTAAAACCTTACACAATAAAAAGTCCTTCCTGAAGCCAGTGAGGTCAGGAGAGCAAGTATTTGATGATAGTAAAACCAGCAAATCATGATCCTTAAATCTACCTCACACTCTCAGAATTCTTTTGAAACTTATTGCACAGAAACCTGTCTGCCAGACATAAAATAAAGGATTACCCAAGGGTAGATTTATTTGGGATGGGAAAGCCAGTCACAGCCCCTCCCATTAACATTGCTGGTTTGTGCCACCTGCCTTGATTGCAGCTGCATTTCTGTGTCACTGCTCCCTTTCACAGTATGGCTGGATCTGTCCCTGACATTGTGATCAAGGTGGTAGAAGGGTAACAAACAATAAACCTGAAACCAAACCACAGTTTTTAGAAAATATTCTGAAATAAAACAGAAGAAAGCGTAAGCAGAGTGACTGTAGCTGGTGAATATTGCCAGTCAGGCAATAATTGATTCTGTCAGCCTTTCTCTAGCTGGACCCTGCTGCTGCTTGGAGAGGAGCTCACTTCAGCAGACTAGTTAATAAAAGTGCTTAGCTGGATAACCACTGATCTCAGACCTTTTAAAAGAAAATACAGTCATTACTTTAAGTATAAAAGGATAATAACCATTCCGTCTTCCAGTACCAGGAAGTTTTATCAGTCAGCAAGTATTGTGAAGTAAGCAGGTAGGAAGCTGTTGCTAGTCATCTATTATATCTTTCTGTTTTCTGTTTTATTCTTTCTTCTCCTCATAGCAGGCATAGAGGTCAACACATGCATAGAACAGACAGAATATTATCAATATTATTTTATAATGGAGACACCTTTTTTATGGTTATAAATCTTCACAGGCATATTCCTACATACATCTTGGGCAGCCGAAACCCACTTTTATTTCCAGCAGTAAGTGAAAGAGTAGTTTTTGGCCTCCTATTATTGCTATGCATTATTTGGTTAATATTTTTCTGCAACATTCCTTGGATAGCATTCCTTTAAATGGAGAAGACCTTTTGGCTCCAAGTCTGACTGATTGTGATGCTATCTGCTAAAATCTGCTGAAACAACTGAAGTATGTGTGACCTGTATCATGTGTGGGCATGGATGGATGGAGCTGAGACAACACTTGTTACCATCAAGGGGTGTACCTGTACACAGTTTACCCAGTGCTCTCTGTAGTTTAATTCAGTCTTGTTTATTGTGTATTTTTATATGCTCTAAAAACCATCAGTGAGACAAGTTATCTACAGATATGTGGCTTCTTTTCAACGGGAGCAAATTTGTTCTTGTTTCTCCTCACAGCTGAAGTTGCAGAGAAATAATGCGCACTGAAATGACCACGCACCTTCTCTGCAGCCACTGAGGTGCCTGTATTTCAATGGAAGGGGGCAGTCAGAATGAAAACATTTTCATGATTAATCATAATTAAGGAGAAGACATGGTCTGTAAACTTCAGTCTTCAGCAGGAGTATGTATGCATGTGTGTGCATATGCAACTATACATGTACATATGCATGTGTAAACATTTTTATATTAGTACATTTTTAATGTTCTTTCATGAACATTGTTTTAAAAGGGTAAATATTCCCAAAATGGATTTTTTTTTTTTTTAAATATTCTGTTTTACATTCTGCACCAGAACAGTGGGATAACTGAATTTTGTAAAGTAGATAATTTCTGAAATATGTACTGATGCCTCAGGGTAAATATGAGACATATCTGTGAAATCCTTTTGGACGTTATCTTTCAGAATTAAGGGCTAAAAAATGAGGAGTCCTTTCTTTTGGCCAGTGTTTTGTAACTTTGTCATATTGAAAACTGTGATGGATATTATAATAATAGCTTAGCATCCAAGAATAACTTATTCCCAAAACAACTGAAACACACCAGAAAGCAGAACCTCACTGATAGATTTTTCATTTAAATAATAATATCCAAGAATATTTTAAAGAACTTATACAATTAAATAAAAATAATGTTGACCTCACCATTTTTTCCTCTAAAGAAAAGGACAGTAATATTTTAAACAGAATAAAAACTGAGTAGCAGCAAAGTCTTCATTGAACATTCTAGGATAATAATGGAACCCTGAATCATAAAAAGCTAGCGTAATATGGCAGTCATTATTGCATCTTTATAGGCTTGCTTGTATATTTACTATATATGTAAGAAGTAAACTAGCTCTGTTTTTTTCTGATTTTAAGGATAGGAACTTTTCAACCTGGCCCATGTGGTATCTTGCTTACTTTAACTACTATCAGCAATTATTAATGTTCAACAAAACCATTATGATGAATGTCTCCGTGTGCTGTGCCACAAGCAGAATGGAAAGATAGACAGCTCCTGTCTCACTCATGGAATTCTTCATCTAAGATCACCTCATCTCTGTTTTCTCCCTTTGTAGGGAATTTTGAGGTGTTATTAAGGAAAGGGCACTTCTGTGAAGAAAACTGTGTTGATTTCTGCTGTCATGTGAATGAGAGTATTTTAAGTCCTGCTGTATCCAATTTCCAGGTGATAAAAGAAACTGTGGAGATGTGGTTATGATGAGGGAAAAGTGGCAAACAAATAACTGGCAGATAAAAACCGGTTTAGAGACTAAACGGACTCATAATCTGACCCCAGGCTAGGCTAGGAAGCATAAAATTAATTAAATAAGAAATTTGGGACTAGGGAAAAAAACGGAAATTCAGCACTTTCTCATGCTTTGTAGAATATGGAGAAGAAAATGCTTGCTGCTCTGAAGTTGCTCAGAGAAGAGAAAGGATGTTGGAGAGCTGGTATTCCTTGGAGATTTTGCTGCTACTGAGAGCAAGAATATATCAAAGCAACTGCTCCTGTTTCAAGGTGCTTTCTATACAGACAGATCTGATTTTTCTTGGTCATAACTAGGTCTCCAATTTGATAAGGCACAATATTTTAGTGCTCAGACATAACAGGTCACTGGGTAGAGAAAGCTGAAACCTGTGGAAAATCTGTTTTGTTTTGGGGTTCTTTTAGATAGTTTTACTAATGAGTTTTTGATTTTGCTATTATTATTGAGGAATAGCTAAGAAGTTGCATCAAAAAGATTGATTTTGATTTGTTTTACATTACTAGTAGTACAGTATAATAAACAGAAATATAAATATTCCTATATATAAAAATATTAGTATTTTGTTTTTAAAAATTCATATTCCTTTTTCTTTTAAATAGCATTTACTCTGTCTTTAGCTAGTTCATCACTCATGAACATACTGCTTACCTCCTGCAGTTTTTTCAGTATGTTGTGTTAGTAGCTGGTCCTGTAAACCTAAAAAGGACTTTCGGCTACAACTTTTAAGCAGACTTTTGTAATTTGAAAAACCACATTTTTCTTGCTTTTCTGCCCATTAATCTTGCTAGCTTCTGCATTGGGTTCTTTTAGTGTTATCTTAGCCCATCCCTAGCCCTCCTTTAAAAAGAAAAACAATTAGATCTTCTTTTATTCTTTATGGAGCTATAGAATCTCAGAATGGTTTGGGTTGGAAGGGATCTTAAAGATCATCTGGTTCCAAACCGCCTGCCATGGGCATGGTCACCTTCCGCTGTGACCACGTTGTTCAATGCCATATCCAACCTAGTCTTGAGCCCTTCCAGGGACAAGGCATCCACAGCTTCTCTGAGCAACATCTTCCAGTGCTTCACCACCCTCACAGTAAAGAATTTCTTCCCAATATCTGATCTAAACCTGTCACTCCTGTCACTACATGCTCCTGTAGAAAGTCACTCTCCAGCTGTCTTGTAGGCTGCTGTCAGGTCCTGGAAGGCTGCTCAAAGGTCTTCCATGGAGCCTTCTCTTCTCCAGATCGAACAACCCCAACTCAGCCTGACTTCACGGGAGAGCTGCTCCAGCCCTCTGATCTTCTGCGTGACCCTCCTCTGGACTTGTCCCAGCAGGACCATGTCTTTCCTGTGCTGGGGACCTCAGAGCTGGATGCAGTACTCGAGGTAGGGTCTCACCAGAGAGAAGTAGAGGGGAAGAATCCCCTCCCTCACCCTGCTGGCCACACTGCTTTGGATACATCCCAAGGTATGATTTGCTTTTTGGGCTGTGAGCGCACACTGCTGGCTCATGTCCAGTTTATTGTCGACCATCACCCCAAGTCCTCCTCGTCAGGACTGCTGTCAATCCATTCTCCACCTAGCATACATTTGTGCTTACTTTAGGTATTATGATCCTTATTAAAAGACATATTAGGGCAAATTAATATAGGCACTGTCTGCGACATTGACTGTGTGGGGGTCTTTCAAGAGTGAAAACAATATTCCATTGTAAAATTCATAAACATTTTCAGAAAGAAAGTTATTAGTAATTTTTCTGTTTACAATGATTTTCTGTTTCAGTATGCTCTGTAAGCAAGAGAATTGTCTCTTCATTTAGATACCTCTTTGTAATCCTAATGGAGATTTTTTCTTGGAATATATGCTTCATATTTTATTTATAGCAAGTCCTAATAACAGCAGAACAATTCCCTCTGGGTTTCCATATTTCTACCATTATGACTGAGCCAGATATGTTAATCTATATACAATCAAGTGGTTTGCCTGGGTTTTACAGAGACTTTCCTCTATTATTAGCTATTTAGAACTCACAAAATTGCATTTTTCATGCTAGATGGGAAAGTTTTTAATTAAGTGATGGGTCAAGAAAACAAGTTTGTTTGGTGAAGTTATAATCTGGAGGAATTTCTATTTTTAGATTTCTTGTTAAAATGAAGAGACCATATTCTCCCTAGCTCTAAAGCTCATCCCTTTCAAAGATTTTTGTTCCATTCTCAGTGGAAAGTACACTGGTCTATAAGCATCTTGAATTTGTCAAATTGTCTGTTTTTGTAAAATGTTTGTGTGTTTGTGGTTTGTCATCATATCCACAGGGCTAAAATATACATTGAGATACTGCACTTTTTCTGGGATGAACGTTCTGACTTTTTTGATTAGTTCTACTTTTAAAACAAGCTATAATAAAGTTATACCTCACAAGACATCCATGGGCGAGGCATATATTAATATGCTACTTTTGCCTTAGTCATGTGTCAGCTGGAAGACATGGCAAAGATCATCCATGAGTATTTGTAGTCAAACTACTGTTGTTAAAATAATATTCCTAGCAGTAATAGTGGGATCGATTACAAACCAGTGTTTTAGCTCCTCCTCTCAAGAGAAAAATGATTGCAATAAACCAACAGATTTTAACAGATTTTGAAGTAAAATAGTCAGGAAAAGTGATTACTAAAAATGTTGAAAAACACTGACTGTCATTCAAAACCAATTCTGTTAAAAGGCTTTTATATATCTCACAAATTTTTGGGAGCTAATAGAAGGGTTATTTGCTGTAGGTAAAACCCACAGAGAAGCAGTTAAGAAGCAGGGATGATTCTAAGCTTTCCTCAGTTTATTAGTTCTTGGTGAATACCAAGGTATCAGAAAGCTATTTCCAATTTATATTGATGCGAGCTGTCTACTCAATATAGTGGGCAAAAATACATTAAGATCCATCTTATGCCCTCTTCTTATTCGTTGCTTCTGCTGTTCTTATGGGAGAAATCAGAACAGCAGCACGGATGGACAGTAGGGCACGGAGGTATGGATTATACTCTGGTGCCTCTCATATACAGAAAAATAATATCAACATTAAGCTGGAAGGTTTTTTAGAAAATAAGCTAATGGAATTACCTAAATGCCTGATGTTCTTTTAAAAATGGTTAAGACATAAAATTGAATATTAGTCCTAAAATTACATTTAAAGCTGTGTTAGCAAATACTAATAACATTTTCTCTTTGTAACATCCCCTGAGATCTGTTTGCTACAGTAGGGATTGGCCTCTCTGCCACCTCAGGATGTGACCTGATACAGCTGGAGCACCTAGATCGAAGGATACTCTATGGCCAATGCAGAAAGTTTGATCCCTTGCATGAACAGCCCACTACAGGTGCCCTGTATGGTGACTTATGCAAGTGCAGGGCAACTCTACAATGTACGTCAAGTGAGTCCAACCTGCACATAAGCAGAAACTCTACCTAGACGTGTAGATAATGTAAAATATCAGTCATCACTACCCAGATACACCGGCTTTCCCAGTTAGAGGCACTACAAGGACAATCAGTAACACCACATTTCATTTCAGTTTTATTCCATTAGTATTAGCAAGAATTCCATGCGAAGCAGATTTCACCTCTCTTACTGTGCAAACTGTTACAGTCTCAGCATTTGCCACTCCATGATCCTTCCTGAACTTAGGAGATAGTTGCTGCAATCACAGCTGAGCAGCAAGTGTTGCTCATTAGATACCTACTGCAGTCTTGGTGAGTAATACTGTGCTGAGAATAGTAAGAGCCACACCCTCCAACAGGCAAAGCAAGTTTAGCATCTAGGAGCTGAGACCCTGATTCTCCAATTTTACAGGTCTTGACTATACATTTGAAATATGCCATTGACCTAACATAAGGAACGCGTTTGCACCAAAACTCCGCGTTAAAGTGCGTGTGCAGAAAGTAAGATATTTTTTTCTCAAAATAATACTTCGTTACTCCTGTCATTTTATGCTGATGACTGTTAAGTAGCTTTTGTTTCTGTCATCTCTGTCTAGAATTTAATGTTCTGCTTTTATTTCTACTTCAGTAATGCTTGTCCACCATATCTGGTAGCTCAGCTTTTTCTGCTAGTGCCTTTAACTTGAATTTTTGTTCATTTTTGATCTCTTCATTGCTCCACATTACTTCTAATGTTACATACATTCTGGCAGTTTTAATTCTAGCTTGCTACTGAAGAAGAGAAAAAAAAACCCAACTTAATTTCACAAGAAAGAATATTTATCAAAAATGTATGTTTTCAGAAATTTAGAACACTGGAAAAAGAAAAGGTAGGGAAAGAAAAGCAGAGAGCTATTCTTACTTTTTAAGTGGGAAAATTCAAATGGAGGGCAATCTTAATTAAAGGACTGTATAGACAGTAAATTACTCTGGCTGGTGATCAGCATATGACTTGGAACGTGGCACTTCCGATTGCAAACAGTGGTGGAGTTTTTGAGTGCATGTTCATCAGTATTTTGCCAGAGTTTATTTTTACCTTTAAGGTTATTGATACTCAATACTTTGAGGTCATTTGAACTGATTGTGTTATCCATGACTATTCTGAAAAAAATCATGATTCTATATTGGATAAGATGATTTCCTTGTTTTGCTCTTCCTGTGACCTAAAGCTGGTGCTGCACTTACAGTATAGATCTACTTTCAGATATGTAATCTGGGCATCCTTTCTGCAGGCTTAGAATCCAGTTTTTGAAATATGTCTCTTAACAATTGCATGAACGATCACTTCCAGATATGCCACTTGGCTTAAAACAAACAGACAAACAAATAAACAAACAAACCCCAAAAGAATGGGTAGGAGTATTTCAAATCAGCCAGGTGTGTTGTGAATTGCATCTTAAAAGATGTTCAGAGATTGCTTATTTCAACAAAGGGTCTCTGAGTGTGACAAAAACCCACTAATTTAACTGAAAAGAATACCTGTTCATTTTTTGTTAAACTTTTAATCCAATAATCAGTGTAATATCTATTTTTAAAATCGTGGTTTATAATGATTTATATAGTGTAGATGCTCTTATGTTAATATTCAGCAGTATTTACAACTCACCTGCACGTTTCAATGTATGTTTTGTTGTCCAAACCTTCCTTTGTGAAACATTGCATATGGAATATCTTGTCACAGGAAAATCTAAACACGGTGTGGCTTACTATTTCCATAACATCTGTCTTGTCTACCGTAGAACAGATTAACAATTATGACTTTAAAAGAAAAAAAAAAAGGAAACAAAAACATTCAGCTTAGACAGCAGTAGCTAGCTGTGCTACATGTATGTCAGAGGAAAAGGTCTCTCCCACAGTGCAGCTGGTAGGGTGCACACTTTCCCGTCTCACTGTATAAGAGAATGCTGTATTATTTCTATTACAAAATTATTACTGGGGGTGTGGGAAGGGAAGAGATAGGAGACTCTCCCACCCTCCTCTTTCCATACATGCAAGTCTTTTCAATTGTGTTAAGCAGTATAGCAGAAGGACTTTTTTTTTTTTAAATTAGTGTTTTGTTTTAGCAATGGTTGCTGATGTGTACATGTAATACAGTTTTAATCAAATCCCAAATGCTGAAGACCTTTCAGCAGTATCTTAGGCAGCACTGTGCAATGCTTATTCCACTTGAAGTGGCCACTAGGGAGGTACAATTAGCTGTTCCCATGGAGAAGTTTGTTATACTAATAAATAATAAGTAGTGTAGGTAGAGATGGAATCAATTAAAGATATTTTTGACCATCTAATGGTTTATGGGAATACTAAATAATTGACGACAAGTTTTGACTATGTGTTCCATAAGCATGTTTTATTGTAACTGAAGTGTTACCACAGAGCAAGAAATGCATCTGTGTTGATAGTTGTAAAGGTTAACTTATACCACTTTCTTAAACATCACCACTTATAATGTTCCCTGTTAACCCTTTCTAAAGAGTTATAATGTACACATAAGTATGCATGTACACCACATACTGCCACAGAAAAGCTTCTTTTCCTTGTATTTTTAAAAAACCAAAAAGATACTTGAAATGTTAGGAAAACTAGAAGTTATTGCTATCTCTATTTTCACGTGTTTGCTTGAATAACTCAGAATTAATTTTGTTATTTAAGACTGATTTGACAAACTTATTCAAACCATAGCTTAATCACTTTTATTTGCCTGAATTAAAAATATTGACAGAGATTCAAACCAAAACCAGCTCTAGCCATCCCTTTGGGGGGGAAAAGGATTTGTTCAGTAGTATTTGCTGAAGGCAAAATGCAGCAAATATAAAACCAAGTCCACCAGCCCTTTAAGTCTGATTCGTTCCACTTCAACAACAGCTAGTTTTTGAGGTTTCCCTACCATTAGAGAATTAATGGATGACCTGAACACTGTCATAGCTCTTACACCTCTTTTTTTTCTCTTTGTATGTGTAGAGACTTTAATGGAAAAGCAATTGTTGGCATAGATACTTGAAGTCAGAAAGCAGACAAAGTTTTAGGAGTGAAGCTAAAATGAAAATATGCAGTATGCAAAAAACATAGCTCCTATTGCACTTTATACTCCTAAGGATCTGCTGAATAGCCAAAATACTATGTAATTTGGCAATGGTCCTAATTTTTTCAGTTAGGAGGCTAATACTACTACTACTAGTCTCAGAATATGATGTTTCTAAAAGTGGAATGTCTGCTGTTACTATCTATCAGAAAATAAACTGAGGTCATTCAATGATGACTGATGAGGACTTGAATGAAATATTTTCAATTTTATTAGAAAAAATTCTACGTCTTCATTTTGTGAAAAAAATGTATCCACTAATGAGCACTATTTTTGCACTTAATAAGGACTTAATATAAAAGTTGGTATTATTATTAGCATAGTTGCAATGAGAAGTAACAAAATACACAACTTTCAATCCTTTATTTCTCCAACATAAAGAAAGTGCATATGCCATTCCTTCAAAGACAGAACAGTTCAGGAGACCCAAAGTTACCATTAACTCATGAGCTCACTGTGACTACATTTTCTACTTCTGGTCAGTGTGCTACAGGAGGTCCCTGTTAGAGCTAACAACATTAAATCCCATGTACTTCTGTATTTGATATTACCCTGGGTCTTGGAAACATGATAGATAATATATACTGCTTTAGGAAATCATCTGTAAACAGATTTCACACATCATTTCTTGAGAAGAGTTCTATTTTGCCAGTTTTGGAAAAATATTACTTTTTCTATTTGACTTTTGTTGCTTTTTCTATTGTGTCATGAAATAAATTGATTCTTTAGAGAGAGAGAAAGTTAAAGTTTCCACCACATGCTCAGAAACATGTGGTTGTGTGCTTTTCCCCCTTTGTGTCCCTAATAACAAGCCCTACTCTCTCTACCTTGTTAGTTCCTACCAGTACGACCTATTTAATGATGGATGGTTTGAGTTCTGGTGCCCTAAAGCTGAATCAAGCCTCCACAAATATGGAACTCTGGGATTTCAGGCCAGTCACCTTGAAAAGCTCTTCTTGTTATTGATCGTTCAGGTTTCTAGCTGTCTTTTGACTTCCTTCAAACCTCCTGGCTAAGATGTTTTGCTCCAAACATAAGAGGAACAGTCACTGGTAGATTTGTTGCATAACCGTAAACTGTGCTTTTGTTTCTCTTCTCTCCGGTCTTGGTTTTTTACTCTGGCTTACTATCATGCTTGAGAAAACAGTCTTGCTTGAGAAAATAATCTTGCTATTCTCCACAATTCAGCATACAAGTTACCTCAGAATTTTCATATGGCAACTCTTAAAAAAGAAGGGCAAAATATTCTAGTGTTCTAGACATTAGATGCACAAATGACTAGAATAATTGATGTACCACTTACAATTTTTCTTAGAATAAATATGACAGTCTTTTCTTTGTTTTTGTGTTTTGAGAGAATGAGTAGCCTGAGTGTTGCTTTGGAGTCAAAGGAAAATCAGAGAGAATGCCGGTGCTATTTCACACAACTGATAAAACTGTGTTGAGTATCTGAAGGCACAGGATTCAGAGCTGTTGATAAATCATTTCAAGATGCTTCATGATTGCAACCCATGGAAAATCTATTTCTTTCACTACTCATTTTAAAAAATTGTTTCAATTAATTTTGAAAATAATATTTTCAATTATCAAGAAAACTACTGAGTTTATGGATGGGACTATTTGAGGGAAAACATTTTAATGGTAAGGAGTATTGAGAGAAGTTGAATTTTGAACAGGGATGTGTGGGCTTTCTCAAGCCGAATGTAGTTCCAAATATTCATTTGTGATCTACAAATAAAACTACTTGGTAGCATTCAGCTGATCAAAAAAACCCCCAAACCCAAGTATTTGAATTTACGAAATTTAAACTCGAAAGCATATACAAGTGAGAGCCTGGGAAATGTGACTCCATTGATATGGCACATAACATCCAAGAAGAGTACTGTGTCTCCATCTGCTGGTCAGCAGTATAACCCTCTGCCTTCCTGGAACCGGGGCGTAGTAACCAAAGCCCAGAAGGCTTTTGTTCTCTCTTTTGTCGTCAGTGGGTAATTAGTTTGAAAAATCTCATTTCTGCTACTGAAAGGACTTTGAAAATGGCAGTTACCAAAGGGTCGTATGCCATAGTTTACAGCATAAATAAATTTTTTTATTCCGTTACTTTAAAGTCTGTTTCGTTATCATCCCCATTTTCCTTTCAAAATGGATTAGATTTATACCATAGGGAAAAAAACCAAAGCAATGAAAGTCACTGATTCAATTCAAATTTGGAGAAAATTGCAACATTTCATTTCAGCAAAATCATTAAGAAAGGAAAGTGTTCAAAAAATAAGAAGGATAATCGACAATTTAAAAGATTAAGCAAATTCAATGTTTATTCAAAAGGTCGTAATTTCAGTAGAGTGATTTGTTCAGATTAAGGGATTAGACTGAGCTATTAATAAGAAAAGATGTGTAAACATATCTTGACCATAGCATAGGTTCATTGTGAGAGAGTCTTTCGGCTTTAAGAGTTCTGTTTGTGTTTGGATTGGTTTGGATCATCAAAGAGAAAACGTCGTATATTTAGGTATGTTTAAATAGATTTCGTCTCTCAGTGGCAGAATTTGTGGTGTCCAGAAGAACCCATTCATCTCAAATTGAGGTTAAGATGCTTTTCAGAGAAGGAGAGACAGGTCGAAGACTCTGTCACTTGTCTCTGATTTTAAGTGGGAATTCAGATCTAGTTCTTCTGTGGAAAATTTTCAGACCTGCTTTACAACCATTATAAAATTCATCAGGTTTAAGGAATATTTGTTTCTGAAGATGAACAGACAATTTCTTACAGGAGATTTTGTCCCCTTAATTAGTCATCTAGGCTACTTGGGGATAAAGGAGACCAATCCACTTGTCTGCTTGATACAAAACATAATAAAATTCCATGAAGGCCCCTTTAATCAAAGCTGTCAGTCACAACTAGGCTGCTTTCTGGTCACTCTTGTTTGGATAAAAGAGTTTCAGAGGAATTCCCTTTTACCTTTTTCTTGCTTTCTCTGGAATACAAAATCCAAACTGACAGAATTTTTCATCAAGTGAAATTCTGGTTGCCTCTGCTATGTATCACTCAGAAGATTTGACACATCCATAAGTTTCCTCTTGAACAGTAGTTAAAAAAAAACAGAGGAAGATCGGTGTATAATTACTGTTTTTTAGATGAATGAAAAAAATGTCAATTAGAAGTTAATATTAAAGATTACAGGTGTTATAATCCTTGCACTCTAGTGAAAGGAGTTACTTAGTATTTCACTAAGATTAAAACCTTCAGCAGATATCGTTATTGTAATTTTTCATTTAGATTTATGAGATGCCCTTGTGCCAGGGCCTTGATGTCAGAATCAGCTTTTGGACCAAATCTTCAGCTGGCATAAGCAATGTAGCTCCATATCATTTTACATTTATTGCAAGAAAGCAACTTATGGCAGTAAAAGAGTGTTGTAAGATATAGCAAAAATCAAAAGCTGTCATGAAAGTTTACTGAATAATTTTCACTGCAAAGCTTGGCTGAAGCAGTAATGAACTGAAATGTCCCACTTACAGCTGCTTCAGTTTTAAACAACGAAAGCTGCTGCAGTTTTTCATAGCAATGAAATTATTATATGAAACAGATGCATCTGTAGTGACACTGCTAACACCGATCTCAACTCTGTCACAGTTGTGTAGAAACACCAAAATTCCAATTTTACTTACTGAAAAATTTGGATACCTAAAATGAAGTTATCAGTGGTTTGACTAAATTTTATGTTAGAACTTCATATTTTACATTAAATATGTAATTGAAGTGCTTTATGTACTGTTTATCATTGCAATGAAAAGGTAGTCAGAATGAACTTCTCTAGGCTGTTAAACTGCCTCTTATTAGCATTGAAACTATATTTGCAGCGCATTATCTTAGACTAATTTTTTTTTTGTATAAGGAAATTGCCATCAAAGCATAGTTAATCTGAGCTGAATTAGATTATAATTGGAGTCCTTATGAATGGGGATTTAAAATTATTCTGTATTGTCACAGAGTAACAATACATTATTAGGATATTAAAAGTAGTTGGCAGCAGTATCATAAGAATACATTTCGTATTAACACTTTGTGCAGAGTTAACTCAGTTCATTTCTTTGTTTGCACATTTTTCTTGTATCTTCTGTTCTAATAAACTGCAGAAATGTCAGTGCATTAAAGGTTTTCCAGCTTTAAAAATGCATCACATATTAAGATATAGTTAAGAAAGGAGTCTATCTAAAGCCTTTTGAAGTCAATTGAAAGACTGCAACTTCAATGAGCTTTGGATGGGGCCCACAATGTGCTTGTTGCAAAGTAACAGCTGTGCAGGCCTTTGTTTTGAGGAGAATCTGAAGTCTTATATTTGATGGTTGAGATACAGTGAAAAGCGAAAAAGAAGAAAGATGGAGGCAAAATAATACATAGCATTTAAAAATGGAAATGAATGCTGTTTGTCTTAATTAGGAGATGCATCATAAGCCTTTGGCTTTCATTATTCAACTGAAAATATTTGAACAAAAAGCATCTAAGGAGGTCAGGCTGTTTCTGTGAAGTTTTTGCAGGAGGGCATATGAGCACTGTCTTGCAACCAAAAGGGAGTAACATCCTCACAGCTCTTTCATATACAAGTGAAGAAGAATGGCATATCTACTCGACTTTTTTCTTTCTCTAACATGTACATTGGGGGTAGTGTGGGGGGTGGTTTACTTACAGCTTACAGCAGAAGGAAGTATCAATGACTCAGAACTCAGTTTGCTGGGGAGTGAAATTCAACTACTTTTTCATGTCATATATGATTACGTAGTTGGTAACCTTTAGAAATAGTCAACATGGCAAACATTGGCATAATGCAGTCAATTCTATGCCCAGTGAGTAGAAATAAATGTGAGAAATCAACATTGTCAGATAAAATATATTTGAATAGCTAAATAGATGTGCCAGCTGATGCTTACTAAAGTCTTGTGTGCATATATATATATATATATGTATATGTATCTCCCTTTTAAGAAATATGATTACATAAAGGTCAAATACCTCTTGAACGTCATTTGCCATAGTTTATTCTCAGCAAAGCTTGTTAATAGCAGAACAATACTACAATTTTTTAACTTTAGTTCTGCAATAATTGTCTCCATTACTTCTGTTTTGCTCTATATCCAAGACACTGCTGAAGAGGCAGTGGCAGTGGCAAATGCAGCCTTTACATTTCAGCTGAACGAAATCAAGAGGGAAACATAGAGGCAGAAATGAAGAAAGGTTGAGGCACTGGGACCACTCCTCTACTATTAGAAGGTACACATCATATAATGCCTTAATAAAAGGATCAAGATCTATCAAATATATTTTTACCATCACTGCTCTACTTGAAGGATGGTTCCAGATGCTCCTTACTGTAATGCTGTGAAATGTCTTTTAATTGCCAAAAGAATTTTACTCTTGACAAAAACATACCAGTTTATTCTTCTGACAATATAAATTTTAACGTTCATTCTTTACCACTGCTGTATTTCCTGATGGCAGCATACACCTATCTCAGCCTTTGTTTGATTAGATTAAGCAAAGAAACACTTTTTAGAATAGGTCACATATTTCTTGCTTGTTGCATAGCTGTTATCTGTATCTTTTCGTAGTTTGAGTTTCTCCTTTTTTTTTCATGGCCATAATTCTATATTTTTTGGTATTCCAAGTAAGATCTTACCAATATCTAGTCACTTGCCTGTCTATTCTGGAAATACCTTGACTGTAGCACATTTACCCTGACTGCTCGCATATACCTTTTCTTTGCTGCGTCACAGTGGCTGTATATAAACTCCAGGACACTTGTGCCTTGTGGCACACCAAATGGTGTTCCTGGCCTTCTTGAAATTCTGGCTGACTACCCATACAGAGTACAGTTTAGATGTGACTAGTGAAATTAATTCTATTAGAACATCTGATGACTGAAAATGACTGTTGCTACCCTATCAACCTCTACAGAAACCGTATTTTCAAAGAAATACACCCAGCCCTTAAGGCTGGATAGAAAATCTTCCAAATGGTAGCCGAAACTAGACCCATGTAAGGCCAAGCATGCTGCAGACATGAGCTCAGAACAACTGTGTATGTTCCTGTCCTCTTTTAGTTTTTACTTACTGTGAAAGCAAAGAATAAGTTTCTGGATGGGTTCATGTAAAATACATTGATAATTGCATAATCAAACCATAAAAGAAACAAGACTAGGAAATACTCGGCTTTTACGGAGTCCTAGTGTTTTGTTCACTGACATTTTACAAAAACAAAAGAAAATGTTGCCACTGCACCTGGTTTCACTGAACGAGTTTTTTTTTGTTTGGTGTTTTTTTGTGGGGGAGGGGACCTTATACAAGTCTTTATATGATGATATTTAAGTATTCTGAAAAAAATATGCATGGAACTGAATTATGGAAAATTCTTGCATCTTTCTTCTTTTCTGTGCACTTTCAACATCTTGTTGAGTATTACTATTCAACCAAAGCCCCAGAAGTATATATTAGAAGATGTATATACTGATCAGAAGCACAGAAGTAGTTTGTCTGGATACGGTATCAACACAAATTTACGAAAGATTGTACTGTGCAGAGCATGAGATTATTAAACACTTTGACACTTTGAGGAGTTTCGGCTAATGTCTCTGTTAAAAGACAGCACCATTTCTTCAGTCATTGCCTAGGTTGGAGAGGGAATATTAACTTTTTCTGTAACTGGTATGATGCTTCCTTAGATTTGGGAAATAAATCACATTCTAGAATGCATTTCCTCACTTCGGAGCTGACTGCTTCTGCTCCTTCGTGACTGCAGCAGCAAAGGGAAAGATATAATGCAAAGTCTTTTCTTCATGAGACATTTTAAAATATTACTTTTTGACAAGATTTTCTGTTTTCCTTTTCCTCTCAGCTTTGGATGGCTAAAGATGTCAAAGGCAGGAATACTTTAATAGTTTTATTTGTTTCATGATACAAATATCTCTACCATAAGTAGGTGCTGTAGAATGTGCATCTAAGCTTTTTAATGTATTATCAATGTCAGCCTAACTCTCAGATAACTTCTCTGAAGCTAGCTAGGACTTGAAATAATGAGCTTCTTAGAGCATTGAATCAGGGCAAAAAAGTATTGGAAATTCCACTGCGAATATTGTGCTTGCAAAACAGTCTTGGCTGCCTGTAATTTAGTAAGAGTACCAGGCAGTTTCTTTGATCTTAATGTTTAAATGTCTCTAAAGAAAACTTTGTTTAGTTTTTTTTTTCTTTTTTCATTTACACCTGAAGTCATTTTCTTTGTTTTCCTGTTAAATGTTCAATAGAAAATTAATGTGTTTTAGATCAGGCACATGTGCATTTATTTGGCCTTGAATTATTCATTAATAGAATTTATTTATTTATTTACTTTCTAAACAAGGAAAAAATGCTTTTTCCTGTGAGACATATTTTCCAATTGTATTAATATTGTTGATTGCTTATGTTCAGTGGCGAGAGAGGTATACATTTAAGCATCGAATCAGCTAAATTCAGTGTGACTTTTGGACATTCATTAATATTAATGCCCAATTCACAAGGAAGTTTAGAAAATGGAGTAAAGTTGAGGTATCCAGGAGTAGAATTCAGTGCAATTTTTTGCAGCAAACAGAGTTTTAGTTGACCTGGCAGCGGCATTAAAATACCCTGCACACCAAAGTGCAGTCAGCTAAGGCCACATGGAAGGAATATTCAGGGAACAAGCACGCCTGAAAAAAAACCATACTCAGAGAAACCTCTCCCTGCTCAGCTGTGTCTGTCGCTATGTAAGTTCAGAGTTTACAGCACTCTCTCGTGGACTTAAATCTCCATGATATGCTCTGTGATTTCACCATGGCTCTGTGTCTTTTCAAACAATAGCAGTACTAGTTACTCACATTTTGTACAATGGTCTCAAGACTAGAACCATTGACAACCAGGAGACAGGTTTTATGTGCAGCTGAAGAAACTACAGATTGCTTTTCTGAATTACTGCTAAAATAACATCTGAGACATACAAGAAGTTCATTTGACTTCACTTGGATCGCCTATCACTGGCTTTCAGCTGCCACCTAAATCTCGGTTCAAAATCTTGCTCAGTACCAGGTTTTCTTTGAACCTGGAAGAGCAGACATGCAAAACATTCAAAAAGCACAATGTAATATAAGTAACCAAGTATTTTCACTGTTGAACATGGTTACATTGGCAATTTGTTTAGTACTTGAGACTCACATTTCTCTGTGAGTTTAAAACAAGGAATAGCCATTTGTTTAGATATTTGAAATGTTTTGCTTCTCATTTTGAGGATCTAAAAGCTTTTGATTCCTGTTGCTCTCATCACTTCATTGTAGATAATTGCTTGGTAACTTGGGGCAAATGCTGAGCTTTGGAAAGTGACCACTGCAATTCTATTGGAAGACACTGCTGAATGCTGGAGAATCAATGGGAATCCTGCTCAGTGGGTAGTTGTAGGGTTAATTGCGTTCGTACCTCAATCTAAACTTCATAGTTGAGGAAACCGAACAGAAATTATGTGTTTCAACAGAAATGTCAACCCTTTGTTTTGGAAGCATCCTGTTTCGAAATATCTCATTAGAGCAACAGGCTGCTTCTTAAGAAGTTTCTGCTTTGCCTTCCTGAATACTAGAAAGCATACATGAACCCTGCAGGCACATCAGAAGGATAGACAATGTTTTATCAAAATAAGTAAGGCATGTAAACTGCAAACTGAAACATATTGCCGTGATAAATTTTATAGAAAACAGGAATACACAGAAACTTTTTTTATGTTGTCATTCAGGGAAAGGTAAATACAGGAAGAAATGTGGCAACAATACAGAGAATTATATGCATTAATAGAGCTGATGGTTCTTCTAATGATCTTTAAATAGAGAAACAGGTTCTGCCTTTGTCACTGACGAGATCAGACTGCTGGAACATTTGCTAATATATAATAATCACTCAAGTGCCCTACCTGTTCTTGAGCTGGTGACACTACTCTTTTTTTTTCTTTCATTGCACCTCACTTTCTGTATATTTCTGTATAAGTTGAAGTGAAAATGGAGGGTTACATTTCTTTTCTCCTTTTTGCCTACCATGTAAGAAAGAGTATTTCAGAGGAATGATAATTAAATAAATATGGGTTATAAAATGCTTAAAATCATGATGTTTGCCAACAGCAAATAAAAACTATTTTCATAGAGTTATTAGTTTTATCATCAGAAAAGTTACACAGAGCAAAAAAGAGATGCCAGGATGTACAGAAATTGTGTTAAATATCTTGGAACTTAAGAGAAAACTATGTTCTTCTGAGGATTTCTGTAGGTTTTGTCAAATTCCAACTCATAAATAGGCCTTGTGGACCACATTTACTACGTTCAATGTCTAAGACAAGATACAGCACAGGAACAAAGCAATGGCTTTTAATCAGTCTGACTTAATTTATAACAAGAAGTCTTGACAGCAAGCTAAGATTGTTTTCGTACATTTTTCTCTCAAACTTTGATCCGTTTTCAATTTATGCAATCATCCCTAGGTTCAAGATAGAAATGCACTATATCCACACTAGATAAACAGTGTTAATAGAGATTCAGGGACAGGATTTCTTTTACTACTTTCTCCTAAGCTTCAGGACTGCTCCATAATTTTAGCTATACATTCTTGTAAATTAATAGTTTCATCAATTTCCTTAGTTACAATCATGTTATTCAAGATTCTGCTTTGGAATTTTTTCAAAATCAGACACATGGACCCATGTCAAAAATAAGAGATATTTAACACTTACAATTTTCAACAAATATTATTTTAAAAATAATTTTCTAAATTCCTTGAGAATCCATAAAATTTTGAGGAGTAAAAAAGGTACCTTAATTATTAAGATTTTGTTTCTAATAAGCTAAGTACTCAGATGAAAATACTCCACCAAGATTCTCAAATAAGCTGTTCTTTTCAAACAAACAGCTGAATGTGCAGATACTAAGAAGGATGAAAATCCCAGGTTTTCTTCTGCACATTTGATCTCCCGAATTGAAAACATATCTCAAACTTATGTTTAAATGGTGTGTTTCACTGAGTTTTGGAACTATTGCTGCTGTTCAGTTATCACCATTATGTGAATATTGAAGACTGTCTTTCTTTACAGAATGCAACTCACACTTTTAATTAATTTTTTAAATTGTTCAATTTATCCTGAGATGTAGCAATTAGTTTTAAGCCTTTACATTATTTGAAAACTGAACGTACGTAAAGGTCATGGGTTGGAAAACACAAACACATACCACCAAATGAAGACAGATGGTGACCCCACATATCATTGAAGACAGACTAAATAATGGCTCTTTTGCAGCAAACCTCAACTTTAACCAAGACAGGACCACTAATTCTTTAACCAGAAAAGATGCCAGACATAGAGCTGCTACTATGCAATATTTAAATTTTTGCCGACTGTCTTCAGCAGTTTTGTAAGATTCAGTTCAGTCTTAGAATACATCCCTGTTTTCACAGAAAAGGCAAAACGTCTAAATAGGGGATCTCAACCAGAGAAGTACTTAGGATTTTCTTTCTCATATTGAAAATATCCATGGTGAAATCTGTGTTCTTCTTTAGTTCTGGAAGTCATTCCTATGACTTTTAGCTGCAGTGAATCCTATCTTCCTATAGGACATAGGTGAACATTTCTACAACTAATGGACTATCATATGTGAAGGATTTGCACATATTAGCATGTTTTATTCTGAGCAGAAAATAAATAAGTAAATAAAAGTTTAAGATTTTGTTAGTTTTCATTCCAGTCTGATGACAGTTTTTCACCACCCTAAATATCTGTCAAAACATCAGGACACATGTAAATTATTGCAGTGGGATAATAAGGCTGGCTCAATTGCCCTGTTCTAAGAGGGGAGACCACTTCCAGCAAGGAAAACATTCCTGCAAAACCTGGTTTTCTCTCATTTATTTTTTGCATTTGTTTTATTCTCATGCATAATCTGAGTAAGTTTTCTAACTGAGGGGACAGAAGGAAAGAAGGAACTTTGCTGAATATAGGAAATAGTGTTAGGGATGCAAAACTTCGGCACTTTCCTCAATTCTGGAAAGAATTGAAATTAATTATAAAGGGCAAAAAATTGACTCTTTTTTCCATACACTTGGTAGAACACTTTTTTTTTTCCGTGTTATTTGTTGTACTAGCTATTTGGATCAATGGATTGCTAATTAGAAACTGACTTTGGAAGGCTGCAGCAAGCTTCTCAATGATTCATGTGTTTACATTGATTTTTGCATAAAAGCAAAATCTAGCTGTAATATTTAGCACTTAGAAATTGGTCCTCAATGAACTATTTGTAGCTTAATAGGCTTGATAATACTTGGAAGCTCATTATTGTGTTTTTATAATTATTTCTTGGATTAAGCTATATACATACACACATATGTATATACACACAATGCTCACACTCACATACGGAGCTGTATCAAGCCAAAAGACAAGGTAGGCAGCAGCTTATGGCAGCAGACTGTGTGCTTCATCTATGCCAAGGATGGGGCCTGGCTTTCCAGGCTGAACAGCAGGTCTTTGTTTCCTGCTTTATACAGCCGTCTTCCTCTCCTGCTGTTGCTAACACTGAGCGAACAAACAGGATGTAACCTAGGGATGGGGATGTGCAGCTTCTTAGAAAAAGGATAGTCACTTTTCTGTCTGTCTTTCCTTCAGGAAGGTGCATGGCTGAAGTCCCTTCTGACAGCCATCCCTTTCAATGTTCTGCTGTTGCTTATCCTAGTCAGAGCAGGCCTTGCCTCTGTGGGAGGACAGGACACTGCAGGCCTTCCTATCAGGGAAAGGGTAGTAGATGAGGATGGATCCATGGGTGATGGGTAAAGGGTGGATGGTGAAAGTTCTGTGCTTCAGGAAAGTGAGGAAGAGGGAGATTACCCATGAAAATAGTCAAGATCTCAGAACTGCAGAAAGAAAGAAGAGCTGTCACTACCCTGATAACACAACCCCACTAAAGCCTCACTTAGCTTCTCCAGCCTTTTTAGTCTTCTCAATCACTTTGTACCCAGAATATCATGGACCTTCATTGACCTCTGAGTTGCTAGCTCCAGTCTTACTCCAGAAACCCCATTCTCTCCCCCCACAACCCATCTGTTGTGTCCGCTGAAGCCTCCTCTGAATCTTTTTAGCCTCTTTCTCCCATCTGCTGTGACCCATATTGCTGCTTCCATAAAACTGATTCTGCCTACACTGCTGAGAATCCTTCAGCTGAGTTAGCATATACAATATGGATTGTTGGTGTCATATGGCCTATATATGCATGTGTCTATAAATAGATTTATTGTCTGGATATGCAGCCAACAGTTCAGCCAAGGTTCCTATGAACATTCTTAACTTTTTGTCCATGAATACTTAAAATATAAATTTAGGCACCTGCTAAAGTTCCTTGCAGAACTAGGGAACTAATATCCAGATGGTTAGTTACAGGATCTGTATCTAAGATTCAACTTCATTCTCAATCTGTGGACATATTTAAGGCTATTGATGATAGATCTTTGCTTCCAAATTCATGAACTTTCTGAGAACAAGTTGTTGCACTAAACTGCCAAGGTCACCCTGACTGTTTTATCGTATCTTTATTTATCACAGCCAAGAGATTACTGAAATTTTTTTTCACTCCATTTTCCAGTTCTTATTTAAATTTTGCAGTATGTAAATCTGTATTTCTTCCTGAGAAGAGGTTTTCAATTTAAAACTTACAACATGTTTGAACTCTTTGAAAAGAATAACATCCAGACTGACCATTTAGCAAATCTCTGAAGAAAAATACTGATATTGTAGTGATTCCAGATTTCATTTTCAACTTTAAAAATTATTTCTGCCTGTCCTCCTGACTAGCACAGAAGCTGCACTAAACCAGAACAGTATCAATTAACTACAGACACCCAACTGTAAGAGCTACTTTAGCAGACAGGTGGAATTGGACAAATTATCATACAAGGTTATACAGGAAAAAAAAGACCTGCAGTCTCTCTAGGAGAATTACAAGCCAGTGATGGCCCCCTCCCTTTGCTGCAATTATCTCCAAATCACACCTGCCAAGCTGTAGGGAAGCATTCCCGTGGTTTGTGGCTAAGAACGCAGTCAGGTAAACTGTTGTTTTAGCTGGATTAGAAATCCTCCATACTTACACTTTTTTCAAAGAATGCTGTACTGAACTGTTCCTGCAGTAAAAGAGACACTATCGGTCTAAAAATCACCCTAGAAATTAGCCTTTTTAAAAATTATTAGCATTAACAAGCTTTAGATTGAGATACCATTGAAAGATTTTAGTCTCAGAGTGATTCTTATCACCGTGGCTAAACTGAGATACTTTTCCTCATAGATATGTAGTTCCTCTGTTGAAGGAGACCAGGATCTAGAGACCATTTATGCTGAATGAAAAACTTGCTCAGTTTGTAAGAAAGCAATATTAATACAAGACATAAATTTCAAGGCCTGAAACTCTGGAGAGATAGATGAGATATCTGAGGAGCAGAATATCACCTCTTTTACTTGGGATTCTCAATGGTGGGTCTTAATCCTAGACAGTAAGTAATTTTTTCCTGGAGGTCATGAGAGAGCAGAGTTTATTTCACCTCACAAGTTTGGCATTCTAACCTGTACCTTGGAAAAGATGAGTAGCAGAACCTATGAGAAAGATCTCCACTATCGTTGTTAGGTACCCTTATCTCTGTAGTATCTACCTTATTATCTGCTTTGTAAAGGTAGTCTTGCTCACAATTGTTATATCTATTTAAATATTTTGAAAGTGATGAGATCAGAAGTATGGGATCAATCCTCCAAATTTTTGTAGCAGATGATTTCTATGTTAAGAATCCAGCTCTCTACTACTGCAGTAAATTGCCAACAAGTCTTCCTGGTGGTCTTTTAGAAGATGGAAAAATCCCATGCGTACAAATTATTTCAAAATAATAGTTTTAGAGAAAGTAGTTTGCACTAGTAATAACAGAAAATGTTTCTTTTCTTGAGAGAAATTTGTGTTAAATGCAATTGCTCTCATTCATTGTGTCAGCCTCAATACATGGAAAGACAGTGAGAGGGCAGTACTGTATGCAAGCAGTCAAACTCCATACATAGGAGAAACAAAATTGCAGCAGCTGTTTTTATCATTGACTTTCACATGATTGTGCTATGTCCAGTGTTTGTATCAGATGGTATCAGTGTTTGTCCAGATGGTATCCTATGGAGAGCCAACACTTCGATCTTGAGCATTGGCTCATTGTTTCTACAGGTCTAGAGGTAAATCACTGGATAAAAAATCTGAGATTTGTGCCTGGGGTCACGAGACAGTCTAAGGCATGTCTGGAATTTGAGAACTGACGTGTAGACATAGCTGCTGTTATTCTAAAGAAGAATTATCTGAGGGAGATTGAAAGACAGGGGAGATTAAAATAAAGAACATTGGATTTCAAATTTACTCTTGACAAAAATAGATTTAGCCTCAGTTATTTTTAGCAAATTATCAAAACACATTTTCATTGCAACTTAATTATCTTCAATAAATTATTTTATTTTCCATGATAAAAGTATTATACATACTGCGCTGTTCATACAGTATTAACTTAAATATAAACATTTGCATTAATTCATGCAATGGTGATACATGATGGCAGCAGATTTTAAAACCAGTCTTACATTACACATGATCTAATTGCCTCTGTTATATTGACAGATACTTAGAAATTTATTCTGTTCTACCATTAAGCTATTTCAGAGACTCATATCAGAAATGCTCACTAGAAGCCTAGTGATGTTATTGGAACAAATTCCTTTCTTCAGTTTTTGTGTTACCAAGTTAGTAAAAGAACATATCAGTCAGCGTAGGGGCTGGTCTTATAATTTTACAATCCTACATTGTTATCAGGCCTTATGACTTTTTGGTGGTTTTGGTTTATTTGGAGGTGGCAAATTGGCTGAGAAAAGTACACTTGGAAAAGTGGCTTACAACACAGGGTAGAGAGAAGCACACTTGATAATGTTATTGCACCCCTTTTGGAAGCTGTCATGAGAATAAACTGTGTCCAGGATGATGCCTGGAGCTAGGTCAAAGGTGAGAGAGAAGTTAAGCAGTATGAACAATCAAGATTCCAGTTTTCGGTCACTCATCCAATTTTACTTGGCAGTGTAGGTGTACCTGGAGAGCTTATGTCTGAGTTTCCTTGTCTTTGACACAGGAATTAAAGATGAAAAAGGTATGATAAAGGTAATGATGGTCTATATGGGATCAACCACTGACACAGCTTTCCTGTCATGCTGTTTTTTCAAGAACATATGGAAATTCAGGGCTCAGAGAGTTTTCATAATCCTGCACCTTGAATCTAAGGCTTAGGTTTATGTTAAAGTGCAAATTGCAGAGTAGTAGAAAGAAAACTGATATTGTGTTAGATGCGTTACTTCAGGTTCTCACAGCCTTGCCACAGGATGTGATCAACCTCTGCTAAACATTCTACTAGAAAGGAATACAACTGGTAATGAGGTCCTGCAAACTTTTATGTTTACTGGATTGCTCTGAACTTTTAGACAAGGTTTGGGCCTGTTCTTCATTTACCTTTTCCTATATAATTTCTTTTTCAACAATCACAGCCAGTCACAGACAGAATTTTACCAAAATACCTAGGGATTCTCTTTCCAGATAGTGTGATCATAGCTGCTTTTTCCGGCAAAGGGCTAAACTAACTCTTGTCATAGTTTTCCTTTAAGGGAAAGAATGTAATGGTAGGACTGAAAGACTTAAGCAGGCATAGACCTGTTTAAGACCATTCAAATACAGGTTCTCCCCTACATTCTCCCTCTGTATGCACACAGAAATCCATATTTTCCTCTTGAATCCATGCTTCATGCCCTTGTCCTTCATCTCTGGTCCTCCAGGTTTTCAAAACCTTCCCACCTGCTTCTCATAACATGGTGTTTACACTTATTCCTTCCAATGTGTGAACTCTTCATGGTAAAGCATGTCAGAATAAGCCATCGCTTTATTGCTTCTTTGTGTGGATACAATCTACTTGATCTATATCCTCTGAAATGTATGTCTGTAGACTTATGGGAAAATTAATAAAGCAGAAATTAAAACTGACAGCTTTGAAATGATATGCTACCCTTAGCATATGGACTACCTCACATGAACACTTTACAGGATTTGTATCAGGATTATGGACAGTAACTCAATAGGGGATAACTTCCAAACTATATTCCTAAATCTCATTTGACAGGTTTTGGATGCTGTATAATTCTTACAGTATTATAATGTCGTGCCAGTGATGCTACAGTCATCATTAAGATAGTCCTTTCATTCCTAGTGCTAATTTTGTCTTATAATTGCTTTTGCAGTGAAACTTCATATGCTTTTTCTAAGCAGACAAATGAGCTTCCTTAAAAAAAAATTAAATGCTTCATTCTCCAGTAAGACATGCTTTGAAGATCTGGTTTCCTCAGAAATAGGCAGCTATATCTAGAGAGAAATAACAACAACAATCCTTTATGGTCTGAGCTTTTAAATATATACTAATGATTTGCATTATCATCTTTGGCACCATTAAAAAAATATGCTAGGAAGTGAAGATAGTTAAACATCAATTTTATTAGCATCCTATACTAATTTACTTGCAGTATTGGTGTACATCAAGGATCTTATATCTTTAAGGGAGTGAGTGAAAGATTAGAACAGGTTTAATTACATAAGACAGAAAGCAGAGTCCTCTATCTCATCCAAATCCTAGACTGGTGATTAAGTCATTTTCTTGGAATACAGAAGTAATAGCAGTTTAACCAGGAATACATGTCTTCTGGCTATCCTGGTTTGTATTTTGTGACGTCACTTTGCAAATGTTGCAATTTACTCTTCTCCTCTTGGAACAGAAGTATGAGGAAAGAAATGGGGTGAATACCAAAATTCTTCAGCCAAGGCAGCCACACCCTGAAGTGAGAACAGCACTTAGCTTGAAGTGAAGGAGAGATTGCTTACTGTGGATTGAAAACAGTGTTCCTTTCCGCATAGCTGCTACTAGCTTTGCTGGATTAATCTCTCTGAATAATTTTATGCAATTTTCCTGAAAAAATCAAGTATTGCCACTGGTTTGGCATAAGGACAGTGGATGTCTTCTAGCTTTGATAACCATTTCCACCTCTTTTCTGATAGGAGCCTTCATTTTTATTTGCTTCTGCTCATTCTGTAAAATGTACCATGCAAGTTTGACAGTTACTTGTGCTCCGTGCTTGCGCTCTACATAGATTAGAACTAGCTTCGCAGGGTATGTATAAGCTGTGCCTTGTACTGTTTGGAGTACCTTTGCTCCGGAGTGTGCATCTCTCTGATTATTAAAATATCCTAGAAACAGGTTTTTTCTTTCTTTGAAGGCAGATTGTTGCTTTCAAAGACTCGTAATAACTACTTTCAAGCTATATGCTTTTGTGATCATAAAATAGAATTGGTTCTTCACTCCAGATGCAATCATTTTATTGTTAGTAAGTACAATTTTTAGTTGATTTCAGTAAACATTAATTTCTTTATGTTGGTGAGATTCCAGCCATTGTGCTGCATCACAATCCAAACAGATTTTGAAGCTCAAGCAGAAGGACTGGATGAGAATAAGAGAGAAGGAAAAGCAAACTGCAGGTCACATGCAGTAGCTGAAGAACCAGTTAATGGAAACTACATCAAAACTGTACAAGTATCTCTGCAAAGAAGTGACTAGGAGGTTCTGTACAACACTGAATATTCTATCTCTTTGTGTTTCCTTACTTTCTATTCAGAGACAACAGCATAGGGAGTTTCAGTTAATTTTGGCTGCCTAAAATGTAGTCTCCACCAGTCCTGTAGGAATTCCTGTTGCACATGTGCACTATATGCACATGCATATAGTACATCTTGTCTTCTAGCCTTTTTTTATTTTGTTATGGAAATATGTTTGAACATGAATGAAAAAAAGTGCATTTTCAAATATACGTCTGATCACAAAATAGTGAAAGTGGCATATAGGGGGTTAATGGAATGATGAGGCAAAAAACTGCAGTGCCAGCAGAATTCCCCAAAGGGTAAACAAAACTCTTAACTGTTGCAAACAATAAATTGTCAATACCTTGTAGAAACAGTGGATAATGAAAAGTTATAATGCCTATAGTTAGTACCCTCTTTAAAAGAATTTACACAGGATATGAAATTAAATTCTGTGCACAGTTCTCTTAATTTGCCCTTAATTAAACAATACTCCATAAATGGTGCATTCAGTGACCAAATGTTCAGAGACAGCAAAATGGTGGGTCCCAAGCCATTAGGAATGAAATAAAGTCAGTCCCCTGAGAGCCTGCTAGAATCTGGTCTATCTAAGTGACAACTGATGGTTTAGGAAAGATAATTAACTTTGCAATTACAAACTGCAGCTTTCACCAATGCTGTTTCTTTCAGTATTCTCTTCTAAATGTTCTACTATTTTTACAGTGAGATAAAATGCTTTTTAAAAATGCTGAGTTCATAGGGGCCCATTTTTCCTACACAAATATAATTTGAATATTTTATTTTAAATATTTCAGATCATTAATTATATGTACATTTATTTTATAAATTATAGAGAATAAATGTTATATTTTCTATGCCTGTCAAGAATTCTTTCTTCATTTGAAAGATAAAAGGGGCATGCTGCATCAAACAGATTTCATTTTTTTCCTTTGGTAGCAAATCCTGGACCTAGCAAATCTAAATTAGGCTTGTTTTTTAGCTATGTAAATTGAAATTCTCTTCAGTATAGGGAACATCAGTTCTAATCTGCTAACGTACCTTCATGTCGGCAAGAAATGCTTGTATTGAAGAGGGTTTGCTAGTTGAATCCATATGTCTGTACCCTTGATTATCTTTACCATAATGTCTACTAGCATGTAAATGAGTGTATTTTCATGCTGGCATATGTGTCCTGAAATCTTCAAGTATGCAGTACGCTCATACTTACATGTACAAGCATCGGTGTTCTGATACGATGTATTAGGGGATTACAGAAAAGCTCAGCTTAGAGAGTATAACATTATGTTCAGTTGTAGGGTTTTGTTGTAACTGTAGATGTCTGTATACTGAACAGAGCTCTAGGTAGGTATAGACACAGATAAGGGTGAAGACAGAATCAGGACCTAAACTTCATGAAATATTTAGCGTAACTTTATTTCCTGTGATTTCGCATACTGTAGTATATCAAATAGATTTAGAACCGGCTTCAGAAAATCCGAGTTTTAAAAAAACTGACTAAGCTAATTTGGCCTGCTACAAAGGACCACGTGCATTGATTTAGTAGTTGAAAGTAAAATTTAGACTTCGCCAGAAGTGTACTTCCTTATAATCACCTGCAGACTGATGCTGGTGCCTGATGCCAGACTCGGCTGTAAGCAGCAGAGGTCCTGGCACTGTTTCCTGGGATGTCCCATGGAAATCTCCTCTTGAAATCAGCTCATCATTTTGCCTGTGCTTAGGGGAAGCTGATTTATCTCTCTATGCCACCACGATAAGTGATAAGGAAATGTTTCTCACTCCCTTTGTGTTTGAATTGGAACTTTATTGGAAACTTTCTAGCTTCACTCATGTACATCAAGGATGCAGGAGAACAGATCTCAGTCACTGACTGTGGGTGCTCTGTAAGAACAAATTAATTTAAACTATGTATATCTTTCTGGTAAAGAAATTGAATTTGTGAATTGTTCTGTATAACTCCAATTTCACTGGTCACACCTGTACAACTTCACATTTGTCTCTTATATGTAGTTAACCTTAGAAAAGTAAGGAAAATACTGTGATATTTAAATTATACTCATTTTAACCGGCAGTTTTAAAGACTTTAATGACTGGCACTGTATAGTGAGATGTAAATCTGTAGATTGTCAGAGAAAAGGATGTTATTACTGATAATGTGCATATATATTCTGTTTCCCTAACCAATCTTCCTTCATGAATATGCTTTAACATATTCAGCTGTCTTGTATGTCATTTTGTCCAGCTTTGCCACTTGTGAAGTGTTATACACATATGCTTCATCACAGTTAATAGTTCAGTCTTACCAGAGGGCTTAGGGTTTTAAGGTAGTCTGAAAACTTGTATGAAAGGAATCATTGCACACAAAATGCCTGTTATTGCACTCACTGATTCTTATATGGGCCTCTGAATGTTGTGTTGATATTTGTGTTTAACATCTCTTTCCACTGGAACGTGATGCAATTCTCTATACCACCCTTAGTGAGGCATTTAAAATTCTTGTTGCTGAGCATCACACAAGCTGCAGTGTTATTTTCCTGTCCTTCAGTGTTGATACCTCTGAAGACAATACACAGAACAAGAGAAGGATTATTGTGTTACACAAATCAGTCAAGACTTTATTTGAAAGTACTAGAATGTTTGTTCTTTTAAAAATTATTTATTCATATAAAATGCACGTAGCCATTTTCAAGAACTGGCTGTCATTTTATATTTAACATCATCTTAAGAAATTGCATTATTTAAATGCATCATAGGTTAATAGAAAATGGAAAAATTGTGAGATCTATGCGAAAATACAGTTGATATATCTGAACTCCTATAAATATAAAAGTGATACCGCTTTTTAAAAAGATCTATAGTTCTTGTTCTTTCTTTTTGTGTGAAGATTTTCCAATGTGTTTTAGTAATTTTAATTCTAGATCTTAGTTTGTACTGCTGCTCCATATGGATTAAAAAACAGATAGTAAGAGATGGATTCAGGTTTTCAAAATCATCAAGTAATTTGAAAGAAAAGTGCTTCACAGTGTTAAGTTCCAACAATTTGATTTGGCTGTTATTGTGGAACCCTGGTATCCAACACTGAATTTCTTCAGAGAGAAAAACTTTATCTCCACCCTCTTTCATGATGTGTGATCCAAAATGCCAATCACTGGGAATGGAATACAATTATATTCACTAATATGTCTAAAATAGAAACTCTTGCTGTCAATATATACTCATTAGTACTGAGCTGCAAATGAATTCTGGAATTGTGCTCTTATTAATTAGGTGGCAGACTAGAAAACTTCTTGCTTCTGTTTAGCCAGATGGAGGGACAGTGGGTGTAATGACCTATGTTGGGCCTTTCCCAGGGGATTTCTTTGGTGTTTCTTGGTGTCAGCATGGGTCCATCTTCCATTTGCCACTTAAAATAAACAGCCCAAAACTTGCGCCAGTGTACACTTAAATTACATTCAGAAAAAGAGATGGTAATTTTGTTTAGCTTTAAAATTAGTTATGCATCACATTCTTAAAATTCCAGAGGGACTTGGGCACACAGATGCAAGGTGAAATACATTTTTTAGGAAAAGGAAAGTCAGTCTGCTTTTTTTTCCCCTGTTACACTATCCTACACAGTCTGCCTCATAATCCAGGAACAGAGTGCTGGTTTGGTTTTACAACTCTCTTTCTTGTTTTTTAGGTTTTTTTCTGTATGAGTGGTTCAGAATTCTAAGAGACTTCAGTGATTCAAAAATGGACTACTGGGGGAGGGGAGGAGCAGGGGAAGTTGGTGATCAGCCCACATGAAAAGTCCCTAGTTCTCTAATTGACCTTGTATATTCTAAAGAGTTGTCAAGATACTTAACTGTGTATCTTCATTCAAGGGTATGAGTAAGACCATGAATTGAATGGAATTACTCATGGGTTTTAAGTTTTATATGAATCAACTATCATCCTGCATAGTAGTCTACATAAGAAAATATTTGTTAAGATTTGCAGGAGATACTTCAGCTTTGTCAGCATAAAAAATGATTCTTTGAAAGCTGGTAATTTGTTTCAAATTAATAAGAAACAGAAAAAAAGCACCTTCAGAATAATACATAACATGAAGTTGTGGTTTTTCTTGGGTATAGTTCTGTACTCAAAGTTTTAAAATCTCTGGCACTTGAGTTAGTTGGAAAAAGACATTTTCTCTTGATCTTGGGGATGACTAATTTTCCACAAATAACTTTATTCAGTGTGAGCTCCCAACTGGTGTTGGTTCTGCCAAGTAAAAGCTAATACCAAACGAGTCAGGTGAGCACCCTCATTTCCCACTGTGCGTCTCTTCATCTCCAGCTGTGTTTCTTACTGTGCAGACAAATACTGACAAGCGTTATGTGGATCTGAAAATTTTCTGTTTAAATGCACAAGAATGTGCAATTTTTGCTCTCTAAAGAGGGAAAATTGTTTGTGAAGAAATCTAATTAATGATTTCAGAGAAAAAAAAGATTAGATTTTTATTGAATAAACAAATAGAGAAATATATTTAACAACTTATTCCTAGTAGATTATTTATTTGATTTTACATTTATAGAACTTCACTTGTCTTTGCATTTATAGAACTTTATTACAGAAAATTGTGAAAACATTTTGGGTTTTATGAGTGTAAAGTCTCACATATAAATCATGTGGTAGCTATGATTTGATACAGGACTTAAAACCTTGCTATTATATAGAAACATATTTTCTCATTCTCACATCCAGTGTCCTTAGATTCCAAATAAGATGGATAATTATTTTTTATTTTCTCGTGTGTGTTTCTTCTCTCTGTCTTATCCCTTTCAGGAGACTCAAAGAGGTTGGCCCAATGAGTCAGTGATTTCCTTCCACTCCTTTTGAAATAGGGGGTGGAAGGCAGTGTGATTATAATCTCTTGCAGGCCTGGGAACTATATAGCTGAAAGCAGCTGGGATCTGAGTATTTGAATTTGGAAGAGAAGGAGAACTTATGACTAAAACAATTCTGAAGGTCACATTATGTACAACAGCATATCTGATCTCTGCATTACAATGGCAATGGAATGAATTGTCCTCATGCGACTCTGACATATTACGACTGCAACGGTCCAGTATAATCCCAATTTTTTACCTTGTATGAAAATGATGAAATAATTAAGAATAGAAAAGAAATAATGCTTTGGAAGGATACAATGTGGCTTTAACTGCAAAAAAGATAGTAGAAGAGGAGTAAGCAAGAGGATATTTTTGCATAATTAATTTTCAGAACACAGTTGTAAAACTTCTAGCGGTTTTACAGGCATGACTAAATGAATACCTGCCTGAGGCCAGCCATATCAACTTTGAAGCCCTCTGAAAGCTGAGGGGAGAGAGACTGGGTACCAGTTGTCGGAGACTTTCAGAATAATGTAAAAGGGCATGACTCCCATGAGATCCATTTTTCAGATCGCTACATAATAGGTCACTTTTTGAGACTGACCCTCTATCAGACAGAAAGAGTGAATGTACAAGAGCTTTCATCTATCATGTCCGTTCATCATGTTCAAAGCAAGATAAAATAAATTTCATTCTCCTTTTTTCTTTTCAGCTTTTTATTTCCCTTCTATTCTTTTACTTCATTTTTTTTTTAATGAAAAATATGCCCTGGTGAACGGTTAATTGCCAGAGAGTATTAGTGTTAGTGTTCTCTTTGTCAATTTTGCATGTAATTTTTAATCAAAAAATGCTAATGAACCAATGAAAATATATGCAAGTCTTTATTTAACATTTAATGATTTTTCAGTATTTTTAAATACTTGTCTGTTCAAGATTTTTAAGAAAGCTTTAAGTCCTTAAGTGTCTGAAGGACCACTTTATCAGAATCTAAATAAATACATCAATATATTCTGCACTGTGAAGTACGTTCAAAATAATATGTACACAGTAGATAATGGAAACGTGTTGACATTCTTAAGATTATAAACACATTTGAAGTTATCCTAATCGTAAAATTGAAGATTGTGAAGTGCAATGTCCCTGAAAATCCTAGAATGGCATCTTTCTCATTTTCTAATTGCTCCAACACTTGAGATCTCAGTATGATGTTTTCTCCTCTGCACAAACGAGCAAGTGGAAGCCACAGAACTTCTTTAAATAGGCAGTTGCATTAAATAATTGATCTATTAAAAAATTACTGGAAGGACTAGAGTACAGTTAGTACAACTTATCTAGGTCAGGTTTTGGTGGGTCGAACTACACGTGGGGTGCAACTTTTCTTTCCACCTAAACACACAAATTTTTCTTGCCAAAATCCTCATTTGTTCTTGGCACAATATATCCCAGTTCTGGTATCCATATATCTGTGTCCTATGCTCGATGGTGTGAAATGCCTTTGGTAGTTAAGGCTGTGTGTTCACCTTGTGCTTTTCCGTGTCTTTATGCAAGGATGAACCTCAGTTCTCTTCAGAAATCCTAAGCAAAATGTTTTAAACTTTTCTGATAAAAAATATTTCCCTTCCCTGCTCTTATTCAAAATGCTCCATTTTCTTTGCTTTTTCTACCTTTTTTTCGAAGAGAAGGAACCAGAAACAATCTGCAACTTCCGCAAGTAAGAAAGGAGCTGTTATCAATCACTGCCTGATAATCATAGACTATCATGTGTTAATTTTGTCTTGTCCAGCAACAAATCAACAAATAGGAAGAGGTGTAACATAAAAATTTGCTGTTGCAATTAGGAGTACTGTACGCTCCTTTTTGTTAGAAATCAGGAGTGTGGGGTTCTTCAGGTCAAACTGTAGCTACCGAACGCTCTGAACACATACATCTGGCCCCTATAGCAGTGATAGAAATTAATTCAGATAAAGTAATCAGAACACTTTTGGAGAAAACAATCCAGGTGGCAAAGCACCTGAACTGATCAGCCCTAACCACCCTGGTGGTTGTGAAGCCCTCTGCCTACTGACATCCACTACTTTAGGAAGGATAATCTCATTTGCATTTCCAGTGGCAGTTTCTCTGCTGCATATTTTGAAACCACCTATGGAAATACCGGTAAGGACATTTCACTTTGTATACTCATATCAAGTTTTACGGAGTAAGGATATACTTGAGGCTGAAGATTAAAGAAAAGTTAATAGAAACCATTGCCTTAAATAAAAATTCTCTGAACTGAGCAGAATTATTTTTTTTAACTGATTCCCATGGGGATAAGCAAAACCCAAAAACTCCATGTCATCTGAAGAGATATTTGGTCCGTACCAAAACCTGGATTGTTACAGGCTCCATGTAACTTTTCAGTGATTTTTTTTATCACTGATTTCTTTCTCCTGTCAAACAATGACCACAAAATGTCCTGGAATCCCATTTAAACTTCAACCACACCTTGTAGCATGGCTTTCTTAGTATCGTCTCTTTAGAGGAAATATAGGAAAAACCTTTTCTAATGACTAAAGACAAGAGAATATTTTTCATGCAAAACCCCAAACAAACTTCTTATTTTCAAATTTGCGGTAGGATTTTTTAAAATTGGGATAGAATATCTGCATCTGGTAAACTCTTTAATTGTGTGTCATGTTCACAGTTACAGCTCTGGCTAGAGATGGTGATGATTTAGCCTATTGTGGTTGAAATACATAAATGGCTGGAAAGCTTTGTTCACAGCTTCCAGAGGACTACCTGAAAAAGTGATGATGTATAATAACAAAGACTGGAGACACTACTCTTTGAACAAAGATTTCTTAAGTTCGCATTTCAGTCATTGTATTCAACATTATGTTAGGATCATTGAGGTAACTTTTTATTCCTGTAGTAGACAGGAGAAAAATTTTCAGTTTAGATATCACTAGCAGGTTTTCAAGGTTTATAATGGAGGGAATAATAACATAATAACATGGAGGGAATACACTGAGGGAGTTAAGCATTTTGAATATTTTTTAAAGAAGATTGATCTAATTGATTAACATAGTATTACATGCCTGAGGAAACAACTCTTTTTAAACTTCTGTGAAATTTGACAGTATTTCCAAAGTTTTTCTCTTTGAAAGAAGTTATTTTTCTAGCAAAGTAATCTGTAGAATATGGAGAAAAAGTAGAAAATGCAGTAGAGAAAATCTTTGAGGAGGAACCTGACTGGAAAGTTTTCAATTGTGACTTCTGTAAATAATCATTTTACCACTGTACTAAAAAACTACTCGAATCTTTAAAGTCTGTACGATTGAGAATTGATTTTTTCTGCTGAGCAGTTTGTGCATGTGGACGCCGAACTTTAGAATGTGTCTGCACTTTTTCTGTTGAACTGTGTTTTTACCTTGTGCAATGTGCTTGTATCGGTTTATCCACTGTTTGTTTACCTTATTTAGACTGCAAGCACTTAAGATATCTGGACAAGCTGTTACAATGTCTTAATAAAATGCCACACGTAACCGACCTGTGATACAACAAAAAAATTAATTTCCTGCGATATCCATGACATTCAACGGTCTGTGTGTGGGTAGAGCCCCAAATGCATGTTGGCTGACTTAGCAAACAATCTGAGTAAAGAAAGATAGGAGATAATGACAGAAAGATTTTTCACAGTATCGTAGAAGTAGATTAGTATAAGAAGTAGATTAGTGTAAGGCAGTTGGCCACATAGCTTAGAAAGTAACTGATGGAATACAGCAGGTGGACCTGGTGAGGAAAGCGATAAGGTTAGCAGGGTTGATGTTTTCTGTTGGTGAGGGGAAACGAGAGACAATGAAGGAAATATTTGGAGGTAGGAGTGGGTGTGTGCAAGCTAGAGACATAACCTGGAAACTAGATGGTGTTCTTGCTTTGATACATTCCCAGCCCACTTGCAGTTTGGAGGAGATGGATGATTGGAGCTGGGTGGAAATATTAACCTGACTCTGTTCTCCGCATTCTTACGTGGAACAGCTAAGGCCTGCGTTGAGCACTCCAGGCTGAACATCAGAGCTGTACAGAGATCCTATGTTCTCTTCTAGGACATATCTTCTCCTTGGCATATTTTTAACATACAGAGTCGCTTGAAGTGCATAGAGACATTGCTGCAGTCATCCTTGTCACACTTTCAGCACACAGCCAGATTATTGCCTGGCATCAGCAGATTGACAGACTCCAGGATCCTGGGAATGTTGCCCTTTGTGAATACATCAAAATCTTCTTTATTTTTCCAGCAAAATACAAGGCACTGTGAACAGAATGTAATCCAAATTCTGAATGCCATCTCTGTGACAGTAGCATGCACATCTCAGCATCTGGTCTGTGAGAGATGTGCCAGATTCTAGGGCTCAGTCTGGGATATGAGTGTCTGCTCCCAATCTAACCACAGAGTCCTGTGGTTCTGTGTAGGTAACTCCTGGTATCTGGCTGATCACTTAACAAGAATGTTCAGTAAAGGTATCTTTTGCCAAAGAAACCTTTTTCATACCTGTCCCTTGGCATTAGGGACAAGTGCTGCTTGGCCTGCTCTCTCCTATTTCTCTGTACTTAATGAGTCTAAGGAAAAAAAGCCCCATTCTTGATTTTCTGTCTTTTGTCCGTCTTTCTTTTCTTCACAAGAATCTCATCTCTTCCCCCATGCTTTCTCTTTTACCTCTGATAAGGAACTTATGGTTAAAACCTATGCTCTTCTTGCTTCGTAACAGAGCAGACCTGTGGTGTCTCAAAACCAAAGTGTTGTTTTTTCACCATTTCTGCTCGACACTGCTATTATGAGAGTGTGATGAGATGAGCAGGGCAGCTGTAACTGATGAAGAAAGGCCTGAAGGAGGGTTTTGAAGATGAGGTGCACCTCTGGATGCCAAATTGGGTCCACATCTCTTGGACAAGTTAGCAGTGGACAGCTTGTTGTCCAGAGTAAAAAAAAAAAAAATCACAGAAGGCCCTCCAATAGGTGGGATCCTGTGAAACAGACTGTGAGTAAAGAGATTTGACCAGCAGGAAATTGGTCTTGCTGAGGATAACAGTTGCAAGCAAAGCACTCTGCAGGATGTTTACGATAAGAATATTTTGCAGGCAGAAGAATTAAATCTACCTCCTTCTGACCTCTCAGGACTTACGACTGTCTCCAGTGTCCAGGAACAGTGCAGCATGGGAAGCAAAGTAATCACAGGAGCAAAGTTTGGCACTTTAGTTATGACTCGAGTAGTAGCCTTGAGAATATGGATCACACTGTGTCTCATAAGAATAATGTATCGGATGCCAAAGTGTGATCAGCTTTCATCAGCCTCTGAAACTGTGATAAAAATTGGAGAAGGATGTTGCGATGGACTACATCACTTGGGATGTGGGCTTAGATATTTAGAGTGTGTTTTATCAATTATCTGGGGTAGATAGTCATGTCTCTTGGGTAGTTAAATCTCGATCATTTGAGGATGCCTAGGAAACATTTACCAAAAATTTAATTAGGGTAACCCTTCTGTCTTCTTGTGACACTTTTTTCCTTTAGGCTCCGACTGCATAATAATAACTTGAATGCACCAGTGACTGTTCTGTGGCACTGGGAGTGACTGATGTGGAGCGGCTTCAGTCACTCTATTCAGTGTTACTATCCTTCAAAACAGGGTGACTGCATGAAAATTTCTACCTGGGAATGGTACCTGGCTTTGGCTAACTTTCCAAATGCACCCGGTTTTATATAAAAGTACCAGTATATTCAACACTTTTATTTTCTTTAAACTGGGATCTCATTACTGTAGTTTGACTAATCACCGGATTTTTGCTGATTCACAGGATATGTTCCTGTGTATGTTCTTTAAATACAGAAGTACACAATCTTTTATAAGCAATGAGACTTTAAAATATTTTGTATTTTACTTTAGGCAAAACATTATAGCATTTAAACTAAAACAATAAAAAGGTGCATAAGTTGCAGAATGCCACATAGCAAGCTATTGGCATAGCTAATTATTGATATATTTTTCTATCTGTACTTTCTGCTATTTCTATTAACTTTTACCTGTACAAACTTACCACCATAGCGCATTCAAGCTTGTAGGCATAATATGTTCATTTGCTAGCATATTTGCCTGCTGTAACCAGTCTGCTAAATCTGATTTTGCTTCTCTTCCATCAAATACTCATTGCATTTCTTGTTACAGAGTCTGACACTGGGGATATCTGGCAATCAGCTTACACATTCATTGGTTTGCATAAGGGGTGGAGATAGTGCACAGTGGCAGCAAATATGCAAACAACTCATTTCATGCTAGCTCCCCCAGGTAAGAGATTCTTTCAAAGGAGATCATTGAATTTGTGTGTTTCATATTTCAGTCACCATTGTCTGATACCCAATTGCACATAAAGCATCTGGTGTAAGCAAAACTAATTTGGATCTTCTTTTGTAAAATGTTAGCTGGATTAAGGGATCAGGTAGCCTCTTTCCTTGTAAGAATCACTAGAGGGAACCATACAGTGAAAAAGAAAAAATAATTAGGACAGCAGAAAACAGGCAGCATGGATCTCAACTGCAAATGTTCCTGTGTAAACTCAGCCTATAAAATTATATTAGTTTGCTTATCAAGCAAGCTTCTTTTGAAATTTAATAGCTATCTCTATAACACTGACTGTATCGACACCTGTGACTGTTATATTCTAGGTGTTTTCCAGCTCTTATGGGCTTGAGTTCTTATCACATAGGCAAAAACATTAGTATTCCAGAGCCAGTTCAGTGTTTGAAGTAATTCTGGGGGGAAAAGGCAACATAAAGTAGTACTAGACTTAGTCAAATGCAGGACATAATGTTTGCATTTATAGCATAATAAACACTACAGAAGTTACTAAAAGTAAAGCTGCTGGCCAAAATCTGAAAAATATTGCAAGAATTCCTAGGAACTACTATAATCCAGACAATCAATAGTGAGCCGCAAGAACATACCAAAGTGTTAGATACTTTTAAATGCATTTATAGAGCAGATTTTTATGTGTGATCACAAAATTTACAGAGGTCTACTCTGAATTTTTAAAAAAGAGATTAATTCTTTTGCATGTTGGTAGCTATTATTTGAAATGACACATCGCACACAGTTATTTGTGTTAGTTTGTATGATCTTCAGTAGATCTGAGTTTTTTTCACCTGCACAGTCAGAATGTACCCAACATATTTTCAATCTCATGTTAGTACTAGCACTGAGAAAATCAAACACATAAAGAAAATAAAATTGTTGTCCTGGAATGGCTAGTCCTTACTACTGTGTAACTAAAGTTTATTCTAAGAAAACCATAAAATATTTTCTTCACAATCAAGGAACTCAGCACATTATTACTAAATTAGCTGGAAATTTTTGAAAAATTTTGGCCCAGTATGTTTTTGTACCCTATAGTGCTTTACACATTTGCAACATATGGTCTAACTTCCCATATTTCTTAGTCCATTACACAACTTGCCAAATCTGGGAAAAGATATTAAGGAATCTCTTACCCATCTAAATCACACTCATTACAGAAGTGCTCAGTCTTTTCTTTCTATATGATATACTACTTATTTCCTTTATACTTCTGCAGTATTGTAGTTAAAATTTTCTGTCTTTCTGTTATAACCCTTTATACTCAATAGCTTAAAATTTACTCCACATGGCAAGAAAACAATGTAATGCTTTAAAATATATTTCCTATTCTTTATGAACATGAATCAAAATTACTACTTTCAGAGACAAATGCTAACACAGTATTACAATGGACCATTAATCTTCCTGTTCAGTCTTCAGAACTTCCTGTAGGCTCAGTTCCCACCGCTGCTCTGAACGTGGGAACAGCAAAACTCCAATTGACTGCTCTGTTTCCTTTCCCTTTCAAGGAAGAGTAATACCCTAAATTTAAATGTTCTTTTGAACACTTGATTTCTGAATAAAAAAGTTGCAGACCTATGTGCCAACTTAGAATGTTTCTTATTTAGAAATATTCCATAGAGGTTGGAATAAATACATAAGTAAAAACAGTGGAAAAGACATTTCTGCATTTTTACTTTGATTCTCGTAGAGAATAAGGCAAAAATCTGCTGAGGGGAGCCCATGAGATTACCCTGGTGATAAAAAAATAAAGGTATATTTCAGAACTGATATTATACTGGTCCCATTATATTAAATGTTCAGACTCCCTCTGAGGAGGAAGAATTATGTTTTTTGCATGGCTAAACTTACTAGACCTTTCAAGTGATTTACTAATGCTACATTTGTGCACATCACTGGATACAGGGGATAGAGTGAAGATGGAAGCTGTGGAAACATATGAAATTATTTTTATATTTGAGATTTTTCTTCAGTTAGCTGAAGTGTCAAGGACCTGTACTGAGGCTAAGCAGCATCAAAACATGGATGGTCTGAAAATTTTAAAGAATATGTACTCTTGAATATTGCATTAACTTTTGTCTACCACAAGGTGGTATAAAACTGTAGCTGTCTTCAGTACCAGTAAATGATCCGTACTCCTAGTCTGGATGTCATTCTCATTGTGCTTTGTTGTGCTGTATCTCCTTAGCATCAGTGTGGCTGTTTTTATCAGTGTGACTGGAAAACCAGATAGCTACTGGAGGTATCCTGCTATCAGGTGGCAGAGAACCAATTGCTCTCTGTAAGGTGTAGGTTTTCACAACAGTCTTTGAGCAGTGTAACTTTTCCCAGTGGCCTTGTGAGAAGACCTTCCTGGCAGACCAAAAAAATAGGTAGAGATTTGGGTCTGGATGAGTTTACGTTGTGTAAGAAATGACCATTCCTGAATAATGTCAACATCAGGGACCTAAAATGTGAGTCTTAATAATTGTGTTGAACTTACTCCAGAGCAGAAGATTCAGAATGCCTTTTATGTAGCTAAGGTCCTTGAAAGAGAGACCTGAAAGTAAAGTTGGTCTAAATGTAACACATATTCTCTAAATCACAAAAAAAATTTCCTCTGAATTGGTGTATCTTGAATTTGGACTTTTTTTTTTTTTTCCATGGCATAATCTGGTCCCACATCCTCTGCAGCTGCAGAAGAATTCAAACAGGTTGTTTGGGTTTTTTCAGGCTTGGTTTGTTTTGTTTTTTTTGTTTTGGTTTTGTTTGTTTTTTTTTTTATTTTTTTTATTTATGCCTTCTGTCATCTACAACAGCTGCAGATAGTTGAGTAACACACCTGTTTCGGCCTGGATGAACTAAGTGTGCTTTTGATTTTTTTACCATGCGAGATGCTTGGTAAGTTTTCGCATGAGAAATGCAGTTGCAGTGAAGCTAAAAGAGTAAAATCAGAGATCAAAAGTGTGAAGATTTTGTTTACAGCAGCACAGTATTTGGCTGAAATGAGGTTGTATGTGGACTTCAGTATTTCTACTACTGAACTATTTTTGGTCAAGGAAAGCTCATTCTAAATAAAAATCCCAGATGATGCTTTTGTCATCATCTACTTGGTCGTAGTTCTCATGGGTTGGTTAATTTTCTGCTATGACATATATGAGTATTAGCTGTTAGGTTGGGAATGGTTGTTTTGAAGAATGCCAGGGTGAAATCCAGCTTGAGGAACTATCCTTGAGGAGAGACATTTCTTAAATTAAAGTAAATAATAAGCAGCTCTTGTATTGGAAATTCCTGCCAAAATTACTTATAGAAAAGAAATAATAATTTTTTTAAAAAACAAAATACCAAGAAATACTAGTAAATAAGTTCTTATACTTGTATACATGAATAAAAAATAACATTTACAGTAATATAATCTTATAAAGCAATTTTGTTAAATGTGCAATACAGATCTTAATATAGGTTTTGTTAACATTCTCATTCAAATTTTAGCTTTTGCAAAAATTTAAAATTGGTTTAAAAATATGTCTTTCAAAAGAAAAAAAAGGATGAGTATACGAGTCACAGTTCAAAGGGGACAGTTCCAGAACCACCTTTTGCTGGTTTTTTAATACATTTTTTTTTTTAAGATTTATTTTCATGATGACTTTCTATCTATTGCTTTAACATTTCTCTTTAAATTGTAAAGTCAGCCACATTTCTGTGTACTGCATTGTACAAAATGACTGGCTAATAAATGGCAGGGTTTTTTGCAAAGACAGAAATCCACAATTTCAGCAAAATGTGGGACCAACAAATAATATGTCAGGAACCTTAGGAAATGTGAAAGTATGGCTGGCAAGCTGTTGTTAAATGAAATCTTTAAGCAAACTTCATATACAAAGCCAAAGATATAAAGCAGAAGCTGTCATTGAATTATCCTAGTTCTTAGAAACCCAGGAATAACAGGGGGAAAAGAAGAATGTTGTTTGACAACATGCACTGCCCCATGGTTGCTGATGTATCTGGCTCACCACTGAGCTAACGATGCTCTTTGTTTCATTTCTCTTTCCTCGGTCATGCAGCAAGCCAGGACAGACCACAACTAATTTCTCTGTAAATAAATCTACAGCCATAAGCACTCTGTCTTGTTTTGTAGCCTTTCCTACCTGGTGCTGTATATTTTTTCTTTAAAATAAGGAAATCAAATTTTTCCTTTCACTTAAGCTCCTTCTGAGTTACTTGTTTCATTGTGTTCTTTTCTTCCATGCATTCCTATTGATCTCTCCGACTGAACTCCTGATTGCCTTACTTTCTTTTACCAAAAGGAAACAAACAGATTGAAGCATGCAATGTGAAAAAGGAGGCAGAAAAAATGCAATCATTTGGTTCAGATTCTTGTCAAGGCTCTTAGAACCAACCAATTTATTACATTTTCCTAGTCTTCTTCAATGACTGTGGCTATTCCCCTAATTTCTCTGTACAGTGTCAGTAATTATGCTTCTTTTATAGCTCAAGGATACTGTGAAGATAAATGCACTGAAAATTGTGAAACATCCTGATACTATCTCCTATAAGAGAAGCTGAATTAATTTCTGAGAAAGAGAAAAAATTGAATTGACTCAAAAACTATGTTACTTTTAGAGGTTGCTCTTTTGTAGTTTTTTCTCAAGTGCAGATGGAATACGCTTGTAGGACTTCAGCTGTCAAGATTTTTACAGCCTGCCTTAGCTCTTTTCTCATCCAGCGTGTTGCTTTCCGTAGATTGCATTCTTAGGCCACACATCTACTCAGCTAAATATTATGGAACGTGGAACTTATCGATCTTTACTGTTAAAACCAGCCCTTATGGATCTCCAAACCAAAAGACCAGGGTAAATGAATGTTGGGAGAAAGACCTTCCCTTGGTCAAGGAGAATTTAGTCAGAGAATACCAGAACAAGCTCAACATCCACAGCTCCATGGGCCATGATGGTATTCATCCACCAGTGTCGAGAGAATCAGTGGACATCATAGTCAGGTCACTCATAGTCATCTTTGAAAGGTCATCACCATCAGGAGAGGTGCCTGAGGGCTGGAAGAAAGCAAATGTCACCCTGGTTTTCAAACAGGTCAAGAAGGAGGACCCAGGGAACTACTGGCCAGTCAGCCTCACCTCAAACCCTGGAAAGGTGATGGAGTACCTCATTCTATCCACATGGAGGCCATCTCCATCCACATGGATTACAAGAAGCTGATCAGGAGTAGTCAGTATGGATTCACCGAAGGTAAATCATGCTTGACCAACCTGACTGCCTTCTATGATGAAACTGGGTGGATGAGAGGAGAGCAGAGGGCATTGTCTGCCTCAACTTCAACAAGGTTTTTGGCGCTGTCTCTCACAGTATCCTCATAGGCATACTCAGGAAGTGTGGACTGGATGAGTAGACAGTGAGGTGGATTGAGACCTGGCTGAATGGCAAATCCCAGAGGGTTGTCATCAGTGGCAGAGAGTCTAATTGGAGATCTGTCACTACTGGTGTTTCTCAGAGTTCTATACTGGGCCCTCTATTGTTTAACTTGCTCATCAGTGGCTTGGACAAAGGAGCAGATGCCTCTTCAGCAAAAGTTCAGTGATGGTACACAAGTGGGAGGAGTGGGTGATACCTCAGAGAGTTGTGTGGACCTTCGGAGGGACCTCAGCCTTTTGAGGAGATGGGCAGAGAAGAACCTTCTGAAATTCAAAAACTGCAAATGAAGGTTCTTCCCCTGGGGAAGAATAACCCCAGGTACCAGTACAGGCTGGGGGTCAGCCTGCTGAAAAGGACATGGGGGTGCTGTAGGACAACAAGATGTCCATGAGCCAGAAGTGTACCTGTGGGGCCAAGAAGGCTGAGAGAATCCTGGGGTGCATCAGGAAGAGTACTGTCAGCAGGTCAACGGAGGTGATCCTGCCCTTCTCCTCAACTATATGTGGCCTCCTAGAGGGGCCACATCTGGAGTGCTGCGTCCAGTTCTGGGCTACTCAGTACAAAAGAGATCTAGAGCTCCTGGGGCAAGGGGCTGTGATGTTTGGGGGTCTTGGGCACCTCTCTTGGGAAAGTCTGAGCCAGGTCTCTTTAGCCTGGAGAAGACTGAGAGGGGCCCTTGTCAACGCATATAAGTATCTGAAAGGTAGGTGTCAAGTGCATGGAGCCAGACTCTTCTTGGTGGTGCCAACCACTAGGACAAGAGGCAATGGGCAGAAACTGATTCACAGGAAGTTCCACCTGAATATGAGGAAGAATTCTTTTACTATGCAAGTGACCGGGCACTGCGACAGGTTGTCCAGAGAGACTGTGGAGTCTCCCTCACGGCAGATTTTCAGGAACCTCATGGACACGATCCTGAGCCATGTGCTGTCAGATGACTCTTCTTGAGCAGGAAAGTTGGACCAGATAATCCACTGTGGTGCCTTCCAACTTTACCCATTCTGTGAATTTACTTTATTTTTAAAATGCATTTTACTTTATTTTTACAATTTACTTCAATTTAACTTAAATTTTAAAATATTTTACTTTTTTTACCTTTTTTTACTTTACTTTTTGCTTCTTTTTTTGTACTGTACTGTGTTTTACTTTACTTTTTTGTTTTATTTTGATCTAATTAGGTTTAATTTTTTTATTTCTAGTTTTATTTTTTTCTAGTTTTATCACTGTGTTTTAACATTAGGGCTTCTTGTTTGGAGTTCTTTGTTTACTTTTTTCTTTGGTTCCCTTACATTTACTTACTGGGGTTTTACATTGGGATTTTACATTTTTTTGTGTTTTATTGTTTAGTTCGGAATACTTTCGGTTTTTTGGCTTTGTGATATACTGTATTTAGTTTTCTATTATATTTTGTTTTGTGCTGGGTTTTATGCTGGGGTTTTACATTGGGGTGTATGTTGAGATCTTACACTGGGGTTTTCGTGATTTTAAGTTTGGCTTATAATTTTTGTTCATGATTTTGTTTTTTATTGTGGTTTACTGGATTTTTTTCTTGTACATTGTTTTACTTCTGGGATTTTTATTGTTTTGTTTTATGTTTTACATTGGGTTTTACATGGTATTTCAGTTTATTCTTGGTTTTTTTTGTATGTTTTTCTTTTTTGTTCTGCTTTATTGTAGCCTTTATATTGTTTTATGTTGGGGTTCTACTTTTTCTGGGTTTTTGTTAATTTATCTTGAGTTTACTTTGGTTAAATTTCATGGGCTGTTTTTGTTTGTTTACTTTCTGTTTTCAATTTTTTTAGTTTTACATTGATTGTTTCCCTTAGGGGTTTACTTTAGGGTTTTACGCTGAGGTTTTAGGTTAGTTCTTTTCTTTTACTTTGATTTATGTTTTGGGGTCTTTTTTACATTGTTTTATTTCTGTTTGATTAATTTTGTGCTTTACATTAGGGGGCTTTTTGAAGTTTATTTTCTCTGTTTACTTCGGTGTTTTATTTATTTTAGGGTTTTTAGGGTTTTTTGTTTACCTTTCATTTTCTGATGGAGTTTGATGGCGTTTTCTTTTGGGATTTTACTTTTTGTTTGTTTTGTTTTACTTGTTTGTGTTTATAATTTTTATTTTACTTTCAGTTTGAGTTTCTTTTTTTTTGTTGTATGTTGGGGCTTTACAGGTTTTTCCCATTTTTTGTTCACTTTTTTTTACCTGTTTTTTCTTGGTTTTATTTTTGTATTTTTAAATTTTGTTTTACTTTTTCTATTTTTGCTTAATATTGGGGATAAATTTTGGGGTTTTATGCTGAGATTCTACTTTGGTGTTCTACATTAAGGTTCTACATTTTGCTTGTTTTGTTTCATTTACTTTTGTTTACCTTGATTTACTTTGGTTTAGTTTGCTCTTTTTACTTTTGGGGTTTTTTTGTTGTTTTTCTTGTTTTTTTTTTTATTTTTTTTTTTTTTTTTCATAAGGGCTTTACTTTTAAGTTTGTTTAATTTTTTACTTTGGGTTATTTTTTCTTTTGGCTTGCTCTGTGGTTTTTATTATTTTTTAATATTGAGATTTTACATTGTGGTCTCATGTTGGGATTTTATTTGTGGGGGGGAGATTATTGACTTGTTTTCTTTGGCTTATTTAGTTTACTGTTTGGTTATTTTTATTTTTTGTTTTCCTTTTACCTTGGTTTTAGTTTCATTTCTTTTACATTGGGTTTCACATTTAATTTGGGTTTTTTCATTTAATTTGAGTTACTTTGGATTACTTTGGGGCTTATTTGTCTGTTTTACTTTGGTTTACTTTTTTATTTTTCCTTTCTGTTGCAGTTTTACTTATTGGGGTTTTTATGTTATACCTTGGGTTTTGTGTTGGGGTTTAATGTTGAGTTTTATGTGGGGATTAATTTTTGGGTTTTTTAAAATTTTTATTTTCTCTGGTTTACATTGGGGTTTTTTAAAATTTTTCTCTTTTTTTAAATTTTATGCATTGTTTTACATTGGGGTTATACATTGTATTTGGTGAGGGTTTTAAACTTTTTTTATTTTGGGTTTTTCATTTTTTGTTGTGCCTTGGTTTTTGTATTATTTCACTTTATGTTACAGTCTTGTATTAGGGTTTCAGATTTGGGGTTTTTGTTTTTTTGTTGTTGGGTTTGTTTACTTTGGTTTCCTTTGGTTTATTTTGGTTTTACTTTGGTTTTATGTTCTGTTTTTCTTTGGTTTACTTTGATTTCCTATGTATGGTATGTTGGCTTTAGGGCGGTTTTTTTCGTTTGTTCGTTCCACATTATTTTTAATTTTTAATTTACTTTGGTCAACTTTGCTTTACTTTTTAATTTACTTTAAAATTAACTTTTTTTTAAATTTACTTCTTGTTTTATTTTAAACTTAAATTTTAATGTATTTTACTTTTCGCTTTACTTTTTAGTTAACTTTGTTTTACTATTTTTAGATTTTTTTGCTCACTCACTCTGGCAGAAAAAGCATTCTCCACCCTTGGCTACAGGGCACAAGAGGCCGTCTTTGTAGGACGTGGGCGGCAGGCAGGAACTTAGCCAAAATGGAGCAGAAGAGGCCTGACAAGTGGTCACACTCGATGATGGAGAGGAATGAAAAAACATATGAGTAGCAATAATAATTCAAGTAGTAAAATAACTGTACTGCAGTAGGTGGATCTCTTAATTACTGCGAGTTGCATAGTACAGTATTCTATTTTTGCATATGATTTTCCAATGTTTGTAACTTTCGGAAATCAAACGTGCTCCTGTACAGAATAAGCTCCATCTTTAAATTGCAGTTTTATTATCTTACCTGTATTGATAAGTTATCAATTCAAACCTGGGTACTGAGATTCTTTCTGCAGTGGGAAAGATGAAGAGTTTATAGCCCTCCAAATGGCTGAACTAACTTTTTCTTCCAAAATTTCTAAATCCACACCTGCATAGATAGCATGCAAGAGTTTTTGACCTAAAGGTGAATATTTCACCATGGATTGGTTTGTCTAGGACAGAGGTCAGATTTGATTATCCTCAATCTTTTTTCCAAATGAAACAATTCTCTGTTTCTGTGATTCTAAGACCTGAATATTATGCAAATCTTCTTCATAAGAAGAGCTGTAGTGCCCACACCCATTACTGATTCTACTGTTGTCATGGTTTTAAATTAGCTTCCAGCTAATATTCTTCACCTTCAATAGTGATTACATGACAAAAGACAGACTTGGATATCTGCAGCCATAACTCTTTTAGGATTTCCTTCTCTTAATGTATGAGAAGATCTTTCTGTCCGAAGGATTGCCAGAAACATCTTTGGAAAATGGGGAGAGATCATGAAAATAAGATTGTCAGTAAAAATGGGTACCACAGAAGCAACCAGACTATTTTCTGGCATTCTTTTCTAACTTGTCCTCGTACTTCTTTGTGCAAGAGTTTTACTCATCATGAGTCTGTGGCTGAATTTTAAGCTTATATTTTTCTTCTGGTTCTAAATTAAAATTTGGATTTCTTTTTTATTTTGTAATTTCCTGAAGCTGCAATGCATTTTCAGTACAGACTATTACATATTTCAATATTCTTCAGAATAGCACTCCAGGGTCTTCTTTTGTATCACAGACACACAACAAGAGTACCACAAATGAGGCATCATTGACCAGGTTTTATGCTTTTCGTTGCCATTTTGCAAAAATGCTAAATTACTCAATGTTGTCTTGGCCTTTTCCATAAATGCTGACAGCCCACAATTTCCCCTTCCACTTTTTAAGTATCACATTTTTTTACAGTAGTCTATAAACTACGTTGTTAATCAGATAGTGTAAAATCCAATTAGAGACATTAGAATCCAGAAATACAAGTGTTAAGGAATTTATTTCTTGATTGACAAGAAAGCCAAATAGACTCATCTATTTAGAATCTTAGCAACAATTAGCTGCCTTAGTTTCATTTATTGTGACATAAAAAATCTGGTTTATTGAGAGCTCTATTGAATAAGATTTCTATGATATGCACCATGAGAAAATATCTTCAAACTAAAATGATTGTTTTGCTGTAATAAATTGAACCATATGTACACTATGTTATTCAATCCTTTTTCTTCAAGGCATAAATTGATATTAAAGAACATTTAAGTCATAACACATGGTTATCCAGGCATGAACGAGGCAATAACCCATATAAGTTGTCAAGGTGAAGCCAAAGCATTTATTAGAGGTTTGTGTTGTTTTTGAAAAGTGCACGGTTGGATAAACATGGATTAGTGCTATTATGCTGCTACGATGACTCAAGTGTGTTTTTACAGTGTCAGTAATTTTTATGTTTAAAAATCACTGGTGCAGTATATTAGCTATAATTTATGTTTATCATCTTGTGTACTCTAATAGGTTTCAACAAACCATTTAACACTTCAGCTTGTGCATATACATTACTTAATAGGTATTTATCTTAAAAAAGAGATACTTAAACGGGACTTTCAAAGCTTGCAACTGCATGCTAAGAGCAAATACTGCAGTCAGGCACATTAACTTTTTTTCCTCTGGTTTGCATTTAACTTTGAACAGTGTGACCACACAATTTCTTTGTACATTTTGTTCCTAACCAGAGCAAGAAAGATATATCATCTCTAAACCCCATCAGCCTGAATGACATCGAAGCCCCTGACATGAAGTGTCCGTCACACTTACTAAGTAGAGTAGATGTGATAAAGCCTACGCAGCTGAAAATGCCAATAAGTTCCTGTCATCAAAGGTTGCCCTTTCAGGATAGCATAGGACTTTATGTTTTCCTAGTTAAAGGATATTGCTAATAGCAGACTCTATTAATTATATTTCTTTTGCTATTCTTTTTTGGTATCTTGGCTTGCTTATTTTTGAAAATCAGTTACCCTTTCTCATAGCTCTCAACACTTGGTTTGGGAAGCAGCCTCACCTCAATATAAAAGAATTGGGGTTGGCAAAAGAAAGAACTGAAGTAAAAGCTTCACTTAGGGAGGGCTTTTGAGTGGCAGCGGGTGAGTTGCACATCATTTATGATACTATTGAGAGCTTCCGACAACATGTTGCTTATTGCATGGGTTGTGCTGATGGTGACTTTCTGCTCTAGACGGTCTAGGTTTGAATGACTGGTGTTTAGTGCTTCCATAAAAGAGATTGATGGCAATTTAAAAATCATCACACTGGTCTTTTCTTGGGGGAGAGCTCTCCTGCAGTTTCCTGAAGTTAGACATTAGTTAGTAATTTGCAGGAAAAAAAAACCAAACAAATATTGCTGTAAATTCTGTTTACCAATCTCATAAAATGCCTGATTCCTTCACTAGTGAGGTCATTTCAGAGGAGGAAAAGGAGTTGATGCAGAACCCTGAGATTATGGACATGCTGATCTGGTGCATAATAGATTTTTTACAAAGAGGTTATCAATTCTCCTGACTCAGTCAAGCATATCTGTTGGCTGAGTTGGCAAATAGGGAGGATTTATTACTCACAAGGGAATAATTGACCAAGATGGACTACTTGTTATTGCAGACTAGTTTTTCGGAGTAAACTCTTTCTTAAACATAAGTAAAGAAATATTGATATAATTTAGAGAACATTTCTAAGTGCCTACAAACAGATAACTTATTCAAATTTAATTTTTATGGAAGCACATTTAAAAGATTTAGATTTCAACTGATACCTGTAATAATTACATACACATAGAAATTACTTTTTCTTTAATATTCACCTATTTAATAGTGGACTACTAAAAAGCCATGCCTTACTTTTTATAACACTTAAAAAACAAATGCCATTTTCAGTGCTTGAGAGTACACATTTAGAACACTCTTCAGGAAAATGCACTGCTTGCTTCCATGTTAGGTATCATGCAAGTTTATTCTGTTGATATTTTCAGCAGTTTTGATGTTCTGTGCAGTAGGTGATGCAGTGTAGTCCTTGTTTGATGTGTTTCCTGGATGCATTACTTATTTATTTCGTTACAGAACTCCCTGCAGACCACATGGGAGTGTGGTCCCATTTTGCAAGGTACTATACAAAAGCATCATGAAAGAGTGTTTCTGCCCCACGGAACTTACAGTTTTACCATTACATATTTAGAAAAAAATTGAAAGCATGATGTTTTCCCTGATAAACAAGGACAAGGAAGTCAGAACTACATTTTTGTGGAGGTCTGTACTGTGTCTTTCATTTTTCATTTCTTGTCCAGTTTAAGAAAGAGTGATTTCAGATATCACAACAGAAGTAAGGAAGAGACTTCGGAGAAAAACTGATGTTACCATCCTCTTGCTGACATGGCTTTTCACTTTCCACAGCAAAACTCTTATAACCTTCCTCTGGGAAAGAGATCGCAGATCCTTGCTAGTACTGCTGTCTCATCTGGAAGTATTTTCAGAGCTGCTTTTAAGCCTGTGCAAAAATTCTGAGGCTTTCCTGTGAGTGAGGATATTGCAAAGGACAGCTGTTGTCCATGGCATGGAAAGCCCTAAGCTGAGGGCTGAGCTGCCACGAGGACATGAGGGCGGGTTCACCGCTGGCTACAGTGGGTCAGGTCTTGGCGTGATGGCCAACGAGGTCACTCATCAACCCAATTATCAGGCAAGCTGATAATAAAATGTATTTATCAAGTTCATTGCTATTTCCAATCTTAAAATTATGTAAGATATTAGCAATTCTCTTCTTTTTTCTTCTCTGAGGATGGTAATGTCTATTACAAGTGGCTGCGTTGTTAGTGTGATTTTCTACTCACTCTCTGGTGGAAGCTCTTCTTTTTTTCTGGCCATGTTGGTAGCCATAGGAGTAATGGAGAAAGACCCCATCATGTCTTCTGCTCTTGTGCACCAAAGGCCTCTGATGATACTAGCTCATTACACGGCTGCCTCAGGAAATATTGTCCTCTTTCTGTCCCAGTGACTGTTTAGAGTAGCCTCTTATCTATAGAACAGATAAACAAAACAGATAAAGTTGAAAGTTATGGAGAAATGAAGGGATAAGGCAGCAAATTTGCCTTATTTTTTGTTACATGTTGGAGGTGCCTTTCACATTGCCAAGGTACCCTGAATGGATTTATGTTTCAAACGAACAGTTAAATCCCCTACCTCTAAAGGTTCTGTCTAGTCATAACTCCATGGTTCAGGAAGGATGTCGAAAAATTGGAGAGGAGTCAGAAGAAGCTTCTTAATATGGCTCAAGTTCTCATGTATATGACCTATTGGGAAAGGCTGAGGGATCTGGTTTTATTTATTCTGGTGGAGTGGCTGCAAAAGGGAGATTCAGCTGAAGCCTACAGCTACTTGAATAAAATGATAAACATGGAGCTGTTCTTGGTACTGACAAATAATATGGCAAGGAGAAAGAGTCATATGTTGCAGTTTGGAAAGTTCCATCTGAACACTAAGAAAATATCTCAGTGAGTGCTATGGATGTGTAATGTTTTCCCAAAGACCATCCCAAGGATCTTCATCCTTGGAGGTTTCCAAGGCAGGGAGGTAAAGACATGGCTGACTGGATCATGTGTTGGCAACAATCCCGCTCTGAAGGGGACATTGCACCAGATGACATCCAGGTGCTTTCAGACAGCATTTTGGTGATCAGTGAAATATAATCCTCCAGTTTTCAGATGGATTTTTGTTGTGATTTTTTTCCTAAAGATTAATTTTTTCTCATTTTAAAATTATTTACTGTGACAAAGTAATAGTACTCTTTATAGGCTTCCTCTTGTCCAGGATTGAATTAAATCTGCATGAGTGTTCCTTACCTTTAAGACCTACTGCACAGGTTAAACTCTATTTGTCTTACAAACATTCTTTCTTATTTTTCCCTTTCCTCACGGGAGCAGGTTGCTTCCAATTGCTGATGAAATTCTTTGAGAATGAAAGAGGTAGAAGGAAGATCTCTCTAGAGGGTTCTCAGGGCAGAAAGCTTGCTAGAAGGATATTGGAGGATGCTTTTTGCTGATATGTTTTTTGTAGTGCTGTGCCTGTAAAATTGGAGACATGGTTTATCTCCACAGTAAAAGCTGTAGGTCCAGCTATGTCTAAATCTATAGCAGAAGTAATTTGGAGGGGCTAGTAGAATCGTTTGTGTAAAACCAGCCTGAAAGGCCTAGCAAGCATGGTTCCTATGAGTATCTGGAGCTTATTTTTGCTCTATGCCATTTCTTTTTGTTTTTTTTAAATGACCCTTACTATTTGAGAGAATTTCAGTTTGGCTTAGTTTGTGTGTTTAGACTTATGATAATCTTCTAGTGCAGAGAAAGCTAGAGGGGCTATGGGTGGAAGAAGGGTAACCAAGACCTTGATGTCAGCCCTATTCCTAGTCAATCAAGATTAGCTTTAATGGCTTTTCATATGACTGCTGATATTGTTATAAGTAGATGAGCTAAAAATATGAGAAAGAAGGTAAATATTACAAGCAAATTTTGAAATGATATTGTTTAATTGAAAAATCAAATCACAAAACAATTTGGTCATATATTGGTGTATTTACACAGATGCATATATTTAGATTTTTTTCCTTGGTGAGATAGGTAGTTTACAGTTACACTACTGTTATGTGAGAAGAGAAGTTTGCCAAATTTAATCAAAAGGTTTTGATTATTTATTCACTACTCTTAATGATGAAAATGTACTGATATTTTCACAGAATCAAAAGAGTGGGTGAATATTTCTTTGGTAAGACTTTCTTTCTCACTCTTACGCAAGTAATAGAGATACATGGAATTTCGCTTTGATACTGCCCATTTTAAACCCATTCTTGCATCACAGAAGGAGAGTCAGAAGAGGTTTTTTGGGAGCAAACTGTTCAAAAAAAGAAATATTCCTGCATCTCTTCAAATATATACATATACATATACAAATAATAACCACACATCAATATTTATACACATATATAAATAATAAGTATAGAAGGTAAGTGAAAATCTTCCAATCTCATTCATTTCTTAATTTTTGTCAGATAACTATTTAAAAGTAAATTTTTACTTATGCACAGAGTGTGAATCTAACTCTGATACTGACAGTCTTGTACCAAATGAAGTGAAGATGATATTAATATTGAAGGGAACAGAACACTCTATAATTTGCCCGTCACATCTTCCCCGATAAAATTATATCCACTACTGGGACATTATTTAATTTTTATTTGTTTGTGGCTTTGGACTCCTGCTTAATAGATCAAAACTCTCCCAGAGAATTCTAATTTCTAATTTGAGAAAAAGAGAAATTTTGAAGGGTAAGAGTAGGCAAAAAGGAAAAACATTAAGGACGATAAAAGTCGTAACAAGTGTATGAATAATTTTTTTCATGGTTTCCAAAGGATCTTAGGGGTTTATAAAATCTGTTATTTCTACACACATGTGACAGTATCTTAAATTACTGCAGCTGTGCTCGAATAGAGCTTTATACTAATACAAAATTGTTTAGCTCTGAGAAATATAATTTTCCTAAGATATTTCTTCTTCAGGTAAAAACATTTGCACTTAAGATAACTGGTTAGCTTGATATTCAATAAAACAATACTGTATGTATTCACAATACTCACTGTCGAAGATTGGTTAAGCCTAAATCAGAGTTGTTTTTCTAAAGCAGTTATATAAAAGCTGCTTTACATGAACCGGCTCAAGACTCAATCCTTTGCTTCCTGATACCTGTGTAAGTGTACTCTAACAAGTAATACAACTCATAAAAGCAAATTGTGAAGAAAAAAACCACCTAAGAACAAGTCTAAAGGGCTTTTTCTTTGTTAGTAATTTCTCGCAAAGCAAGAATTTTTTCCTCTTTCCAGTTTGCAAGGTAGTTACTTGCACAGCGTGTGCAAATCTCAGATAGAATGTTGAAGGCATAGTTTGGCCTTTATGCAAAAGATGTGTAACAAGACACCAGGCAAGACATTTTGTCTGAATTCCAAGGTGGTAAATTTTTTATACTTGTTCGCTTATGAAGATTTTGTCTTGTATGTAGTCATTTTATGCTCAGAGTTTAGAATATTTTCTAAACAAATACTTAGAGAAAACTATACAAACTAAGGAACTATCAGTCTTAACAGAAGCAATTCTGACAAACAATTATTTTCATTTTAGCACTGACAATTATGTAAATGTGTCTGGAACAGCAATGGGCACCTTAATTATGACACCTAATTATATCAATTTATTTATACACCTCCTTGAACAGCACTTTATTTGTAACTCTCCCACTCATTCAAAGACAAGAAAAAATAGAGTGGAATTCCATAGATGGTTGCTTTATCATTGAAACATAAACACAACTTGAACTATTTGAACTTGAACCTTCACGTGTATAGCGTGTCCACATTGTGTTGCGTTCTTTTCGTTTTCCATCTTTCAAAGAAAGACAACTTTTTGTATCTCAGTATGTAAGAGAAACACTCTTTCATTCCTGGCAGAAATCTTTCAAATATGCACCATATTTGGAAAATACAACCCAAAATTACCTACATTCCCTTATTTTTTAAATTTTTCACAATCTTCTTTCTGAAAGTTATAGAATCATAAAGACTTTAGGTTGGTAAAGACCTTTAAGATCATCAAGTCCAACCATAAAGCTAACACTGCTGAGTCCACCACTAAACCATGTCCCTAAGCGATACATTTACATGTCTTTTACATACCTCTAGGGATGGTAACACCACCATTTCCCTGGAAAGCCTGTTCACATGCTGAACAACCCTTTCAGTGAAGAATTTTTTCCTAATATCAAATCTAAACTTCCCCTGGTGCAACTTCAGGCCTTTTTTTCTTATGATTTGGAAAAAGAGACCAGTCTCCACAACAAGCTTCTTTCAGGCAGTTGTAGAGATCTGTAAGGTCTCCCCTGAGCCTTGTTTTCTTCAGTCTGATCAAGCCCAGTTTCCTCAGCTGCTCCTCATAGAGCTTGTGCTCCAGACCCTTTACCAGCTCCATTGCCATTCCCTGGACATGCTCCAGCATCATAATGTCTTTCCTGTCTTTCCATACGATTTTTGATACAGGCCAGGATGTCATTGGGCTTCTTGGCCACCTGGGCACATGCTGGCTTATGCTCAGCCACTGTCGAGCAGCACCCCCAGGTCTTTTTCTGCCAGGCAGTTTTCCAGGCATTTTGTCCAGTCTGTGGCATTGCCTGGAGTTGTTTTGTCTGAAGCGCAGGACCTGGCGCTTGGACTTGTTGAACCTCTCACAACTGGCCTCAGCCCATCAATTCAGCCTGTCTAGATCCCTCTGTGGAGGCTTCCTACCCTCCAGCAGATCAACACTCCTGCCCAACATGGAGTAAGCTGTAAACTTACTGAGGGTGTACTCCATCTCCCCACTCGGATCACTGAAAAAGATATGAAAGGAGTCTGGCCCCAAAGCTGAGCTCTGGAGGACACCACTTGTGACCAGCTGTCAGCTGGATATAACTCCATTCACCACCACTCTCTGGGCCTGGCCATCCAGGCAGTTTTTTACACAGTGAGGAATGCACCTGTCCAAGCCATGAGCAGCCAGTTTCTCCAGGAGAATGCTGAGAGAAACAATGGCAAAGGCCTTACTAAAGTCAAGGTAAACAACACCCACAGCCTTTCCCTCATCCTGTAAACAGATCACCATGTCATAGAAGGAGAGTACCACTGTGTGCCCGAAATCGGGAGTTATAAAAGTATTTTATGAAGTGTAAGATCCCATTTCTCTGCTTGAACAAATGTTGCAATCTTCCTTCTGGATTATCATAATGTTTTGTCCTTTTCAAGAAAATAATATTTTTCTATAGATAAGCAGGACAATTCTAGGTAAATGATCATGATCGGAGTCCTTGCTTAGGATTATGTCTGGGTTAATGTAGTTAATAAATAATAGAAATAATGAATCAACGAGAGCATCTCAGCTTTCCAGTTAGGCTATACAATCTATTAAATAAAGTATTAAAGAAAGTGGCTGTATGTCTCTGAGTCTTTCCATCACTGAATTATCTGAATGGCCTTGGGGTCGAGCACACAGAGCTACTTGAACAGAGAAGTTGCTGGGGAGGAACACTTACATGTGGTTAACAAGGATATGCTCTATTTTGTTGGGTTTTTAATTTTTTTTCCCTGCTGCAGTCAGAGAAACAGGATTTTATAACTGTTTTTTAGAAATCATAGAATCATAGAATATCCTGAGATAGAAGGAACTCACAAGTATCATTGAGTCCAGTTCTCTGTTTCAAATAAGCAAGACTGCTCTGATGGATACACCTGATGTCAGCTTCTCTCCCAGAGGACACAGCCCAAGGCACTGGCTAGCACTTGGCTAACAAAGCAGCATTATTATGTCATTCCCACAACATGTTCTGAAGAGGCTGTTGATCTTCCCTGTTATCTTATTATTCCTGTTTATTTTCTTTGAAAATTTTCTTGTCCAAGCTCAGTAACTGCCATTGAGTCCTTAGGTTAATTTTCTCACTGTTTTCTATCCAATGAACCAGTGATAATTATGTAAATTGTTTAGGTTTGGGGTTTTTTCACAGAGGATTTGTTTGTTCTTTAAAACTGGTTCAAGTGTGATGTGATTTTGGATAATAGAATTTTTAAAATTCATTTATTTGTTAAAACAAAGCTAATTTCTGTGTCCCAGAAAAGAAATCTGAGCTGTAGATCTTCCATTTGTGGGCATTTATTGTGCCCTAATCTCACTTGTTTTTATTTCAGGATGATGTACTCAGTGTATCTTTATAACTCTCTTTCAAGTTATTCTGTAACACGTCCCAGCCATAGTGTAATTTAACAATTATAGTTCACAGTGCTGCCATCATCCCTAAGATTCCTAGTACAGAATGAATCACACAGCCAAAGATTTATATTTTAGTAATCATGACTGGCACAACTCTTTCTAAAATTTCAACTGCACATTTAATATGACTAATAGCTTCTGGTCCCCAAACTTGATATATTTCTTCCTTTACATGAATTAAAGTTATATTTTCAGGCACAAGAGTTTAAAATTACTTCACCAGCAAGTGAGATCACTAAAGCTGGATAAAACAGAGATGACAAAATTGTACCAGGAAGAATCAGAGGGAATTAAACAGATTAAGGAAGTGGAACAAGATTGAGAACAATTTTGACAAAGTCTGATAATAACAGAAACCTACTGCTTTTTTTCACCTTTCTACATCATTTCTCTCATCCTTTTCTGCTAGAACTTTGTTTTTCAGTAAAACAAACTGTACACTTTATATAGGTGTTGCCTGAGAAGCTCAGGACAGAATTTCACTTCAGACTACTGACTTTAACATTTATGGGAGAATAGGATCCTGAAAAAAACACTGTGTCCTAACTTAAGATCTGATTTCAGATCAGAGCCTGAAAATTAGAAGCCAGCACAGTTTGAATGGGAACATCACAGACAAGAGACCTTGAAGTCAGAAAAGTTCTTGATCTAAACCTTTAATTTGAGAAATGCAGGAGTGGACAGTAAATGGGTATTTCACTTAAAAACTACAGGAAGCAGTACTATTCTAAGAGGACTACTAGCTGGATCATGGTTCATTTTCATAAGAAATATGTGCAGCATATTTATGAGTGTCCTCAGTGGGGCTGATTCTAAGACAGAAGCACATGGTTGATACCTTCCCTTTTGGCAGATTTGTTTTCAAACTGGTATCAGTAATTTGGTTCCATGGAAAGAATAATGTCTAGATAAATAATGGAGCTGAGACTGAGAGTGCTGAGTTTGGAGTCCTAGAACAACAGAATATTTCTGATGACTCTCAGCTGGATGGTGGTATTTTCCCACATAAGTGCTGTAAAGATACGTAAAAGAATTGCAGAGCCTTTCAAAGCTCTAAACAACTTGCTTTCTGCATGTCATTAAGGGTGCTGGGGATATCTTCCATGCATCTGTTCACAGGTATGCACAGGCTTCCCTGAGAAAGCTTTATATCCTATAGCCTGTGACTCTGTAGTCTTGAGGTCATAGCAGTGTGAACTTCAGCTTCCAAGAACCTGCCAGTCTTCTGCTGGGCCTGTGCTGTCTGCTATAACACCTGAACTGTTTCAGTACATGAGCTAGTTGAAGGATGCCCTCATAAGATGCAGTTCTGTGCAACTGGAAGGCAGTGAACATCCTTCACTTTGTAGCTGCAGTGCAGATCATAGTATAAAACCCCACACATGGGTACAAGGTAACATTCATAAGTAGAACTACACCATCTGCCTACAAGTTTGCATTGTTTCTTTCCAGCGAACAGAAGTACTATTACATCTGCCTTGTGAAACTGCTCGTAGCTGCTCAGTAGCTGCTCAGTTGATATAGTCCATAAATCTGCTGATCCCAGTCCTTGCACAACAGAGATGTAGAAACAGGGAGGAATGCTGGTGACATGGCAGTCCAGACTTCTCGACTCTTGCTTGCTCAGAACCACTGCGATTTCATACATTCTACAAGTACAGTGGTTTCTGAGTTCTGTAGCAGAGCAGGTATATTTTCTTTCTATGTTTACACCATCAAGAAGTTGCTATGTGAAACATTGCTTATAATTTAGATATGGCCTACTTGGAGGCAGACATATAGAAGAGACAAGCAACTTCATATTATTAGTGGAACCAGAAGAAAATATTTTAAATGTCCAGTTCATTCAGAATCCCCCTCTGATATCTAACAACAGTATTCATTAAAAACAATGACGACTACATTAGGTGGGGTTTAGAGTGGATACAGTGCCGAGAGAAACTATGTCCAAGCCCCTTTAGGAAGCTTTGGAAATTTCAGTCATGCAGTCAAGCCTTATATCTTTTGAGTCACTGACATATGCATTACTCACTTCACTGATCTGAAAAGACAAATAAAAACAAAAACAACACCTCCAGTTAAGGAATTTCTTCAACAAGGAATTTTTAAATGTGCACTCATTTGGCAGCAGCCTTATTGCAAGATGATTATACAGTGTATGAATGTTTATTGCTTGACTTTAAGATGCACAATGTAAGATTAACAATTATAGTGGGGCTTTTTTTCTACAAATGCTGTATTTCTGCTATTGTGTTTGCAGAATACAGCTAGATAATAATTGATTCTGTGACAGGGATTGGCTAATTTGCCAACAGTATAGTATAAAACACATTTATACAGTCAATTACACCCAAGTGCATGGCCTATTTGCTTTATAATTTCATAAACTTGCCAGCAATTTAAATAAAAAAGTTCCATTAAATTATCATATCATGTGATAGAATGATATTGCCAAGTATATTAAACCATGTGTGTTCAGCCAGAATTAATTAAATAGTATTACTTTTTTCTTATTAACACATTGAACCTATCCTTCCTACTCAGTACTAGAAATAGAAGCCTATTAGTGAACAAAGTAAACTTAAGGGCAAAGTTTAAACATTTTCCTGAGGGTGCTTCATTAAAATTCCTCCTTCTTTTGTTTAAACATTTGCTTATGCTAAATGTACTTGTATTGTGAAAATATTTTATGTTCTTAGATATGAATACTGGAGAGGTTTAAAGGTAATATTTAATAATAATATTCAGACATTTGAGGTAGATCTGATCTTATTTTTCTCATCCAACTTTGTTCTAAACTTCATTCCTTATCTTTTGTCATATTTTGATAGCCTTATGGGGTAAAAAGTAATACTAATGATTCAACATGACCATTACCCAAAATCTCCCCATGTCCACCTGTCAAACAGTGAAATAAATAGGAAATACCCGTTTTGTATTAAATATATTAACATGATGGCTCAAGGGAACTTCATATTTGAAGAAGGTGACAACCAACAGTGAGAATTATTTCCCTATAATTTTAATGCAAATTGATCAGCTGAGTTATAAACCAAAAATTTCTCAATAACCCGCTCTGTGTACATGCAAACATGCCTTCTTTCCCTCTCTTTCTGTCTCTTTCTCTCTCCCTCTCTCTCCCTCTCTCACTCTCTCACATCAGGTGTTGTAATATCAGACACTGTCTGAGATCTCTTGGTTTTAAAACACAGGGGATCCTTTTAGGGAAAGCTTTATCGTCTTATTTTAAATAGGCTTTTAGAAAACCCCAAATTTAAAAAGTGCAGCTTTGTAATTACTGGCATGTATTTAGCTTAATAAGATAGTGTGTTTGAAAGTGGATAAGCATATCTTTAACAGCAGTCTACCAGGAATCAGCAGAAATAATTACTGTCAAGATTTAATTATGTCAGACAAGAGTATCTGTCCTGAATAACAGTGTCGACAGTAGAAGCTGGCATTTCTGTATGTTCAAGCCAGCTCTCTGTATACTTCTGTTAAACAAAGTCTTAACTATTCTGCTGTGACTGACTTCAAATTAATGTAACTGAACATATCAAAGCAATATAAAAATTATGGATGATACAAAAAGAAAGGGAAGTGAACAAAAAGAAACTTTTGGAAGAATTGGAGTTGGCCCTTCTCTTACATGCAAGACATTGATCAGAAACATCTCAGCATGTTAATGTGGGAACAATATTGTATGACCGTATAAAAGAGATCAGAGGTTTGTGTGTAAGAATCTCTACCTTCTCATAAGAGGAGCTTTGGAAATTATGTAAAATTATTTTGACTATGATGGTGTTGATTTTCTGATTTTTAAGGTAGGCTTTCATTAGAATGTCTCCAAACTATGCAGAATGCTATCATTTGTGTTGCTGCTGAACCAAAATACAAAGTTTTAGATTAATCAAGCAAGTGGTGTTATTGAGCAAAGCAAACCTATAATCTGAGTAAATATTACACAGTATTATTAAACGAGCTTAAAAAAGAAAGAAAAAAGAATTGTACTAGACTTAATTAAGGCTTCAAGTAAAGCTTGCTTTTATTGGCAATTTTTTTGTTGCAGCAAGAAAACTCAAAATTAAGAGGATGGTTGGCAGCAATATTGATATGCTAATGGATAAGCATGCTAATTTAGAAAAAAACTAATCAGCAAAGACATTACTAATGGAAATGTACTGGAAAATGGCTAATGCTGTATGCAGACCTGGTATCTCCCAAATTAAGAAGAACTCATTTTGTGTTTATAATTGTAACTGGGAAGCTAAGCCTTGATCTTCTCTCTGCTTTGCTTTAGTTAGTATTTAAAGATGTTTCAGATGACCTGTCCTGGTACCATGACACCTGTTTAGTTTCTCTATAATTATGCTGCTGAAATTACATGTTCTGTTTATTGAAAGGAGAGCTAAAGGTCTTACATTTTTTCCTATCAAATTTTCCAGACACTTTCTATAGGCAAAGAGACGCTTCAAATTAAAGAGTATGTGTGAGCCTGGTCCTCTGACTGAGGTGTGGCAGAACATCCCCGATTATCAGTATTAGATGTTCACTGTCTCAAGAATTGAAAGATTAATGATACATTTAGACACTAGGGTAGGACTTTTAGAATATTTATTTTTGGCTCTGCTTTTTTTTTACACCATGACCAATGGCTTCACTTGCAGCTGAGTTAAACTAGTTCTAAGTCTTTTCTGTCATCCCACTCTCGCTCGTGTACCTTTTCGCCTTTTTTTTTTCCCTAAGATGCCTGTTCCAAATATTTTTCTAGAGGATACATACTCTATGTCTAATTTTAGTCTGTATTTCGAGTGTACCGCTGTGAAACAGGTTATTAGCTTATGGTATCAATATCATTCTCAGGTGTTTTTAAGTCTAATAATATTTTCTGTCTGGAAACTGCCATTCAAAGATATCAATTAAGTAATTAAATAATAAACATTGTTTTGAAACAGTTTTCAGAATTTTCCAGTGTGCTGGGGAGGTATGGAGAACGAAACTTCAGTGCTTAGAGTTGAATGGTCTGTGAGGATGAAATTGATTGAAGGTAGGAAATGGTTCCGTTTAGTGGGGAGGTAGAGTCTGAAGATCTGGTTTACATGAGCTCAATATCCAAGCGAACATTTGTGTATGTACTTCTCAAACTGCTTTGGACTGTTTTCATGTAGTTCTCACATATTATTCTTATTTCCAATACATTTGAAAGAAACAGTGGGATAAACAGGGATTAAGAGATAAAAGATAAGGTGTTTCAAAATGGCACGGATGTATGTAAGTTTACTCAGACTAATACCTTCTTTTAAAGCATATTTATTTTGTTTTCAGAGTGTTGTTACATGTGGATCATAGAGAACAGGTTTTTAAATTGAAAAACTCTTATCTTAAGGTGAGAGGGGTTGCATGGAGATAAATAATTTAAAATCAATTCAAATCAGTCAGTCTGCCTTGTAATATAAAGGTAGATCAGAAGACCTGTTGACACTGGAAAGTTGCTTAAGTCTAATGTTTATAGAATACAACTAAAAAGACCTAAATCCTCAAGAATTTTCTGAGTGAAAATAATTCCAAAAGAATTCCATGTCCTAATAATTGCCAAGATTTCATGTTTTATATCCTGAGAAACAGCAAATAAAATAGTATCACTTCCTTGGCTGTGACTGAATGCACAGTAAATTGTCATGATTCTTTTTTTAAGATTAAATGAAAATATCTGTGAAATTAAGAAGAATTAATCTTTTTGTCAGATTGGCACAGGAGTACATAAAATTGAGTTCTACAAGATTATTGTAGATGAGGGAGACTTACAGAATCCTGTGGGATTAACCTGTAAGCAGGAAAACTTTAGCACTAAGAATAAATGGGTCATTCACTTTGGATACGGACATGGTGTCTGAACAGAGAAAAATAATTTTAGGACTATTTTAATTAGACAGCACTCGAGGCTAAATGTTAAAGCTTACATAGCTCAGACTATTAACTGAAAATGAGAAATTTTTTACTGAGTTCAGAAAAATTGTTGCCCCCCACAGACCAAAGTACACAATGTAACAAAACCATTCACAGGTTCCTCAACATTTGGAAATTTTACTTGTATTTTTCACTTACTTACCAATTAAAATAAATTAGAGAAGAAATAAACATCAAAAAATGTCTTTTCAATAAATAAATTATATCCAAAAAAAGCAAATAAAGTAGGAAGAATTATTGATATTCCCAATAAAAATTTAAAAGAAAAATACTACCATTATGGTGAAATTAGAGTGATCTTGTATGACGCAATGAATATACTTTATCAGCCTCAGATGAGTGATAGTACTCAGAATGGACCATCTTTCTGAAGTTACGTGTTTCTAACTCACACAAGTGAAACTTTATTAATAAATGCACTCACCCACATATAATATGTTAAATGTGTGAGATAAATTGCTCTTTTTGTATATTATGCTTATTTCTTTAGTCACAAAATTGATTTAATTTATTTCATTCAGGATATTCCAACAAAGATTTTTTTAAACAGACAATAAATCAAATTTGTGTCTGGCAGAAAATTATCAGCAAAGAATTAGTCAAAAGCTGGGGCCTGGAGAAGCAACATTATGTGCATTTGGAGATTTTAATCTGACGTAAGTCTATTGTTGTTCTATGAACTAAAGACATCTTAGCAGCTGGAGTACGTTAGGTGAACTCCTGAAGCTCAACTTCTGGTTTCATCCAGAAACAATTCATATCATAAGTTCTTAGGCTATTTCATGGCTCAAAAAAAATACAGACTGGAAAAAGACAAATATACTGTCCTGGCTTTGGCTGGGACAGCGTAGCTGGTACAGTGCTGTGTTTTAGATTTAGTGTAAGAATAATGTTGATGGAGCATTGATGTTTAGTTGTTGCTCAGTAGCGCTTAGTCTAAGTCACAGACCTTCCATTTTTCCATGTTTTGCCAGTGTGGAGGCGAACAAGAAACCAGGACAGCTAACCCAAACTGGCCAAAGGGGTATTCAGTGCCATGGCGTGTCATGTCCAGTGTATAATTTGGGAAATGTTGGCCGAAAGGCACAGATCACTGCTCAGAGACAGGCCAGGCATGCGTCAGCAGCGGGTGAGTAATTGTAGTGGACATCAGTTGTCTGTCTTAGGTTTTCTTCTTCTTCTCTCTCCTTTTTGTTATTATTATTATTACTGATATTATTAGTATCATTATTATTGCTATTATATTATATTTAGTTTCAATTATCAAACTATATTTATCTTAACCCACAAGATTTACTTTTTTCAGATTTTTCTCACCACCAGGGAGGGAGTGGGAATGGGACAGAGGGAAATGGGTCACGGGGAGAAGAGGAGAGCTCTTTTAGCAAGTGTGGGCCAATAGGTCAAGACAAGCGATCCTTCTCTGTTCAGCGCTTCTGACATTACTTCTGAAATACCATGTCTGTTTCTATTTCTTCAGCATAAGAAAGGCATTGATTTGCTGAAGTGAGTGAGATTAAGGCACCTGTAGTACACGATGCACGAGGAAAGTATGAAAAACCCCAGGTTTGTTCAGGGTTGAGAAGAGAAGGCGTAGGAGGAATCTTATTGCTGTCTGGCTAGCTGCTGCGAGGTTGCAGAGAATACAGAACCAGTCTCTTTCGTTCAATTTTGGGACAAAAGATAACACACAGGGCTTGGAAAGGTGGAAATTCCAAATCTTAAATTAAAATTAAGGTGTAAATTCCAACTCAAAACTTTTTCTGACTGAAAATGGCCAGTCACTGGGTCAGGTTTCTCAGAAAAGTTTGGGATCTCCAGTTTTTGAGATTTTAAAAACTTGACTGGAAAAAAACCCATTACCAACCTGGTCTAAATGGCCCTGCTCCAAGTAGGGTGTTGAACCTCCAAAAACCCCTTCAAAATCTTAATTATTTTATAGTTCTGTGATTTTTGGTAAGTGGGGAACAGTCAGAACACCTGCTTCAAAAGTCTGTTCCTGTTTTGAAGTGAAATGTTACTGTAAGTGCCTCCTGACTCATGTAATATTTTTCTAGTGAGCTACCCTTGATTTATTCTAACATTATGGTGTTATGATACTATAGTGTATTCCCTAAATTCAGGTTAACTATTGCTTGGCTGGTGTTACTGCAGGTCAATTGATTCAGTACTATATGCTCTGCAACGGGCAGTAGATTTGGCAATACTGGATGTATATAAATACTAAAGTTTCTAGATGTAATCTGGCTTAGTTCTACAAAGCTTTTTTTACAGGATAGTAACTATGTGTCACCCACACCTGATAGTCAGTGGTCACTTGTCTCTTCACTTTAAAGGTTCAAAGATTTATATAGAAACAGAGTGCCTGTTCAAAATATGAGTTTCATCAGCAGTATAATTGCAGGATTATTGCTACCCTCCACTTCCAGGCAGTTTTGTTGGTAGTAAAAGAAAGGATTGAAGCATGAATGGCAACTAAATGATTGCCAAAGGATTGTTCAACCCAGTTGGAAATAATGAGCCTTAGTGTATTTAAAAGTGCTTATAAACAACTAAGTCCCAAAAATTTATACCTGTCTCTCTGTTGTATTCTGAAGACAGAGAACAATTTTACTCCCACTGTACCCATAGGGGGTGCATTTTCATTGTTGGTGTCAACACATTCCCTCTTTGGCTTTAAATGAGCTGAAGAGATCAACACCAAGATGTGTGGTGCCATTGATTCACTGGAGGGAAGGCAAGCCATCCAGATGGACCTTGACAGTCTTGAGAGGCGGGCCTGTGTGAACCTGGTGAAGTTCACCAATGCCAAGTGCAAGGTCCTGCACGTGAGTCAGGGCTATCCCAGGCATAGAGATGAAAAGGGTCCACAGAGACCTTAGAGCAGTACCTAAAGGGGGCCTACAAAAGAACTGGAGATGGACTTCTTACAACAGCATGAAGTGATAGGGAGAATGCAAACACAAAGAGGGTAAGGTTAGATTAGATATGAGGAAGAAATAATTTACTGTGAGGATGTTGGGGCACTGGAACAGTTTGTCCAGACAAGTTGTGAGTGCTGCATCACAGGAAGGCCAGGTTGGATGCAGCTTTTAGCAACCTGATCTAGTGGAAGATATCCCTGTGTCCAAGGCCAGGAGGGTTGGAACTAGATGGTTTTTAAGATCCCTTCCAACCCAAACCATTCTATGGTTCTATGAAATTATGAAATGCACATTACTTTGCATTGGTTCTTCCTGTAGAAATATAAGGATCACTCTCTTTGCAACTGGTTGGTGGACCCCATGACTTTTTGTAGACCCTTTTGGACTTATTTTTTATTATTTCTAGTGAGATATCTTCTTGTCTTTATCTCATTCTTTCTTAGAAATAGAACAGTATTGCACAGAATAATGAGTTACATACTGCCATTTAAAATGCTATTAAGTATAGTTGTCGCTCCCCAAAACTGTAATTCTATAGGTACTTAAACAAAAGAAATACTGAAGACCTTTTTGAGGGATAATTTTTCAGGAAGGTGACACATACATTACTGAAGCATGAGAAACACAAATAGCTTTAAGATATTTATGCTTTTTACAGGCATTCTAACCTTTTTAGAAAATGGCTATAATTTGAAGATATAATGTGAAGGAAGTGTTCTTAATGCTACATTAATTACAAGGACTCTCTTTCATTCCTTCTTTGCAGACATTTTTGTATTTTTATATGAAAAGATGCATATAATATTGTGGCAATAATGAGCTTAATGTAACTGGAAGCTATCAGATAAGATTGTATCAAAATTTCAAATACAAATAGCACCAGATATTATATGCCTGAATGTCTTCATACCTCACTTACTGAAAACTTTTTCCTTGCCACTAAGTGGCACTGTATTATAGTTAGTTGGTTATTCAGATCATATTAAAAAACCTTTGGGCCAAATTTATTCTTGATACAGTCTCATTTAGTCAATAGAATACATGTGAAGTGAATTTGGCCCACAGTTTTAATGGCACCTAATTCTAAATAATTGCTGTACATTTCCATTGTGGAGGCCCAGAAGTAAAATAAAAATCAGTTTGTGCTTAATCTTGCAGAGAGCTGACCCTTTCATTTGACTAACTGTTTAATTATAATTTTTTTCCTACTGAATTAGCCCTAGTTAGAAAGGATCATTTTATCTATTTCAGAAGAACTGTCAGTAAATTTTGATTTAAAAACAGATGAGCTCTGGGATCTTTGCATTAACCCTTAATTTTCATCAATATCTTATATATTGAAAAGTATGTGAGTCAGCTATCGAAAACCTTGTTATACTCTAACAAGATACGTCAAGAACAAAAACTAAACAAGATTAGGTTTGTCCAATGTCACAATTTACTCTTTCTTTTTTCCTTACAGTGACTGAAAAGTAAATAGGCTCATGAGAATTTTCAAAACAGTGCTTAAAATCTCTTTTTTCTTTGTCTTATCACTGTGCAGAAAACACAGAAATATGTTAAAGACTTGAGACACCATAAACTTTTAAGCAAAACTGCTCGCACCTTTGGTATAAGACAATCCTTTCACTCTTAATATACATTTAAATTGTTACTTGCTTAGACAGTAAAAGAAAATGGCAGCTATTTTCCTGAATTGTTAGTAAAGTGGTAGTTTATTAAATCCTTTATATATGAACTGAGAGACTTATTTGAGAACAAAATACTGTGTTCACATCCAAGAACACCTGTCTCACTGGCTTCATAGAGACCAAGCAACATGTGCATGAGAATGTAACATGGCCCAGGATCTCTGGTGGAGGAAAGTACACCTGCATGTGGAAACATTACCTTTGGAGGACAGACTCCATGAGTTGTGTGGGCCTGGCACACATTTGCCTTCCAGCTTTCTATTAGACACCCACATTGTTTATTCTTTCCATAATAGCAGTATGAATACTTCTTTTAGGTCCTAGCACTGCCATATCAATATACGGCAGGATATTTAGAGTTAGCATTTTTTTCTGGTAAGAGCTATCATTTGTAAAATGGGAGAGATATTACTTTCTTCACAGTGTTGGTTTTGTTAAAAAAGGAGTATTTTTTTTCCTTTATCTACTACTAATCCTTGTTTAAGGCTTACCAAATTTCTGAGAAGTCAAAAATTACAGAAACTGTCTGAGGGTGGCAAGGCTGATTGGGTGAGACCTAACCTTTTATTAGGCCATTTGATATAGTTAGCTAAAGGAGAGGAGGTTTGGGGCACACCAAACATCATCTCAATTTTACACAGTCTTTTGGGATATTAGAAGCAGAAGCAATGGTGGTTAAACCTGTTCTTGCAATGTGCATGGAAGACTTTGAAATCTGTCTTACATTGCATGACCAAATCAAGAAATAGTGGGAACCTTTGAAATATTGCTTCTTTATTTCATTTTTAATCTGGTTTTGAAAACACAAATATGTGGAATAAACTCAAATACTAGAATAATTCTTACTCTGATATGAGAATTTAGAGTACTGACAAATATTACTTTTGTGTGTTCCTGTTTGGGATGTTGCTAATTTGGTTTAATATGAATAAATATATGAACAACATATACTTGACAGGATGACAGTAGAACCTCTTATAACTACTTCCCTTTTAGCACTACAGTCTGTTCATATCTGTTCTCTGATTTAGCTACCAGTATTAGCCAGAATAAACTAATATTCAGACATCTGAGGAAAAAGTGATGTCCTGGAGAACTAGTCTACTTTCTTCCCAACTTCTGATAAAAACTTATAAGTTGTAAATACAAATTAATGTGAACTATTGTAAATATTAACAAAATTTTCTGGCAGGGATGTTAAAGACATGCTATAAAAACAGCTGAAGTTTGGAGCAGCTGACTTGGCTCTTACAGTTCCTATGCCCAGCAGAAAATTTGCAAAATATTTGTTGGTCTAGTATGTGCCTACTGTGTGTGGTGCCAAACTCTAGCTAGACCCATATGAACAAACTAACTTTAGAGCTGGAATTGTGCATAGTCTACGAGAGCCAACACTGAAAGTGGTGTAGTAGCATCATTGACAACGCACTGCACAGAGCTATGGTCTGATTTATCCAGTGAAAGTTTGACAACCTCTGTACTGATGCCTGTTTTAATATCATTCTTGGCGGTGCTTTCTGCATGGAGAGCCTCCTGTTTCATGATGCAGTAACCTGGAGATACATCCTTAGTTATCCAGGCTGAACCTGGAAGAGCAATAAATCCCGTCATGATTCCTAAGTTTACTTACTGGAATGCTTCATGCATGAAGTATCATTGTGCTTTTTCTCTTGCTCAGTACTTTTTCATATTAGTCTGAGCTACTGCAACCTTATTTCTGCAGAGCACTTATGTGCTAGGTATCACTACCTTGGAGCGTTGACTATGAAATCACTGCAGTTTAAGGCCATCAATAAGGTCAGTCTAGCAACTTTTAAGAATTGATCCATTAGTTCTTTGCTGACATCTGTGTTCATGAACCAATTGCCATTTAAAGATCCCATCTGACATTTTCAGTTGATAACCATTATGCCATTACAATGAGTCCTATGAGAAAGTTCTTTAACCATTCTATTTATTAAATTTTTTTCCTTCCTACTCATTAAAAGCCAAAGGCCATCAGGTTCATTATTTTATAGTTGTAAGGGTTGAGGAGAGAAAAAATATTATTTTTTACAGACCATGAATGTACTTTTTTCCTAGGGCTTCTCTTTCCCTTTAGGAAAAAAAATGTCCCCTCATCTGTAGCTTGTTATAAGATACTATATTTGTTTCGAATCTGTTGACTGGCATGCAGCATGTTTCTGAATAGGGAAGGTAAGGGCTTCCAGATTTAGTATAGTCAACACTTTCATACAGGTTACATAGAGATGTTTTAAATGAATCAAAATTGAATCCAGTATATTAAATATGTCCTTTTATAAATCTCACATAAAAATACAAATAAAGTATGCATACCTGCATAAAACAATATCATGTCCTGAAACTAATATTTAGTAAAAAACTATTTATTCTCATTTTCAGTAGAAGTATTAACTCTTTTTCTCTATCATCTTCCATGAATAAGAACTAAAAAGTGAATAATGTCTACAGTATTTGGCTCATAGCATGTAATGGTAGTAACAATATTTTTAAAGAAGCAAAATATACATTCTGCAGTTTATCTAAGAATTAATCTTTCAGCTCCTTGCCCTCTGATAAGCATCTGTAGCTCCATGTGAACTATCTGGGAACTTAAGTGCACAATTCTGCAGGAAGTCAGTGAGTCCTGAATGTGAGAATACCACAACTGGGCAAAGAGTAATCTACTGCAAGGTCCGCTGGTGAAAGTGTACAAACACACAAACTCTGATTAATGCTAGATAGAGCACGTCTCTGTGAGAAGAAGATGCCCATGTTTAACCTGTAATTTGAGATGTTTCTAAAAAAAGGAGCCTTCACCAAGCATTAGCTTCACGTCACAGATAGAAAGGATAATACAAATTGTGACTTGAGTTTGTTTAGTGGTAAAGGGGAAGATGGCACACTACCTTATCTGGAATGTCAGAGTTAACTCGTCTCTGCCCTACCACTCATCCCACATTGCATTCTATATATGCTGTCTCTGTTGACTGTACGCTATGGGCACTATCTCACATCTGCGGTAGAACATGCATTTATCCTAACGTTCATATGTGGTAACAAGAGTTTTGTAGAGGACTCAGTACTTACTTTCTGAGATTATACATTTCAGAGTGCTGAATCCTGGTTCACACCAAGCCTGTGAGGAGGCTTGGAGCCTTACCCGTGATTTACGAAGACTTCAGCCTACGCACACCTACAGCTTACCCACACTTAGAGAGATCATAGAAATCTGAGTATATGGCACAGTAACCTAAATATGTAGCACCTGGGGTTTTGCACGGTTTCTCAGGCACTTTTAACTCTGCTTCTGTAGACCTTTTTTGCCGTTCTGCGGATTGGCTGACCAACGTGTGCATAAAACCGTGAGATGTGCTTATCATTTGCATCAGGACCAGTATCTCCCACACACACCTACAGAACTGGCAATGACCTACATAAATCCTCACATAAGTTGCTTTAAATTACATGCGTCAAGCTGCAGGTGTTTCTGCACTAGTTAATATAGGTTGGTTTTTTTCAACAAAGCTTTTGCTTTTCCTGATTCTTTCAGTTCAGAAAGCTTGACGTAAAGTGTCTCTATGATTTTGCAGAAATAAATGTTTTGTATTCCACTGTTTTTAATGGAAGTTGAGAATATATCAGTTGCTGATGGTGTAGTGGCATGCCTTAATTGTTTTTAAACAAAGTTGAGGGCTGATAAATCCTGCCAAAAAAGGTTTTTTAGTACTACCTCTCTTAACATTTAAAAGTACAGAGATGAGAAGTTCAGTGCTGGAGTTTCTGTGAAAATAACTCCAGATCGCAGCTCAAAGTGGTTTTTGAATCTAATTTTTTAAAAGAATTTATTTTATATAGTTAATTCTTAAAATGATACTCATTTCATTAGTTCTTTTAATCTTTCATAAACCCCTCTGTCTTCAGAGGTGCTCTTTAGTGCCTATGTAAATGTTGACACTAGGTCTGCCTTTGACTTGCATAGCCTGAGTGGGCACACTAGGCAATAGATCATGAAACGGCCTAAAGAATGTAAAAAACACCTTCCTAAGAGCAAAAAATAATTTTTTTAAAACCTGTCACACCATATTCCCTCTCATCAATCTGTGTGTTCTGTCATTTGAACTTGTCTCAGAGTCTAAATGGCAAAGACTACAAAATAATTGTTCAACAGAACCTTCATTTAAAATTGTGCAGAGATTTATCTATAGGAAATAAAGGTAGGAATGACCAAAGTAAACCCCATCCATTGACTGACTTGAAAATATTTCAGCTAGCATTCTTTCAAGTGTGCTGACTAAAAGTAAAAATCCAGCGTATTTCAGTTTTGTTCCGTGAGTCTGATCTTGAATACCAATGAATTCTTGTGGTGTACTCAGGTTCACTTTATAACACTGATTTTTATCATGGGCTTTAGTGGAGCTGGGAGCAAGAGTACAGTTGTCTTGAGTCAGATAATAACCAAAGAGCTTAAAAGTGAATACATATGTTATTTCAAAAGAACATTTCCAGGCATGAATTTTCAGTATCCAGCTCAACAAACAAAAGAACAACAGCTTAGGCCTAGTCCCCCCACTTTTAAAATCAAGGGGGGTTTCGGCCCTAGAGTCTATTTTAGCAGTTTATATTATCTGAAATGAAGTGTGACAGACAGTAAAATTATCCTTCCTGACTAAACACTCACAAAACAAAATTCTTTCAAGGAAAGGCAGAGATGAGAACAGGAATTTCTGTGTTTGTTGTGCACTGAAGTATTTTTCTGCTTTAAGCCTTTTCGTGTTTAGAGGTCAAATATGTCACTCTATCATTGCCTTGTATATCAAGCAGGAGACCCTTAGACATCTGTCTTCTGATGGACCATGAGCACAGCAGGAGACATATAGAGCTATGAATTTGAATGCTCTCCATGAAAAATTTCACTTGTCCTAGTACTTCATCTCCTCTTTCTACCAAAATACTGCATTTTCTGTTCCAATAAAGATGTTTTATAATGGCAATAAGGGGCTGTAACTCTAGAAGGTGGTATTGCTCATATTTTCATTGTGTCATGCAGCTCCCACTGCATTATGGTAGCATATGTTACCTCTCTGTCATGAGTTATTGGCTAAGTGCAGCACATTTTTATCTATATTTAGAAAACAACCTTCTTCTCTCACAAAAAATCCCATGAGCAATGCTAGGCTGGCCATATTGCATAATGGTTTCTGTGCTATGCAAAATAATTGTACGTGGCACTACCTACTTGGGTTTTGCTTCCTAAATCCTTAACTGGCAAACATAATGCTTAAGTTTTACAGGCATTTGAGGCATTTTGCCATGCTATGTTGAAATAACTATTCAGGCTGTCTTTGTACATATGAGATCTATAATAAGAAAATTTATTTTCAGTCCATGAGAAAAACAGCTGAGGTCAAATAATACCAATTCCAGAAAAAATAGAAACATTAATTTCCAGTCACCGACTCCTCCACTCTTCCACAAATACTGAAAAAGGAATTATCAAAATGGCTTGTCCTTGATATTTTTAGAGCAAATTTTGTAATCTCACTATAAAGTAGTTAAAGAAAATAGGTAAGGGCATAGAATTGATTTGTAGCAGTAAAAGTCCTACAGATTCTAAATTTGTGTTTTGTGTTGGATACAATATAGAAACTGGCTAATTTTATGTAGGAGGTTTTGTATTTTCCAGACATAAGGGCTCTGCACAGACAATGTATGTGTATTTATGTATTATCAGACTACTGCTTGAGAAGACTCTAGTCATTTTGAGAATTTTTTTTTTCTAATTTCTAATTAATCTGGAGTATAATATTTAAAATTTGCTTATAAACAAACTTTTAAAAACCTCACTTCAATCTCAGCATTACAGAATGTGGAAGCTGAATTATTACCTAAAGGTAATACATTTGGAAAGAGACTTTAATATATTCTAATGCCAAGGTTCTTACTCAAGTGTTTCACTGCACCCTGACTGTAATTTTAGAAAGTCTTTTCACATGGTATTTTAATTCTTTTTGCCTTCTACAGAGTTGTGAGTATCACTGGTAAATAATTGAAGGCATGAAACTGCTAAGTTCCTTACAACAGCAAGCCTCTTGTATCTTAAATGCACACATTTTCCTGAACTACTACTGATTGAGGTGACTGAATCTGAACATGAAACTAACCACACTGGCTGTGAGTCAAACTGTGTTGATGCAAGCCTGCACTCAGGCACAACTTTAGATAAGCTTCAGAGAGTGAAGAAAGAGAGAAATCTTCTTCCCATTCCATCCTGAATGAGGATTCTTGCTCATACGTCTACCTGGAACACAAACTTACCAGCTTCACTATGTTCAGTGTGACCATGGCCATACTTTTTATCCTCTCTGTCCATATATCTGTCCTTACAGTTTGTGTCAGAACTGCAACTTTGTGAGGTTTTTCGTTCTCTGAGTAGGGATTTTTTAAAAATAATTTTGAAGCTGAAAAATTTCATAAGTCATAGAAATTAAAAGCAAGAAATACAATATACTTCAGGCAATAATAATTAATTTCAGAGATCTAGAAACAGAGCAAGGATTTTTACAATTGGCAAACAAGGAAAAGATGTTCCTATGTCAACAGTGGGAATTAATTGTAAATTTTCTGGATACAAAGGAAACTCAAAAGTCTATTCAGAGAGATGATGCAAATATGTAGCTGAAAGGAAGGTTTTTCTTATTTCAAAGTACATTTCTGGATACAGAGAGAACAAGCAATGGAAAACCTACTGGCTGTTTAATTATGAAACTGTGAGAAAATAAAGTAGATCACATATTTTGCACAGTAAAGCAAGGTAGGTTTCTGATCAAGCGCACCTGGATTTGACTGAATGGCTGAAAACAAGACAAGAAAAAAAAACATGAAGCTGTTTCTCATAAACTAAGACTGTATGAAATATAATACCTATGTGATGCACCTATAGTTTCTAGAAGTAGTGACAGAAATGTAATAGGAAAGCATACTCTCATTCTTTCAGATGGTAAACCAGAGTAATCTTACTTTGTGAGTAGAAACGTCATGAAGAACAAAACAGTAACTTTTTTAACATCAGTCTGTAAAACTTGACTGGTCAAACGCAAGACAAAAGTGAAAGCAGAGCTGGACATGATGCAATGTGTACTGAAATACCTGCAGACTTAGATGTAGCTCATACTTCCTCTAATATATTGGTGTGATAATTAATGAGTTCATGGAGAGATCAGCTTTTAATTCAAGTCCTGACAATATGTCACAGTTAAAAGATAGATAATAACAGAAATTATGTGAACTGGTTGAATTTAGTAGTACACTTGATTATTAAATGGTATTGACTTGTTATTGGTGTATAACATTTACCAACATTTTACTTTGTGTTTTAGTAAAACTGAATACCTTTAGTAATGTTCCCAGTATTATTATTTATGGCTATTGATTTATAGGTCCCCGCTTTTTGTATACATATCATTGATTTCAGTAGTTTTCTTGGGGAAAATTTTATCAGATATTTGGAATATAATAACTGCAAATAATCCTTCTACATCTACTGGAGAGGCCTCAAAAATCTGTCTGCTTATAGACTGAACAGACGTGGTCCCATTCAACTTTTCAGAGGTCACTTGTAAATATATAATCTAGTATAAAAGGCATTATTAAAAAAAAACTGAGCTCTAAACTGTAGGTTTTTTCCATAACTATTAACTGTGGTAAATGGGGTTTTTTAGCTATTTAAGAAAACTGAATACCAGTTAAATTGCTACAGTCTTTTTATGTTCATCCCCTTCCTTTTAATTAGTAGCAGTTGTATGATACAAGAATTCTATTTCCATCCTAGCAGAAATGGGTTACAAGCACCATTATATTCTTGTATTTCTAGGTAGGTTTCCAAGACATATGATAACTTCAAAACCTGATACAGAGACAAATATATTCTTTTTGGTTTGAAGTGATAAAGCTCATAAATTTATGTAAAGTGTAATAAAAAGGAAAAGTTGTTGCCATTATCATTAAAAGTAGATTTACCAGATTGAGCTGAACCAATTGCTTTTGACAGCCCAGAAGATATTTATATTTTCAGTGAACTTTTTATATCAATTTTTCATCACTAAACTATTTACTCTTTCTGGTTTAGCTAGATTTTGACTCCCTTGATTGTTCATAGGGGAAGTAGATGATGATGTTATATGTGATTTTCATTACTCCTGTGAGTGTATACAGTTTGAGATGCTTAGTGTGATGCACTCTATTCTTATTATATTACTTTAATTCCCTCTTATCCCTAAGTTTGTATTTATATATTTTTATTAAAAGGAAAAACCTTCCAAATAAGAAAAAAAAAATAAAGCATTAAAAAAATTGACACAAATATGAAGAAAGGGAGTCTTAGGTATTAGAAGATGCCTTTTTTATTCTAATGAATGATATTAAGTCTTGATCCAACACACAATCAGTACTCCAAGTTTGTAATAACTGATATGAAGTTCCTTTGCTAGCCAAGCAAACATCCAGAGTAAGAAACTTAAAAGTGGATGCATATGCTAAAGAGAATCTGAGCATACTGTAATACATTTTAAGCAGAGATTTTATAGACCTTTTTAACAAATTCTATTTGGCTATATTCCATTTACTGTTCCATTTAATTTTCCCCAAAGCTGTTTCTCACACAGAAGAGTCAGAGAAAGATATATAGATATAGATATAGATATAGATAGATATAGATATAGATATAGATAGATATAGATATGGATATAGATAGATACACATACCAAAAATACTTACATAGCCATTCAATCAAAAGCTATAATAATATCTGTGATTTTAAATGACCGGTGCAGCTGATTGGAAGATAAACTTCAAAGGCAATACAACCAGAAGAGCTGTATGACAGCATGCAAAATCATTCTGCCAGTCCTACTGGGGGAGAATATGAGAATATTTTTTAATATCAATTTCACAGGTAGTTATACTCATCATCAGTTTTGCCTTCAAAAGTGATCACTGCTGACCAGTGACTTGTGATTAAAAAAAATGAGATGAAAGAAAAGCCAGGGCCCCTGACTTTCAACAGTCAAAGAAAATTTGGATTGATTGGTTCAGACCCAGGGAAATAACATAGCAATCTGAAAAATAGGCAGTCTTCTCTGAAGGAATTTAGTGGAAATTGCCTGAGGAATACTGTTGGAGAAGGTTTCAGCTGGTGTTTAGAGATGTTTTCATACTATCCTAGCCAGAGGAATGCTGAGTCCTTCTGATAGCCCCGACAATACTACGGGAGGTGGATAGTAGGTGTTCTCTAAAAGAAACAGAACATATTCTCAAAAGCAAACTCTTGCAATCATTCCATTATTTGTTAACATGAATACCCAGAACAATCTATCCATGCCACACATGCTATGAGCAGTTGCCAATTTCTTTGGAACACATAATCTGCTTACGTTAAACGAGAAGATATTCTATAAATATTTAATGTAGAAGGTCATCAGTGAAGACAGCTCAGATACACATACAGGAAGAATAACCTTTTATATACATCTGTGATGACTGAGCGAAACACCAAGATGACTGTAGGAAATATACATATGTGGATAACATCTTTTAGTGGTACTTTTGAGACTCCTTCTGAGGGAGAATGAGGGAGATGAAAATCCGTTTTTAAGGCAACGGAAAGAAGACTATGGAAGATAGATGAAGGACTGAGCATAACACCTGAATGAAATAGCAGTTCTTAGTGCAAAAGCTCTGTCAACACGCAGGAGAAAATCCATATAAAACAATATTTATAGCCTGTAGGAGCAAACAAGAGTAAAAATTTTGGCAAGAGATAAATGATTCATGCTTCAAGCAATGATATCCAGTGTGAGGGATAGAAGAAGGATTATTTAGCCAGGGACAAATGTAAGGTTCAGTACAGGAAGTCAAGAAAAATAACTCCCAATCTTTTATTCTTTATGTCATGCTTATGATGTTCTCATTCCTGATTTTCAAACATATACAGTGTACATTATAGTCCTTCTCAAAAACTTCACTCTGGTATTTCTTGAGGGGACTGAAACCTTCCTTTTGCTGTGTCAATAAGAAAAAATTTATGAGAAAATGATACTGCCTGCTAACAAAATTAATCCAATCCCTTCAGGACTGACTAGGACTGAAGCAATCCTTTACAATAATCCAAGGTCTTTGCAATACTACTGGACAATATGAAGTCCAATAAAATGAGAAGATAATCTCAGATCTACAGACTGGATGTGTGGAGTGCAGGATCAATCCACACAGCTTTTAAGAACATATCTGTTTCTGTTCTGGGGTCAATCATCCAGCAATAATAAAATGTGAGCCTTCAGAAAGGAAGCCTGATGGGCTAAGTGTCCTCTACCTCTTTACAAAAGGAAAAAAAAAATGGTGACAGAAGAAAGCAAAATCCTCTTTACTTAATGTGGACCTCTGTCTCTGGTGTGCAAGTCCTCCGTGTCCAAAGATAATTAGCGCTTTATAATGCTAATTATTATAATTATGTCTGAGAAAAAAATCATTAGGGGGTAGGGCTGTTCAATGATTTTCAATTGCCCCCTCTATTAAAAAATAAGGTCATTGTTTGATTAGCTAGTTTTAGAAGCTAGAAGGCAGAAACTATGCTACAGAAAATCCTTTGATTGTTTGTTTCTTCATCTAAGATATTTGGTAAATACTTAGAAACAAGAAAAATAAAATAATGTCAGAAAACATGACTGTCATAAAATTACCTCAAAATTTCTGGCTACATGCTACCAACATATATATTAAAAATGTAATTATTTTTATAATTTTCTGGCATGAGAATATGAACTCAGTACTGAAAGAAGCTAAGAGAAGTCACCTTATAACTTCTTCTGTCACATATTTATTAGAAATACCAAGGGTAGTAGCTGAAAATTGAAAAGCCATTAATAAGGAAATTTACATTTAGACCAAAAGTAAAAAATTCAAACTGGAACATTCTACTGGGAGTGAAAACAACCAACTGAATAGAAATTCCTTGGATTTTTTCCCCTCTCAGTCAGCTTAAAATTTGTACAAATATAGTTTAGTTGTTGAACACTATAAGTTTCAAATCGTATTTTTAAATGCACCTTCAGAGCACTCTAGAATTAACATTATGACCAGTACTTAAACTGTGAGTGATGTCATGTATTATGTTTGTTCCTGAATATAGTGAATTCATTTCACTGCAAACCTAGGAAGATAGTTTGCCGCGAATTAATTTGTCTTAGTTTTATTGCGGAGCAGGGAGCCAAGCTGGGGGCTATTTTCCCAGCAATATACAGAGATACGAGAGAAGGAAGATGGTGGGGCTGAGTTGGCTATACTAAAAATGGAGTGAAAGATGTGTTGATTTTAAAATATTGAATAGGTGACTTCTAGAAGGCAATGTATCGTGGTTGTCAATTCAGGAAGTGAAATTAGTTGTTAAGATACCTTTGAATACAGTCTAACCGTATAGACATAGGGACTAAAAGGAATTATATTCCATCATTTTTACAAATTCAGATTATAGACTTGAACAAAAATTAGAAAATTACACTAAAACGTGGTTTATGTTGCTGATGAACCATAGCCTTTTCTCTGACTTGGGCTGATATATGATGTTGTCTTAAGTATTTGAGGGTAGAGAAGATATGACTTCTGACTGATATGGCTTAACCAATATTTTGTGAAAAAATAGTTTAACCATTTATACTCCATATATCATTAAAAAAAAGGCAGATGATTTTCCCGCATAAAACTGTGTTGTGAAAACTCAGAAACATTCTGATGGAATTCTCCAGTACTTAGCAAGAACAAACCACTTTTGTAGATTTGCTTTATAGTGGAACCTAGGATGAACTGAAATGCTTTTGCGCTCTGGATCAGACACTTCTCTACAGCTCTAGAGACTGGCCCAGATTTGGGGGAGAAAAAAAAGTTATTCAAGAGGAAAATATTTCCCTCCCAAGGCTGTGAAGAAGAAAGATCCTTACAGATGTCTCCAGATGGAAATTAGCCCTTCACATATAATTTGACATATTAAAAGGAAAAGCTTCCCAGGAGAAAGCAAGATATTTGCTGCATAGATTGAACTCTTTAAAAGGGAAAGGCTTGAATGAATTTTGAGAAGATGGCCACTTCACATTTTCAGAAGATTGGGACTGACAAAAAAAGAAATGTAATGAAAAAGCCCCACTAATATAAAAAACAATCTGTTAAGGCTCTCCTTCTAAACACATATGCAAATTTTTTTTCTGATGTAATGACAAAATACGATCCACTGCAGATGTGTGATATTTCTAAAAAAGAAAGAAAGGAAAGAAAACAAAACAACACTGGGGAACACTGGCTTAATTATTTCAGAAAACAGTTTAAGGAAAGTAAATATCAAGTCAATGTATGATAAAGATGATAAACCTTCTATTTTTCTCCCCCCTCTCAGAATTTCCATTATTATGACTTCAGGCAACCGTCAGAAAGTCTATGTTGAAATCCATTTTAGTAAAGCACTCAAGCCTGTTCTTAATTTTGAAAGACAATGAAAGTAACAGAATTACTTGCATGTTTAAAGTTAAGCACACTCACATATGTGCTACCTGTTCCATCTGGAGTAACGTCCCTTCATCCCTAAAGAGATCAAGAGAGTCTCTTATGCCTAAAGTTAAGATGCCGTACCTTTTATTAGTATCCTGTGGATACTGAGGTCAAAAGCTGATGTGAATGAATGAGGCAGTCAGGCATTCCAAATTGCCTAGAGCTACCACTGATTCTAGGGTGCCTCAACTTTAAACACCAATAGAATGCAAAAGTAAGGATGTTTTCTGACTTAGCTCTTTTCTTATTGTCCTTGGCACTTCTGATTTTTCTTTGCCAGTGACCTTTTTTCACAGTGCACTACTCTACAGAAAGAGAATAACACCTCAGCCCAAGCACTCCAGTCATATATATCAGTTGCCATCACAAAGATATTTGAGAGGCATCAGCTTAAAGCCATGAATTTTTATCATTTAAGTGACCTTGGTTCATCTAGATTATCAATGTTGAGTACCTAAATGATTATGAAAAGGCCATGTTGAATGGGTTTTAGAGCAACCTGGTCTAGTGGAAGATATCCTGCTCATGGCAGAGGTGTTGGAACTGGGTGATTGTTAAGGTCCCTTCCAACCCAAGCCATTCTATGATTCTATGATTCTATGACTCTATGATGACTTTCATTCTTTGCATCAGAGAAGAAAGCTGGACAAGACTGATTTCTTTCAGTTAAATTATAGCCATGACAGGGAATAATCTCAGAGTTAGACCGTGATTCATGGACCACTGGGATTGATGAGATCATGGTGGGTAAGCCTGCACCAACATGCAGATTTCGTGAAAGCCTTTCATATTAATGGTTCAGCTAAAAATTTTATGATAATGTTACTTGGATGCTTGTGAAGAACTGACAGGGATTTCTTGATCCAAAGAGCCTAAGGAATATAATTAGTTTCACTACAGACAGATTTTAACATGCAATCGTAGAATCACAGAATGGTTGAAGTTGGCAGGCACCTCTGGAGGTCATTGTCCAACCACTTGCTCAAGGAGGGTCACGTACAACCTGTTACCCAGGAACATGTCTACATGGGTTTTTTAAAAATCTTCTAGGAAGGAGATTCTGCAGCCTCTCTGGAGAACTTGTTGCAGACTTCAGCCACCCTCACAGTAAAAAAGTGCTTCCTTATGTTTATGGAGCCACTTGTGCTGACACTGAAAAGAGTAGATTTGTCCTATGTTCATGTCCTCTTCAGGTATTTACGTATATTTGTAAGATGCCCCATGAGCCTTCTCTTCCCAAGGCTAAACGGTTCCAGTTGTCTCAGCCTTCCTTATATCTGAGGTGCTCCAGCCCCTTAATCATCCTTTTGACCTTTCACTGATCTTCATAGAATGCTGAACATTCTGTTGATATATTCTGTTGACAGATTCTGTTGATATTCTGTTGATAGAAATATTGGCACTTTTACATGCCACAAAGGAGAACAAAAAGTAGACTTTCAAAAGAAATGCCCATGTGCTTTGCTATAAAGTAGTGAACTCCAAGACATGATTGGAAAGAGCCCTTTCACACCTGAACTGAGTTCTGAGAAACATATAATTCAGTCATAATCAGCCGTCTTTTATTGGAAATATGGTGTACAGGACGTAGTCAAGTGCTTATAGCATCTTGTATTTGAGTAGAGGTTCTGACCGTCATTCTGATCACCATTACTCCATAAGCAAAGGACTACATAAAGAGGTAAGAACTTCTAATGCGGGCAGATGGTAGCTAGACTGAAGAAAATATTGCTTATTAATTTTTTTTTCCTTTGCTTCATATAGTGATTCTGCTGTTGCAGGCTGGGTGCCAATAATTCGGAGTGGTGAGACATGGGACTAATACAAAATGTGTTCAGTTTATAGTTGGGCTAAAATAGAAGCAAAGTTGAAAACAAGCAAAGTTGAAGTCAGGCAGTTTCAACTTTATAAACTTCCTTGCACTAGTTTAGAAATATTACTTGTGATGAAGCAAATCTGTTGGTTCTGGTGGGTGTAGAGCCCCCAGTGCAAGCTGTGAGATCTCTAGCCCAAAGAATCAATAAATCTTCTAATTGTGTCATGCCACGTCTGTGATTTAGACTGCAATATATTCTGTGATTTGTTTAATAAACTTGCAAGCTTAAATACCATCCGTTTGTGGGATGCTCCCCTGGGATTCATCCTTAGGGTTGTCCAAATGTATCTCCTCTTCCAGTGACCTACGTAGGAAGTGACATGAGACATGTGGTGGTTTAATTAGCAAAATGTTGGCATCAGATTAATAAAGAAGAGAATATCCTTTTCTACAGTTTCTGTTTCATATAAATATCTCTCACAGAGCTCTGGTTCCATATGGCAATTAGAAGTACTTGTTAACATAGTTGTTTAGGTATATGAATAATGAAGGTGAATTTTCTCCAAGACTGAAAGAAATAAGGATGGACAGACTTGTTCAGATGGAATCTAAACTCACTGATCCATGGATAAATATTCATTGATTTTTTAAAACTCAAACTTATAATGGAAGCTTCTAATATTCTCATTTCTGGGTGTTTTTATGAAGTTATAATTACTATTTTTAATTATTTTTTATTCATTTTTGCACTGCTAAGGCTTACTTTAAAACAAAAGTCATTATTCCATGAAAAAAATCACCATCTCAAAGAAACACTCTTATAGTAATGAGAAATTTGATTATCTGCATAAGTTGAGTATAGTTTTTAAATATAGTGAAACACTGGTTACTGGATTTAAAAAAAAACAAACCCACAAACAATAACAGCAGCTCATTTATTCAGCTGAATTACCTTCTAACTTTGGAACACCCAACCGAAGAAAAAAAGAATTTTTGAACTTACATACTTTCAGAATCTTTCAAACATTATTTCAGTCTTCTTATTTTTTGAGAGGTGAACTGCAAAAGTCTGCATTTCATACATAGTATTCCACGTTTTGTCTATGACAACAGAAGTAAGAGAAATAGCAAGACTGCACATTTATGCAGACCAGAACTGCAAGAGAAAAATTCTTTAGGGAAACTTCAGTGAAGAAAAACCTTGAATTAAGACTGCTCATGTATAATTTTAAAAATTTCCTCCTGATTCAGGAAAAAAATTGTCTTAAGCTTTCTTGGGTAGAATGTACTGTCATGCTTTGTATAATTGACACTAAGGTTGCTAAGATAAAGGAAAAAGGAGATGAAACTACGATGAATTTTTTTCATTTTTTTATTAGCCTGAAAGTGGAGTTTGGGAGTATCACAATCCTCACTGTATTAAGTTTTAAATTATCCTTTCCTCTTCCTTTACTCATTTCAACTTCTTAAAAGACAGGAATAGTTCTGTTATTTGTACGTCTTCCGAAGAGCAACTTTTGGCAACGGAAAAAGAAGACCTTAAACAAATCAGAGACAGATCTTGACAAATAGACTAAATAGCCAGACAGAGAACTGAAGTTCATGACTGAAAAAAAGTCCTTTACTCTTCTCTATCTCTATAAAAAGAGTGCTTCATTTCTTTGGACTTCTGTCATCTTCTGGGATGAGAAAGGCCAAAGGCCCACTTGGAATTGAGTCTGGCAAGGGATATCAAGGACAACAAAAAGGGCTTCTATAACTACATCAGCAGCGAAAGGAAGATTAGGGAAAATATGGGGGCCACTGCTGAATCAGATGGATGTCCTGATGATAAAAGACACAAAGAAGGTGGAATAACTGCATGCCTTTATTGCCTCAGTCTTTACTGCTGAGGTTGACCCTTGGAGTCCCAGACCTCAGAGGTAACAGAGGGCTGAAAAAAGGAAGAGTTCCCTGTGCCTGGATTGGGTTAGAGATCGGCCAAACAGACTTAATACCGTAAATTCATGGGCCCTGATGGGATGCACTCATCATTGCTGAGGTAGCTGGCAAATAGTGTTGCTAAGCCACTCTCCATCATCTTTGAAAAATGATGGAGAATGGGAGAAATGCCCAATGAATGGAGGAAGGACAATGTTACTCCTGTCTTCAAAAAGGGCAAGAAGGAAGACACAAGAAACTACTGACCAGTCAGCCTCACCTCCATCCCTGGAAAAATGATGGAGCAAATCATGGTGGAGGTCATCACCAAGCACGTAGAAGGAAGGAAGGTCATCAGGATAGTCAGCATGGATTCATCAAGGGGAAATCACGCTTGACCAATCTGATAGCCTTCCATGATGGTATGGCAGGATGGATTGATAAGGGGAGAGCAGTGGATGTTATCTATTTTTACTTCAGCAAGGCTTTTGACACTGTCTTCCATAATATCCTTCATAGATAAGTTCAGGAAATGTGGATTAGATGAGTGGACAGTGAGGCGGTTCAAGCACTGGCTCAATGTCAGAGCCCAGAGGATCATGATCAGTGAAGTAGAATCCAGTTGGAGGCCTGTAGTCAGTGGTGTTGCCCGGGGGTCAATACTTGGCCCAGTCTTATTTAACTGGCTTATCAATGACCCAGACAAAGGGATAGAATGCACCCTCACCAAGTTTGCTGATGATCTGAAGCTGGGGGGAGTGGTTGATACACCTGCAGGCTGTGTGGCCATTCAGCAGGACCCTGATAGGCTGGGGGGTTGGAGAGAGAGAAACCTCATGAAGTTCAACAAGGGCAAGTGCAGGGTCCTGCCCCTGGGGAGGAATAACCCCAAGTAACAGCACAGGTTGGTACTTGACCTTCTAGAGAGCAGCTCTGTGGAGAAGGAGGTGGGAGTCTTGGTGAATGACAAGCTGACCATGTGCCGGCAGTTCTCTTGCAACCAGAAGGACCAATGGTATCCTGGGGTTCATCGGGAAGAGTGTGGCCAGCAGGTCGAGAGAGGTGGTCCTCTCCCTCTACTCAGCTCCAGTGACACCACATCTGGCTCTGTGTACAGTTCTGAGCTCCTCAGTGCAAGAAAGACAAGGATCTACTTGAAAGGATTGAGTGGAAGGCCACAAAAATGGTTAGGGATCTGGATCATCTCTCTTATGGGAGACTGTGAGAGCTGGGCCTTTTAATCTAGAGAAGAGAAGACTCAGAGGTTATGTCATTAATGCATATAAATATATCAAAGACAAGTGCCAAGAGGATGGTGCCAGACTCTTTTAAATGGTGCCCAGAGACAGAACAAGGAGCAACAAGGAGCAACAAGGCCACAAAATAAACCACAAGAAATTCCACCTGAGCATGAGGAACTTCTTTACATTTAGGGTAGCAAAGCACTGGAACAGGCTGCCCAGGGAGATCATAGAGTCTCCCTCTTTGGAGACATTCAAAACCCATCCAGACGCATTCCTGTGTCACCCACTGTCGGTGACCCCACCTTGGCAGAGGGGTTTGACCAGTTGATCTCCAGAGGTCTCTTCCAAACCTAACAATTCTGTGATTCTATGAGTCAGTGAATCATGAAATCACGGGCTAAAATATTTTGGTATCCTTCTGACTGAATTAATTCATAGTTAATTTTGATTCTCACATGATTACAAATAAACAAATTCTACTTAGTAGTGTTTTATGTTCAACCCATCATTCAGAATTATATCATTTTTTCACATTTGCCTTGCAATTGTAGATATCTTATTATCAGAATAGAACAGAATATTTTGTTTGGAAGGGACCTACAACAGCCACCTAGTCCAACAGCCTGGCCAATTCATGGCTGACCAAGTTAAGGCATGTTATTAAGGCCATTTTCCAAATGCCTCTTAAGCACTGCAGGTGTCAACTACTTCTCTAGTAAGCCTGTTCCAGAGTCTAACCACTTCCTCTGTAAAGAAATATTTCCTAATGTTTAGTCTGAACCTCTTGTGTTGCACCTTTGAGCCATTCCCATGCATCCTATCACTGGACCCGAGAGAAAAGAGATCAGAACATCTTTCCACTTCCCCTCCTCAGGAAAGTTACCAAGAGCCTTTATCTCTCCAAACTAGACAAACACAGTGTTCTCAGCCACTCCTTACAGGACATTCCTCAGGGCTTATCGCCATCTTTGTTGTCCTCTTCTGGACACATTCAAGCACCTCCACATCCTACTTAAATGGTGGAGCCCAGAACTGCATGCAGTGTCCACGGTGAAGCCACATCAACGCTGAACACAGTGGGATGGTCACCTCTGACTGGCTGGTGGTGCTGTGTCTGATGCATCCCAGGATGGGGTTTGCCCTCTGGGTTGACAGGGCTCACTGCTGACCAGGACTCCCAGATGCCTTTCTGTGGGAATGCTCTTCAGCTACATCTCCCAGCTTGTGCAGGAGAATTTAAACTTGAGCCTGACATCAGAGTTAATTGTGGCTGAAACCTTCTCAATTTTATTTATTTATTTTCTTGTTTATTATCAGAGCTGTTGAATGTCTGTTGTAGAATTTCAAATTGCTTGAGCAATGTGTCAAATTCTCTTTGCATGTGATGAAATTGTTTTGTTCAGCACAGACTGTGCCCTCCACAAGGGGAGGAAGCCCACTTTTTTTGTTCTTAAATGTATGTAGGTTAACAAAAGCATTCTTCAAAGGATTTGAATGAGACTCATGGAACATATGCAACTAAATTATGATACTTGCAGAATTCTTCAAAGACTGTGCAACAGGATATGGTCTATATTGTTATCTAGGTAAAACCATAAACTCAAAGAACAACAGATCTGCAAGAACGGTTTTCTCAGAAAACATTCCACTTAGGCAAGCTAGACATTTGAAGCTAAAACATTGATTTAAAATACTTGGGTTTAGATTTAATGAAAAGAATAATAAAGAGTCCTCATGTTGGTTAGCACAAACAGGCATAACATAGGCTTCCACAATTTATTTCATCTATTCACCTTGTCCTGCTGTTACACCACTGCTATTTCAATTTTGAGCTTTGTGAATAGAGACATGTCTGTGTTCTGAGCTCTACCAGTTAATGTAACACTGATTCTGTTATAAAGGCAAAAGGAGAATAAAATAATCAGATTTTCCTTTTTTTTTCTCGTAACCTCCATGTTTGAAGCTAAGTTCCAGAAACAGGAAGGTTAGTATCTTCTTTTCACAAAGAGATTTTCATGGACTGACTCCCTTTGAAATCAATGGGACTTTGTGAGAATCGTAAATGGCATTGGCAGGGAGTAATTGCAGGGTCAAGGAACAGTGTGTCAGAGCACTTACCTCTGAGATATTTCTCTCTGCCTATTTGTTAGCAGGAACAAAAAGTATTTCTTTCATTTTCTTATGGCAACTGGGCCTTTTTAAATAGACGAAGAAAAATAAAACATGAATTCATTCTTACTCAGATTTGAATTGAATGAATAGAACTAATGTATAATCTTCTTTCTACGAAGTGATAAATATTTACAGTGTGTAATGAGATTTCATGTCAAAAATTGATGGTATTTATTGTGTTTTAATAAGAGCAGATTTGAAAATGTTAGTTTTATTAAAGAAAAGAAGTGTTGAAAATATTGCCATTTTCACATTTGCTTTTTCTATGGAGACCTTATATACAAAGACAGATTTTGAGCTAACTATATTACTATGGAAATCAGTTGCAACAGGGTAGAAATGGTATGAAATAATGAAAACATTAATACTTCTTTACACCTTGTTTCATTTATTTATCAGTTACACTCTCCTTTTTTTTCTTTGCTATTAAGGCTCACACATTTCAATATTAAAAGGTTTTCCTTCTCTTTTCATAATTTCTTTTCTTGATTCAAATTTCTGGAATTTATGACAAGAAACAGACATTTCATACATGACAGAAATATGGAAGTTAAGGGCACTGCCATGTGCAGTGTCCAAGTTAAGTGCTGCACAGAGATTTGTGTCTCAGTGAAGAAATAATTTTCAGCAATGCGTTGTTGTTAGAAAGAAGCTGTATCCTCTCTCTGCTCAATGATGAGTTTAGTCATCAGTTACTTCCAAACTGACTTATGGAAGTACCTTAACAAATGTTGCCATTAAGTAATCTGCTAAGTCTATAGAGCTAGGCTTTCTTGGGGATTTAAGACACATTAGTTAAAATATCCGTACACAGGCGCTGAGTGCTTGAAAATATCTATGTGGTTCCTTCCATTTGTATAAAACTTTTAATCATTTAATGTTTCTCAAATAGATGAAGCAGGTAATCAGAATTGCTTTTAAAAGGCTAAAAACTCTAAGCCAACTCTAAAGCAGTTCAATAATATATAGTTTCCAGGTCATGTAGCTGCAAAATCCCTGTTGGCTGGTATTTATTTTAAATTATTAAACCATTTTCAAAAGGATAAATGCAAAAGAAAAGGAGTTTTTATTATAAGTTAAAAATATAAAGGAGAGAAGGTGAGGGCAAAATATAGTAAGACGTGAAATTTAGCCTATTTTGTGCAACAATGATTTTTTTTAGATTGCATGTATGTAATATGCATGCGTGTATTAACATGTGTAACTCTTTAGATCAGCATTTGTTCTTCAGGCAAACAGAAAGAAACCTCTTACAGCATCCCTTTAACTGGCATGAAGCCAGCCTTGCTCATTTTCTGCAGCTGGCATGAAAATAAACTCATTTTCCAGAAGTGACCCCCATTATTTCATTTTTCCTAGCTCCCAACAAGTTGATGAGCTATAATACAAAGCAAAGCAATTAATTGTTATATGGCATCTTTGTTAGAATAGTAGTGGTGATCAGCAGTTGGGGAGGAGGAAATAGTCTTGAGCATGTGGTAAAATACAAATTTTCAGCAGAATAAATAAGTAAAATGGCTTCAGATAGAAGTTACACACTATTTAGTTATGGGTGGAGGAGGTAAGAAAGGTCTTATGTAAAGCGGACTGATATTTCTCAATGAATTGAGAGAGCTTTGGAGAGCTTTTTGGTTTTTCTTTTATGTTTGTTTGCTGTTTGCTTTCTAAATCTCCCTTCTGCACTTGAAATGCAAGCTCCAGTTTTGGTGAGGATGGACTTCTCTTCGAAGAAGAGGTTTTGCTCTACAGTGCTGCTCTGCCATGGAGGGTAATAAACCAGAGCAGACCGTCACCCAGTCAGTCAATATTAAATCTCCTGTGGACTGACACCAGGCATGGCTTGGGCTTCTGTCTACAGGACAGCTGCACCCAACCAGTAGATATTTGTTGTGGTCCTTGTGGAACCCTGTTCCGCTCTATATCAGTAACTTAATACTGATTGAAGTTGCACTTGAAATTCAGCCTCTTATCCTATTTCAGCATTGCAAATGTGGGTCACTGGCTGTTCTGTTAGTAATTGAGGTCTCTTCCTTCTTTGTCACTCTCTCTTTCTCTCAGCACTTTCCGTACTAAAAATGCACAGGAACTTCCAGGAAATTTTAAGATCTTACAGACTAGAATCTTCCCTAATTCTAGTTCTAAACTGTGGGCGTTTCATGGGAGGTCAAACCAGGGAAACCTGTGATAAAAAATAAGGTAATATAAAGCAAGTCAGTGAGGCCATTACTGTCATTAGAAGCAGAGATTACAACTCTACTGTAAAGTACTGCCAAAGCTGGGGAAGATGAAGGGAGGGATTTTACAGCAATGAATGACTAAGAAGTCAGATAGTGCTTCCTAGACAGAAGGTAAGAGTCAGAGATCATTAAAGTAAAAATGGAATATTGCAAGTAACTCATTTTGACACCTGATATTTCTCAGAGATAAAGAGAAGAGCAGCAAGATATAGTGCTGTTGAGGAAGGATGAAAGAGGCAATTGTGATGTGGATCATCATCTGGATTCCATGGAAATTACTATGAATGAAGTCTACTATCTATGTTACTTTAAAGGACACAGTAGAAAGGGGAAGAACCTGGGGAAACAGGAATGTAAATTGGAAAATTCTTTTTAGCAGCGGTATGACTAACACAGTCAGGTTAAAACAAATTGGTTTTACCAGGTTATTTTTAATCCTTGTCAGTTCATCACATTCCCTTGCTACTGGGTGTACAGCTGAAGAATATAAAGGGTGTGGGAACATTAAGCCAGGGACCAGAAGGGTGAGAGGGAAGAGCTAGGCTGTTTAAAATGGTGCTCTTATCAAGACCACTGCTCATCAGACTATAACTCTTCTGAATGCTATGATGCAGTCCACATTTCTTTCCATGATCAAACAGCTAAAACCAATTCCATCCTTGCACCTACACAGAGAGATGAAAGATAAATTTGGAGTGGATAAGTCACTTGACGAGAACTCAGGGTCCAAAATGCCTCTCTAGTTAAGAACATTTATCTAATGATTAACCGCACGTCTTTGGAAGGTTATCATAAGGTCCTAATACAAATTATATATTAATTTTTAAGTTGTTACTAGCAGGAGTTATGTTAACCAGTAGTGATTCTATTTTTCTGAAGCCCTTTCTTAAACTACAGAATGAGAAAGGCTTCTGCAAAGCTGTATCTCAAGCCTGGGCTAGAAGACCTTACTACAGGCATAAAGGAAGCAGTCAGGTGTCTACCTGCATGTGAGGTTCTAGTTATCTGAGACAGCTGAACTGTAGCAGATGTGGTGGGTACATACTGTGTTTGGAACAGCTGCCTTCTTCAAGACCATCTAAGAATGAGGTTTTTTCTCTTTTCATGCTATATCTTTTGATATACCTGGCAAATGCAACAACTCTGAACCATTAACCACTTGAATGTTGTGTGTACTTGTTTCCCGTAAGAGACAATGTTTTCTGTCTTGCTGACAACTGTTTGAACTAACCCATCTTACTGCAGAAACATGCAAATTTGTGAGAAATATCTGAAGTCTTGGTTTTACTGTACGAGTGTAGGAACAACAGTCACTATGTGAAAGTGAATCGATGAAGTACCACAGCAGCAGTAAATAAATAATCTGTTTCATCCTTAATTTTGTGGTAGAAACTACCTTCCCAAGGAACTACAATAAATATCTTGAGCGACAGGAACAAATGGAAAGACTGATCTTTTGATTAGCATCTGATGGAAAACAGTTGTTTTCACCTATGACAGAGGACAGCAGGAGTCTTGAGAGAGAAAGGAGGGGAGACAAAGCTGTGCATAAACAAGAGGTTGATGGAAGATCAGTGACACGTAACTTCCTTGTAACATGGCACACAAGGAGGAAAAATGTACAGCACCTCTCTATCAGGAAATCCAGTTATGAGAGAAGCATAAAAACCAGCAATTATTCAGCTGAAAACCCACAAGAACTCAGTTAAAGGTTACCCGATGGAGTGGCATCAGTAATATTGACTGTGACCTTCTTCTTTAAGGGAGAAAGGAAGAAAGCATGCTGTAATCAGAACAGTAATGTCTATTAAAATGTTATTAAATTTTGTTAGCATTGCAATTCCATTTGGGAACACAGCATGTTAGATGGCAGGACATCTAAAACACTACTAAGGCAGACTACCTATCGTAAGGCTATAGTCTTGCAAAGAGTTACTGAGGAGAATATATGTGACTAGTCCTCATACAGTCTTGTGAAGAGAGTCAAAAGAACAAATCACCCATATATATGGAATTTGTAGATCAGAAAAAACATAAAAGGAGGACATGACAAAGGAGCACACATATGTATATTGTATTTGTGAAAATATTGAATAGAGGCTGAGGACTATACTCTATGTAAGAGAAAAAAAATTAGAAAGTCTTTAATTGTTTTTATTATTTTAAAATATCTACTGATACTGAAATGGACTTCCATGTTATTGAAGAACATTTCTAGACAAGTGAAGGCTCCATGACTGTTAAATTTTGCTTGTATGACAGTATATTTATAAATATGTTTATAAACAGGAAACAATCTGAAAAAATTACGTTAGACCATCCATAATAATTCTTGTTTTATGTTTTCGGGAAAATGCTGTTCGTGTTGACCATACACTGGGTAAAAGTGGGAAACTGTTTCAAGATATTGCAACATGGCTTTGATGCTATTAGTGATAAATCTATCCCAACTTCAAGTGACAAAATGACAAAGATGGAAAGACTGTGAAAACTTTAGCCCACCAGTGAGATTGCTGGCCTACATAAATCATATTCTACTGAATATCCTTTCCTTTGTTATCAGCCTGAGATTCGCCACTGGATCCATCAAATCTGTAATCTTTAGCCTGTTGGAACAGCTAATACACTATAAATATTTAAAAATAACCAGACCAAAGGCCATTAATTTAGTAAGCAGTGCTTCCTGTAGTGATTCTCTTTAACCTTTCTTCTGATCATCTTATCACACATAGGTTACGTAGTTTGTTCTGGTTCCTGATGTAAATCAAACTTAAGTCCATTTCAGCAGAGAATGATACAAAAGAGATCAGTGCTATGTGCTGAGAGAGACGGGCTGACTGTCTCAGCTGGCATGAACTGGTGTAGTTGCAGGAGGGCTAAGTTATTTTACCCTAGATGAGAATCTCTTTATTGTGTCTCGGAATGAGCCTTTATTGAACCAAGCCCAAGGGGAGAAAGGGAGAGAAGAATGATGGAAAGAAGGAGACCAAAAGGTACGCAGGGCAGAAGTACACAAAACCCTCTTCCCTTATCACTGATTACAAATTATTATACAAGCTGAGCCCCATATTGTATACTTCATTTACAGTAATTGTACAACAGCTGTATAATAGGTGTAGTTTAAGGTATGAGTGTTGCTCAGAGTGTAGCTTAAATGTCCACAGTGAGATGTGAATATGAATATGAATGGTCCTGACTGCATAGTAATTGGTGGTATTATGGGAGTGAATGGAAAAGCTACATATGGATGAATGGGTGGGGCTAGGGAAGGGTGCAGCATGAGAGACTAATGGTAGATTTTATTTTCTCACATAGATGGCTTTTCCTTTAAATAATTAGCCAGCGGCAGTAGAAGCAAATGAAAAGAAAGAGAAGGAGACTAGTTTGGCACACTGAAGCTCTATACTCATTACATTAAATCATTCCAATTTCCCTCTCTTCACCCCACCTACCTAGCCATTGATCTATCCACATTAAACTTGTAACAAGTTCCAGACTGCATGGGGAAAAAGAAAAGGTTTTGAAAATGTGATAGCTTTAAAGCAAAAGCATGGTTGTACAATATATCTTAGAACTCTGAAAAAACCAAATCAAAAGACCCCCCAAAATAACCAGCCTGGAATCATTCTTTTTCACACATACTACTGGTTTATGTGTGTTGCTGTTAGGGTGTTAAAAATGAGAGGTGTATGCTGCTGGGCAGGAATGATGAGTTTGGAGTCAGAGCTAAGAACAAAATTATGTTATATTTGTTCAGTTTTCATCTTTTGTTACAATAAAATTTGGAAGGCGTTTTTCTGGTTTTTCATGGGGTTTTTTTTGCCATCCTTTTTTCTCTGTTATTTTTGTGAATTCAAGTGCATGGTAATCTGTCCCTTTGATCCAACTGGATACGTCGTTATCAGTCAAATTACGAAATTTTGATTACTTGGGTGATTTGAACAATTTATTGCTATATCCAAAATTCTCTAAGTGCAAAGCAAGAACTATACTTCACGACAGGAAAGAGACTTAAAAAACCTTGTGAATTATTTTGCAGTATCACAGATATCCACTTATACTGAAAGTTCATATAAACTCAGAGGCTGATCCTGCAGATGTTAACACTTCAGAAAACTTGAATTCAGTGTGATTTGCTCATCCAGTACATGTGCTCATGTCCATGACTGTTTAGGGGTTCTCCCTCCAGCCAAAGCGTATGAATCCGATTTTGCATTTTAGGTTGTAGTGCAAAGCTGTATAGTAAGAAGTAGCAAATTATAAAACAATTGATACTGATTGTAAATCACATTAAGACAGAAAATATATTTTGTGTTAAAAACTTGACAAGTTGATGTTATGCATATTACTGATCCTCCAGGTCCTTGTCGTTTTGATGATCATTTTTTGTTTTGCCAAACATGATTTCCTAGAGAAGACATTAGAACCAGAAAGCCTAGTATTGCATCATGCCACCTATTTATAAATTCTAAGGAATAAACACAGCAAAAATTAATTACAATTATTCATGTTCTTGAAAATGACAGTACATGACAAGTAAGAAGGGTCACTATTGCTCACTTCTTTTTTAAGACAATCTTTGTTTACCTAGTTCCCAAGTGTTAAGAGCCTGTACGGTACATTTGCATAGGATAACTAACATATACCACACCATTTTCACGTCTGCAAGTACACGTGAGTAACCGTAATTACACGTGACACCAATTACTCTATTACTTTGTATTAAATTATAATGGAAAATTCCACTAGAGAATTGAAGCCTAATTGCATCTTAATTTGCATATTTTTGCATATTAATTACATCTCAGATGAATAATAAATTTCAGCAGATTTTTAATTTATGCATAGACACAAAAACAAGTGGAGAAATAATTTACAAAAAAATACCAGCAACTATTACTTAGGGCATTCAACTAATTTTGCTTAGTTTAGCAAAACAAAACTTGGTTTGTTTAATATAGCATCTTTAGGCTGATTGCTGTTTATTGCACAATATGTCAGTTTTGAAGCACAGAGAGAAGCTGAGTCTTTTTAATAGAAAAAATAAATGTTAATTCAGAGCATTTTAAGTTGAGGGATTTTACATTTTTGAACAAAATGTTTGGAGGACATTGCTATTTAATTAATTTGAGAATGGGCTTAATTGTGATAGTTTTTTTACTTATAAGGCATCTTATTTCGTTGTTTTTTTTAATGAAGGAATAAAAAATAGAATATTAAAAAAATATCTTGATGAGGAGGTTTCTCTGTTAATCAAATGCGGAATGTTTTCTTGTTTAAAGACAGCGGTTAAGCCACTACAATTTTGATGACTATTAGTTTCAAACAAAGGGCAAAATTAAGGCCAGGAAATGTGTAACACTTTAAATCAACATATATTTAAATAATTCTGGAGGTATTCTGTTTATTTCAGAGTCATTTTATACACCAGAAAAATAGCTGCATATTCAAAATGCACAAAAAATATAACTTAAACCTGCAAAGATTTTCTACCTTTAGAGGCAAAATAATCCCAGCCATTTAATTCAGCTGGACTGCTCACTTATGCAAAGTTAGGAAGGTAGGAAAAGGTAGAGTCAAAACAGTGTTTCCTCTTTTTGCTTTAGCAGTTCTTATATCTATAATAGAGAAAAAACAAAAAATTTTTACATGTCTCTGTATAATTTATTTAACAATAAGGAAAAAACCAAACCAGTACAGATTTCACAAAAAGGCTTTGCTTCCATAAATTTCAGCCACATTATCAACCCACTTACTGCTTTTCACCCTAGTCTATAAAACTGAAGTCCCTTTACGCTGTCGATTCATCCCAAAGCCTAATCTGGTATGATGCCTTTTGTACCTGCTGCCGCAGTCAATCTGAGACTGCCTGCACAAAGAATAATTCTATTGATCATTTGCCAAATTGTACAAGGAGAATGGATGTCAATGCTCTAATAAATCAGGAGACTGTCAAGATGAATGAACATATTTGTCTTCTCCTTTGCTCCAAAAAATTAGAAAAAAAACCAACGCAAAAACAACAAACCCTAAAAAAGCATTTATTTTCTAACTCATTTTGTAGTTCTGCCACTGTAGGGGCTAAGTAGAATAGGAGGAGACTGTGTAATCTCCAAGGTCCACTCTATGTATCTTCTGGTGAAGTAGTCTGGATTTTGCCAGTTGAAATGCACTGGGAAATTGTAAAAATGAATACTTCATAGCATATATTTACATTGTACCAGTTATGGATCATTATTTTTGCTTGTCAAGCAGGAATATGATAAATACTGAGCTATGCTTTTTGTTTTGCAGTGACACGTTTTAAGATTAATATATCCTTAGGAAAAGCTTTCTTTTTTCCCTAGAAAGCACTGAATGTAGCAAATGTGTTCTTGTTCTGATGTCTATTGCTATCATGTCTCTGGTTTCTGGTATCATGCGCCTGTCACTTGGTTCCATCTGCACAGCACACCAAATCCCATTAGTAGCACCATCTTTAGCACCCTTCTTGTTAAAAGTTAAAACAGTTTAGCTTTCAAAAATAGCATTCTAATGAGGATCGGGATTGTCCTTTTACGTTCTGAACATCCCATTTGGCAGGGTTCAGATAAGCAGAGGGAAATTGCACTGAATGAACTGGGGATATGAATCTTCAACTGTTAAACAATAGTTCCCTCTCATGGACGTTGGAAGCTACCACAGTTTGCAAAATCTGGCTGTAGGGTGGCAGTATTTTTTTAAAAAATGATATTTTGCTTCTTTCATGTGCCAAACATGAGATATTTGTTTATAGAAGGGAGAAGAAATGGTCTGTACAACACTCACCATTACCCTAGTCTGTGGTAAATGCAGGTGGGAACGCAAGGTCTGTTTTACAGCACTTTGCAAAGAGATGCACTTTTTCTTTTTTTTTTTTTTTCTGTAAGGTATTTTAACTGGAAGAATACATACTTATCAGGAAGTTTATAATAATATTATGTATTTTTTTTTTCAGTCCCCACCATAACAGAAAAACTTAGCATTTCATCTCGGTAAAGTACAAGTTGGTGTAAATAACTTGGTCAAATGAGATTATAATGGATCACGGATTTCGTAGTTATACTTAAGATCAATCTTTGATTTTGAGATTGGGTTTGATCCTGCAAGATAGTAAAGCCTGGGTCTCCTTTTGGAATTTGGAAATGGAAAGCAATCCCTATAATCTGCGTGGGTGTGAGAATTCTATTCCCACAGCACCTTCCTTCTCACTTGAATGACCACTGCAATATTTCAAGGAAAAGTTATCTACTTTTCCTTAAATTGGTGTCAATTCTTGTGATGCCTGCTTCTCTAACATTAGGTTGCTTTTTCTTTTTCCAGTTAAGTACCACTCAGGACATCACACAGAAAGCAGAAGAGAATTTATCATTTTATTTTCTGTATTTGCATGTCCTAATGAAATGACTTTTAATCCTCTGCAGGTCTATTTGGACTTTGAATGTTGACATTCTCCTGCTTTATTTTGGAAATCAAGACCAGCTTGGAATGGCACTCCTGCAGAGATACGTTTCAAAATCCCTGTGTTATCTCTCTTTCAGAAAGCATAATTCAATCAACCAGTTTAGCAAATCCATATATAAAAGGCTGAGGTCAGATGACAAATGACATTTTTCCTGGATACAATTTTCAGTATTTGACCTACATCAAGACAACCAGGATATACTACTCCTTACATTCCAAATTTATCTTGGTACAAGACATTCTTGCAGATGTCAACAAAAATCAGTCTTAATTTCAGAATTGAAAAAGACAAAATTTTTTGAATTAGGTTGGAAACAGAAATTATTTATCTACTGATTTATTCTAGCATCTTAAAATATTTTGCAAAGACTTTTTAAAAATCCAGCCTAGCTGTCAAAATGAACTGTTTGTGAGGAAGGATTCCATTGTGGCATACGTGAAAATATTTCTGTTAATTTTCCAAAGTGTAAGAAATTTGCAGGGGGGAAAAAAAGGTGTGATTATTTTAATGCAAATTTCAAAATTGAAGTAATGGACATAATTTAAAAATCAGTCACCCAAATGCTTCTGCTATGTTTAATATAATATCATTACCGAATCTGTTTGTACAAATATATTGCATGTACAAAATAAGAAAATAATAGTGCAAAAGTCATGATTCTGAAAGTCACATCACAGGGCTGTGTGCAGGCAGAAGATACTGATACGAAGGCTTGAGGAATAATTTCTACTGTTTGTCTATAAAACATGTAAGAAGGTGTGTCAATGCTTTTCCAAACTGCTTTATCCTTGTTCTGATTAACTCAAAATTAGAAGTTAATTCTTGGCTTCTTTTCAGAAGGTGAGCTCTAAGTGTCAGTTCCCACATTTATATGATGTGGATGCCTGGCTTCAGGGAAACGAGTTAGAATAACAGCTCATTTCACGCAGAAGTATCATACATATAACTGAATCCTAATTTCCCTCCTTTTTAACTCTAATTGCCCCATTTCACTGTGCTATGCACCTGTAATACTAGAGATAAATAGGCTTCTTTGAGGCTGTAATGGTAATTTTTGTCATCCCTGTCCACTTTCAGGAGCAACACAAGATGTCTGTTTCCACTAGCAACAGAAGATGAAAAAGATGAATTGGAAATCTGATGCAGCCATGCCTTGTGTAGGCATGATCTTGTCCAAGTGACCAAACTGGAGTGACCCCAAAGAGTTCTAAAATTCAGCACTTGTCTGATATGTTTCAAATTTAGGGTGTTGGTGTGTTTACCTCAACTTTCGTATGTTAGATGCCAGGAATCTGGGTGTTTTGTTAGGTAAGATTTCTCATGTGCGATGTAATGCTGTTGAATGGTAAGCTGAATTCACAGCACAAAACATAAATCCATCAATTCTGGAGTCAAAAGTCTATAGCAGCCAAGTGTGAGCTGTACAGTCAGGGACTGGCTACTAAGCCTTGAAGCAAAGCAGACCCAGGTCGCAGGTCCCCAACAGGAGCAGTAGCACCCTAGAAAACTGAGCTGCTTTTGTGTGTCTACAGTGGATTAGACAGGACCTGTGATACGGTGGCTGTAGGGTGGACTTTTCCATAGTAATCTCCTCTACCCTGTAGCAACAGTGAGTCTGCAGCTTTGACTACACAGGGCTCTCCCCATCCTTTTTGGACCACCTCAGCCTTCATCTGTGTGTTTATTTTTCCATAGCTGAGCATCCTGACTTTGAGTTAATATTGATCTGCCATCTTTGGGGTTGCAAAAATTGGTATTAACTCACTGCTGAGATGCCTGGTGGTGGGTCAGGTGCAAATAATACAAGAATTACAGTTACATGCTTATCCAGGTGCAAGGAAATGCAGGAAACTTTTAGCTAAACATCTGAATTTAAGGCAGAAAACGCTATAGAGTTTTCAGGTAGTCTTTTGCTTTCGTTTATTGCTTTGGGGTATGTATTTGTTTTATTTTCATACGTATTTAAAACAATTTTGTACTCCGTTATATCATTCAGGAAAGCTTGGAAGTAGAAACAGGAGAAAGAGATGCTGAAATAAAACCAATCCATTTCTCCTTTACAAGCAGCTATAAAGAATCAAATCCATGTGATGATGAAATGATTGCTATAGTTGTGATGTGATTTTCTTTGACACTTTTTCACTCATTTACTTTCAAAGGAGAGTATAGCAGAAAAACAGCACCTCTGTCCTATTTAGCTAGAGGTTTGGAAGGAGTGCTCAATGTGCAAGGTACGAAGATATGAGTATCTCTCAAATGAGTGGATGTTGCTTCAGTCTTCAGAGACCTTGGGTCTACTCTTTTCCTTAAATTAGACTCTCATTCCTTATTCATAAGATTGCCATTTTCCATCCCCGCTTATGCTTTCAAATCTCAACTTTGAAAAGGCGAGGTTTGCTGAGTCAGTCACTTTAACTGGGGTGGCTCAGTATTTTACCTTTCCCTGTAGTTTTTTTTTTTTTTTATAGCACCCATGAATGTTAATCAGGATGGGAAAGTATTGGGGAAATCCTAGCCTTTCTTTAAATCAGTAAAGTATTACTTGCAGAAGAAAAATCACAGTGTGATTTCTAGCTGCCAAAACATTTTTGGGTTACTAAGCTGCTTACCACGTTCTTTGTCTCCTATCTGATATATGAAAAGACTGTTTAAAAACTGTGTGAAAATTTTCAAAAACACCTTTAAAAGATTCCATTACTTAAAGTGATTTGGATAATTGTGTTCAATGGTAGCCATTATTTAAAAATATAATTAGTTGCTGAACTCAGAGAAGGAGGGAAATTTCTGCAGGTGTTTCTCATTATTTGCTATGCATACAAAATATCTGCATAAATTACCATTATTATTTCAATGTATACTAAGAGACAATAAAGCATTAGCAAGCAAAGAAAAATGTTGTTGACCCACAATCTGTGTTAGCAACATGGAGTTTTGGCCTTCAGTGTTTTTGAGGCACATGTGCAACAGCATTTGAGATTGAAATTACAATTTTGCACCTGTAACGACATTAAATATGTAACAAGAGTGTATCAGAAGGATATTGAAAATGCAAAGACATTAGGAGAAAGACAGTAGCACATGTCTGTGGCTGTGCCATGCAAAGCAAGCATTGATAGGCAGAAATTTTCTTTCTATATTAAGGCTTCAGGTAAAGAAAGTCATTCCATAAGGATCTGAGCCTCTAAGAATACATTTTTTAATTTACTGATGCTGCTACAGAATGATTTGTATGTGAAGTACAGAGACCAGTTAGGAACTTCTGACCTTTAATTCTGGTTCGGAGCAAGACAATCCAAATTCGAGAAAGTTTTCATTTCTTATTCTGTGAAGTGGAGTAATAGTAAAAATAAGAGATGAACAAGAAGCAGAAAACATCAAGTTATCTACTAGATCAGTCATTATGAATATGTGGGTTCTTTATGAATACAAGTGAGAGGAAACATCAGACAATCTTGAATTTCATAGAAATTTAATCAGTTTTAAAAGCTTGAGTTATTCACTGCTTTATATTTAAGTTTTAAAATGAGCCCTTGTAAAACTAATCTCTGATTAGTTTACTGGAATGTCGATGTAAAAAAAAGCATTTACTCATTGCAATAAATGTTTTATCTTTCCTATCTGAATGTGTTTTATTTTCGTCCTTTTGTTTCTAGAATTTTACCCAATAAAGGGGAAATAATAATAATCTGAAGTCAATACATACACATGAATAGTAAATAAATTAGTTCTCTCTTATTGATGATGAATGCTTTGCATCTTGTCACAGTAAGTGGTATTCATAGCACCCCACCAGGTAGAAAGAACTGCCTTGAAGGGAGGAATAAGATTTTCCCACAATACACACTCAGGATGGAATGGTCTCTATACCAGGATTTTCTAACACTTCAAAGTTTGTAAACTGATGGTGAACTCATGCTCTGAAGTATTTATGCTGTGGCAGACTTTGCATTTTACAATACAGTCCTGTTATGTTTCATTTCAATGATGGAGATGCAGTCTATCTGAGACACAAGTCCACAGAAAGACTGGAAGGGCAAAGGATCATAACTAAAACTCCCAACAGAACAGATTAATATACTCTTCAAATAACCATTTGCTAGTTTTTACAATAGAACAGATTTTTTTTTATTAGTTTTACAACCCTCTTTTTAAAACAAAAACTTTTTCAAAGGGTAATCTAGTGGCAATTGACTTGCATTTCTTACTAAAAGAATGTGATATGTATAAATGCAAGATACATAGTGTGAGCAAAAGGCTTCAGGAAGATTGAAATGATGCAGAAGCTATCTGCACAGAAATAGATTTTGGTCTTCTCCATTCCTTATTCCCGGGATAATGCAGGACCTCGGAAAAAGGTGTATAGGAAGTGACTCAGCTTTTTGGAGAATTCTGTATTTGCAAGTCTCCAAAGTTCTCCAGTGAATTAAAGGATGGAAACTAATATCTAAAGTCACTAGGAAGCATCTTAATGTTCAGGTGTAGGATCAATAGCAGAAAATATAATGGTTGAGTTATGTCTTATGGGAGTCAAAACATTTAATTTTTGAAAATCAGTTGCATTGGTAAGTAGTCAAGTTAGAATTTTTTTAATCATCCACTGGTAATTTTAGACCAGTTTATTCCATATACTTACCAGGTTTCAATGAGCATTGTCTTCCATTGAGCACTACTCTTCTATCCTTACTATTCTAATTTACCTTGCTTAATGTAAAATATTTTCTCTTCTGAGTGAGATGTTCCTTTGTGTTTGTTTTGATCTGTAAATTCTTTTTAATTTGGAAGGCCTGCTTTTTTTACTGTTACTGGTGGTTTGTTTGTTTTTAACAGGAAACAGGTAAGGCATTGTTTATAATTAGTTGAAGTATGATTATCCAAAAACATAACAGTTGCAAAATTTAAGTGAAGGAAAAGTAAGAATTCCAGAGCACATGACAAGTGTAAAGATGTGCTGTATAAAGGTGTCTGGCCAGAATGGCTATGCTGTGTGACAAAGACTGCCGATTTAGAAAGCACCGTATCTTTCATTTACCTAAAATCTAGTTCCATTTAAAGTATTGCATTTATAAAACTATTCCTCCTCCTAAAAAAATCCTGTAACTTAAAATTCCATGCGGTATACTAATACTCTTAACAGTTCAAGAGAATAGCAGGATACTAGCCTTGAAATCTATAAGGACTCTGATCTCTGTAATTTTGGTGGTGTATCACAGTAACATGGAGCAGATTTATTCATCCTTTCTTCTGAGATTAAATGTAATTGGTTTAAAGAGATAATCATTCTTTTGTTTGAGTTTTATGCATTTCTTATGAAGAGCTAACATATTTTTCTGCAGTCTGACAAAGTGTACGGTCTTTTATCCTCATTTCCCAGTGGATAAATACTTTGTTAATTAATAAAGTATTATACTAGCACTTAGTGTCTGCATTTAACAATGGAAGGATTTTATTCAGATTATGTTAATAGATTGTCCGCTTTATTTTTGCATTAATTACAACCTTTTCCTGTGATGTTGTCATAAAGAATTGTCCCTAGAACACAGGCGGCTTTTTTGGATTATTTTTGTTTGACTGTTCTGAAATAATGCGTGTTACATATTGTTATTTATGCTGTTTAGCTGGATGATTAATCATATTCTTATATCAACAGCAAATTCAGCTTTTCTTCTGCTTCTTAGTTGTTTACAATTATGTCGTGATATAAATACGTATCTGTATGTAATTATTTAATAACCAGCATGTACAAATAGCAAACAAATTTGTGTCTTAGATTTTCTTGGTGCATTTTTTTCTGATTATATGGCTTTTTTAATATCAGCTAAATCACATCCTAGAGTTGTACAGTTGCTGAAGAAAACATACAAGGTTTCTCGTTAAGCAAGACTGAGGAATGAGGAAAAGCAATAACCAGAATGAAAATAAAATTTCACCATATACACTTACATTTGGAGCAGTATTGTAATTCTGTGGGTATTGCTGAACTGAGCTGGTCCAAAGAAATGTGTAAGTGCAAAGGCAGATCTTTGCATCTATTCTATAAGACAATGTATGTATGTGGGAAACAGAGGAGCTTCTAAATGTGGGACATTCTTATTCAGCCTTTACCTATGTGTATGTCTATATCTATGGAATAAGAAGAGGAAACAGTTTCGTTTTCAAAATCTTTTGTCCAAATTTCCTCGAAAGAGGAAATTATCTGTCACGATGGGAAAGTACACTGTATTATTTGGTTTTGTATTTCACATCTAATGATAGAGAGAGAATATCTCGTTGCTGGACGCTTGAAAGTTGTGGAACCTCATCGCATTTAGTGGGAGTCTGGTCATACTGGCCCACAAATAAAAAAAATGGGGCATTTTTAAAATACTCAAAACAAATCTAGATGTGACCTGGGGAATTAATTCTGTTTTAAAATATACTGCAATTAATTAATTTTTTTCTTCTCCATTTCCCAAAGATTCTGTTGAACTGCTGATACATTGGTAATGAAGGAAGTGCCAACCTGTTACTTATTCAGCTTGTTGTTCTTATTTTCAGATAAAAGGTTCTCTAAAGGCATAGATAATTTTTAAAAATCTATCTGCAAGCATAACAAAGATAATTATTACATGTGCTTCATTAAAAATATCTGAGGTGCTAGAGATATGTTAGTGGGGTTTCCAAGTTAGAGCTTAGCCCAGGCACCCATGACTCAGAAGGCAAATAACTATCAGTGGTTTATCATTCTGCTATCCGTGGCTTTGTTCGGTTTTGTTTTTTTTTTAATAATTACAAGTGTTTCCTTCAAGTCTGAATAAATAAATAAATGAATAAAGGTCTAATTTTCCTGTGTTAAAACTGATGGTCTATATATCATTATCTGCTACCAGGACAGGATTCCCAGCCCTTCTCATGTACCCATGCTGTGATACCACAACAGCTTAGATGGCAGCCTCTGCACAGAGGTGTCTAGCCCTAGAACTGAAGCTCTGCAAACAGGCATCAAGGGACATTGGCAAAACTACCTGCAGAAGCATACTCAGCACATGCTCACAGTGTGCTAGGACCTATCTAGACCTCTCTATTGCAGCTTCTTATATTGTATTCATCAAATTCACCTAGAAAAATCGATGAAAATAAAATGGCAAAAGATACAACTGCATCTGCCAGTATTTTACATCATATAAGCCACCTTCACCATCTAAATGTTGCTATGTTTATTTGCTTTACTGACCACACTCAAAAAACCCCTCGAACAGAGTGTTAATTAGGGACAAGTAACTTCAAGCCTGGGAAGTCTTCTGACAATGGTGAATCTGAAAGAAAAGATTTCTTTCAATTTTTGAGACATCAGTCTCTTAAGAGCTTATAGAATTTGGGAGGCTAAAGCATGAAGAAGCTTTCAAAGGCATTTTTCTTGAGATCAGGAGCATGCTTTTGCAGTGAATCATCCAGTAATCCCCACTACCACGATGTTTGCATTTTGAAATGGTTCAAACCTGGAGATGAAACTGAAGTGGAAGCTGCATTCCCTAATGCACATTGCAAGACTCACCAAGAGTGTTCATGTCAGCTGTTCAGCAGCTACAATTTTGTTTCGTAGATCTGTTCCTGATATATGACACAATTTGCCAATACAGACTTGGCCAGCTGTATACCTCAGAGGATCTGCTAGCAACTGGATACATAGACTGAAGGAAAGAGGAATATCTTCCGGACAAATCCTTGCCACTCACTCGAAGTGAGAAATCTGTATTACAGAAAGGCTCTTAACCTTCTGCTCTTTTCCAAGGGGATCAGTGATCCTTGAGAAGACAACGTTTACACTGAACATCTCTCAGTTTCCAGGAGAACATACAACTTATGATGCTTCTGGAGCCTTCCCCCAGTCTGAAAGCTGCCTGCCTCTGATGACATGGTCCTACTAGCTGCTCCGACTTCATATTGAAAACACTGCTAAAGATGTGAGAAAAAGCAGAAGACAATGGGCAAGACCGACAGCTACCAAAAGGAAGATGCTCAACTCACTAAAAGAATCTCCCTGCCTTTTTTCATCACTGAAAAAACCAGGTACCTAAGAGCAGCTTTACTCCACTAATTCATCGGTGTTGACTGAAGTGCTTGCTTGAAAGAGAATCAAACAAGCTCAGAAATTAATGTTAGAGAGGTGACCTTCTGATTGTACAAAATCTAGTATTTCTGTGGTACAGAACTGAGAAACCAGAATATATTTGTTCCTTGGAATGAAGTAATGCTTTTAATTACTGTGAAATATTTAGAGTAACCAGCAGACCGGTATTAGCAACTTTTCCAGATAAACAAGAATCTTTGTCATTAAGCATGTTAAAATTTGATGCAAACACATTGCTACCTTTAAAGTGGAACATTTTTCTTTATAAACCTCTAAATATTTTGATAGCTATCAGCTGCCATTCATTTAAGGACAGTGATGTAAAATGGCTGGAATTTCAGAAGCAAATCTGCAGAACCTATTATATTTTTGTAACATATTTGGAGGCTTTCCAATCCACACTTTCAATATAAGACTAAGATGGGCAGTATTATTGCACTATTTTTTGATAATGCAGTTTAACAGTTTGTTTGGAAAGCCCTGGGCAATTTTATTAGTGCTGTTTGATGGAGCAGTGTCATCAGCATGAAGTGGAACAGTTCTGCTTGTAAGTGTCTGGCAGGAGATCCGAGTTTCTGAGCCTCATACCGGCATAAGCAATAAACAACATGTTATTGTATGCTCCATTTTATATTTTTATAGCTGAAGAAAATTAATAATGCATGAGTATCCAATAGGTCTCCATAAGACTCTGCCTTCAAAATAAAAATACGAACTACAGCTTGTGGTAGTATAAATGTCTGTACTTCATATCTGTGAGCACACTTTCATGTCTCTCGAGGCAACAAGAAGCTGGGCTGAATTCTGGTCTTGCTGAAGTCAGAGCTCCACTAGACTCGTATGTGCCAGCATCTCACCCTGGTTTGCAGTGGTGAATTGTGGCAATGTTGCTGCTCTAGAGACTGCATCAGGTGCTGCTGCTGCTGCTAGGCAGTGCAGATGGAGAACAATCCATCTTTGTAATGCTCAGCTGCCCTTTTGTTCCCCCATGTCGGGGTTGCATAACAGATATTGCATAGACTTTCCTCATCAGAGGATATATTTGTATTCAGATTTCCCTGTGCCTGTACTCTGAAAATTTGCCCTTCATCCTTTTTTTCTGCTGAGAAAAGTCTTCCAGATTATTAATCATCTGAAGCTGCAGAAGGACAGAAGTGCAGTGGGGCTGCTGACAGGTGGAGAGTTCATAGGGTCTGCCACTAGCTGTGCTTTTTGGTCCAGAACTGTTGAAAACATGTAACAGCTGGACTGCTGGGTGTGATGGTTTCCATACCACGACCAATGTGTGAATGCTCTTTATCTGAAACTTTTGGGCAGGATTTATTGATTGATGCAAAACCAGAAAATGAAACACCTTGGAATTGAGCATTATAACTCAATAACTAGATAAGATTATTACCAAAGTAATATTCATAGTATTTGCAATTTGCATCTTGCAGACAAACCTCTCTTTGTTTCATGATATGGAATTAAAATGGCAGGAGCACTTGAAGCCATTTTCTGGTCTTTATGACACAGCTGCAGAAATCCTAGGTGTTTATCTGCAAATTCTTGCATGCTCTGCCATTGAATTAGATCAAATATTGCTTTTCACTCTGCCTTACCCAAGATCTATACATACTTTGTAGCTGTAGTTGCGTGGTGACAGATTTGGGTCTGTCTGCGGGATTACTTCTTAATTAGTATACACTTAATCAAAGTTAGGGTTAAATTGTTCTGAGTACTTAAATCAATGTTAATATTGGTTTTGAGGGAACAGAAAAAATCACATTTAGTATAACAGTGGAGCAGTGTAGGTTGGCGATACCTAGCCTAGGGATGATGTCTGCCTGGAAGACATACTTCCACAGTGTTTTGGACAAATATGAATATGAAAAGCATATTCTAATTTTGGACTTCATGTTGCGGCTGTGGTGTTTCTACTCTACTTTGTAGTGCTCTGAAACCTGATTTGCTATATCATACGACGTAAATTAGAATAAATAAGATCAAAGGCAAACTCATAATCTAGAAATCCAGCCCCCTTCGCTGCCTCTGACAATGAGTCAGTCTTGGCTGTATAACCCACCACTGCCAGAAGTCAGGCAGAATTCAAGTGTTCGTGGTGTTATGTAAAAGCCCTTCACAAGAGCTAGGCTCAAATTCCTTATTTATTTATTCATTGTCTAAAGCTGAAACCTAAGAGGCAGAGAAATTTAATTTTCATTTTTAGTGTTTAATTACACAGAGTGACACCTGATGGCTGCATAGAAGATTGTCTTTGTAATGCACGTTGTGATAGGTTAACAGATTTTCAAACCAGAAGGATTTTATTAATGTGAGCCACCTGAAAACTAGCTCAGGTCTCATAATTTCACCAGGTGATTCTGGTCTAGCATATCCCTAGTGAAACAGTGCCATTCATCATCTGGAAACACAGTGAATCCTTCAACACGTTAAAGTGTTTCTGTAAAAGGATAGAAATTGAATTAATGTGCCCTTGTCCAAGGTTGGCCAATGGTCTAGGTGACTATTCTGGTCTCTGATTTTCTGTATTGTTTTTTTGTTTGTTTGTTTGTTTGTTTGTTTGTTGTGGTTTCTTTAGATTAAAGTCATCAAGATGTAGAAAGTCTGCAGTTTCCATGGGTAAGTTCTTCTGTTATTTATATAGCTTTGTGATCAACAAATGAAAGTACCCCGTTGGTTTATTTTCTCTTTCCACAAATTTTCTAATTTTGGCTAATAATTCTGCAGCACAGATATGATCATGTGAGTTTTTCGGGTAATATTGCTTCTTCTAAAGGTCCTTGGGTAAAGAGGTGGTGGGGTGCTGGAGAGAAGGAGAACTTGCTAGGTGTTTTCAGTGAAGACTAGAATTCCTGCTGCTTGCAATAGAAACAAGGATTTCATAATAAATTGTAATTTTGGGGGTTTCCCTGTTCGCATTCAGTCTCTGTGGCTGTACATTTGAAGCAGATCTAGGTGTCTCTTTCATGTGATGCAAGGATAGATGTTCATTAGGAGCAAAGTAACAATTCCTAGCAGGTCAACTCTGTATCATTAGTCTAATACAACAATTTTATTTCAGATTAGGGATTTAGTTCACGTAAAAGAAAATGAAGCTCAAAAACAAGGGAATAAGTTGCAAAATCTGGTTAACTTAGTCTTTATGTGGTTAAAAGTCTGACAACCTTTGCGTTTAGTAAGATAGGTTAAGTTTTTATGCTCTTAAGTATTATGGTACATAAAATATGTCTTGGATTTTTTTATTGAAATGCATTTTCTAAAGTTTGTAGTCAACATGAATAACAACGGGTGGAAGCGTATTTAAAAATTAGACGACTTTAAATTTCAACTCTTTTGAACTCCTTGGTAAAAAAGTTGGTCAAGACTTATAAGCTGTATTCCACTGCAACAATTAATAGTATATGATAAAGGACCCTTCATACAAAAAGTATAATATTTGCAGCAGTAGGGCCATGCTTTTCACATCCATAGTTTCACGTTTCTTAATTTGTAGAGATTTTTATAAGTAGCTGTATGACAGCTTTTATGATAATACAGAGATCTGCAATGTTGATAAGGATTTAGATTACTAAAGAGAGAAAGCAAAGATCAAAAATATGAGGGACAATGCAAAGTAGAGTCTTATAAAAAGGCTGCCTTTATAGCTCATCAGTGCAAATTTCTTGTCAAAATGCTCCTTGAGCTAAGTAAGGGTTACTTATTCATGTGAACACCTGACTTATAAAATCAATCAAGCACTGATATCAAAGATGTCTGGCTTTTGCATCTATTCAGGTTGATGCTTCCATTAACTTAACTTCATACTCTAAAAGCGTATTTCATTTCTAAATATGCTGTGTATAACTCATTAACATCAGAGCCCCCAGCAGTAATTGCCTGAAAGTGAGTAAAGAAAATCGGAAAAGATGAAGAGCTGAATTGCCACTTAATGAAAGAAAAAAACCCCACAGACAGACACTTAAATTGACTGTCATGTGGTAGCAAGTCTCTTCTCTATGGAAAACATTCAGACTGCATTTACAGTTTGTGTTGAGATGTTTAAAAATGTGTTAAGTAATACTAAATACTGCTTAAAAGCTCAATGTGCTCCTAGATGGAATTTTACTCAGAAATTACACTTGTTAATGATCTTTTCTTTGTGTTTACAACATTTTGTGCTTCTTCACTCTATATATTGCGGTTATGTCAGCCTTTAGAAAGATCTTAAGAAGGAAGTAAAACTCAATTTTGAGAAGGTATGAAGTAGCAGAAATCTGTTTTTCAGAGAACTTCATTCCAGGCAAAGCAAAACCACCACTTTCATTATCTGATTGACCTTTGAGAACTGAAGTCTTTTGAGTCTGAGATAGGCCTCAGAATGTGCTTGCACACTTTTCTTGCTTGTGGTCACAGTGTGACAGCGGAGACGGCTTCTCAGCGGAGTTTGTCAGTGTGGCTCCCCTGGCCATAATGGCTCCATTTGTCTTGGTGCAGCTGGATTGACTTCCATCAGCTGCAGATCTGTCTGGGAATGTGAATGGAGCATTATGGAGGCAGGCAGACAGCAGCTTTAAGTATTTTAGTATCACTAAGGCAGATAAGGGTGAGAACAACTTTTGTCAGTTTATCAGGCTACAGTGATAAATGCTTGATTTAGTTGTTGTAATGAAGCACAAGAATGTCCTTGTGAGTGTGTGCAGCTAGAAGCTAGATTGAAACATTTTGCAGGAACTGTTGGATTTGGATTGTACACTAATTGTTGTTGATGCAATTTATATTGATTCTTCCGGTGCTTTTACTCCTGCTTTGCAACAAAAAATTCCTTGTTGTCAAGACAGTTCTTCCAAATTTCTTCAGGCAGCTGTTGGGGAGAAGAAGGTGGTGCAGCCTTGGCTTAACTCTAAATCATTCACAACTCTAGCAGGGACTCTTGCTACAGGATAAATATTTGCTGTTCTTATCCTGGAAACTAACATTTCAGTTTAATAATGCAGTAAGATTCCTTTTAAAAACATCTATGTAGATGTGATCAAAGTAGGAACTAAATATTTAGGTACATATATGCTGTGTGTTAGGGGTGGATTGGGATGAAAACAACCACTGAGAAAACTGTTCTACCACTGAGGTACAGAAAGATAGGATATAGGAAGATCCAATGCCACTGGAGTGGCTATAGAGATTAATTTCTCCCTGTAGATTTACAGTGTGTTATTCAAAGAGATTCCAGGTAGCAAGTTTTGTTTTGGACTTCTCTCATTTGAATCAAACTCTAAACTCGACAGAGTCAGGATGAAGGAAAAAAAAACCCCACCACTTTTCACGCCTGCTGAAGCTTAAAAAAAATCCAGTATTTTTAAAATGACAGTGAAGTTTAACTTCTCACCTTAGCTGTGAAATGAGGAAACAGGATATTTATTTTCACACTGCACCTGTTTCTGGACACCTTCCAGTCTTGAACAATATGATTCCTATCAGGCCACATGCCACTAATGTTATTTTTTTTATCTCCCTAAAATGGAAAATGCACATAGACCTTTCCTACAATATGTATGGTATTTCAGGTGTGCCAAAGCTGTGCTGCACGTCTTTAGCAGAAGAGGGAAGTTTGAAGGCTGATAACACTTTAACAGAAGTAAACAACAGCAGAGATTTCTGTTTGTTCCTTAGACCTACAAAGCCTCATTTTACAGTTTTCAATGTGCTCCAGCGCAAGTGTGGTTTCTCTTCTTGCGTCTACCCCCACTAATTCCTATTGGGCCTAATTAACTACTGTCAGGGTAAGCACTTCTTCTGTATATATTTCATAAACTTTCCTTGGATTTAAATATATTTTTAATACTTCGCTCCCTTGTGGTTTTATCTTGCACACATTTCAGAAATCTGTCTTTGGTTGTTCCTCCACTTTTCAGGCCACGTTGAGCAACTCCAGTTTGGTAGACCATTATGACCATTTGCCAAAGCACAGGCACAAGCATGGCAGAGGTATGGTTTGCTCTGGGACCTGCACCCATGGGTGGCCAGGTCTTGGTGGCATATTTATCGTAGAGTGACATTCTGGAAGGACCTGATGGCACATGCTTCTGCTGAGAAGGCAGAGCAAGTTTGTCTCTACTACCTCAACCATGTGTTGTTTCTGGGCACGTTTCCTCTACCTCAATCCTGTACGGATGCTTTTGGAGATGGCATGGGAGATGTGGAGTGAGAAAGTGCAACTGTTCCTGTGCGCTGCTCTTCACTATAGACAAATGCCTGCTTGGACCTGTGCTAACGGGCGCCATGGAAACAGGGATTGTTCCTAACCACAGCCTGGGCTTATGACCACATAACTTGTATCAGATAAGCATGAGCTCAAGCATAAGGTTGGACTCATGCTTAAAATCAATCCTGAAGTAGCCACAGTAACCACTCCACTAGTAGGGCTGAGTTTGTAAGCGCAACTTTGTGCCCCAAAAATGCAAACACTGTTTGCAGTACTTTTCCTTAGTTTGTGGGACTCGTACGTACACATTCTGAGGTAGCTTTTTCCAAGAATAGAGTCTCTATACTGAAAGACTAATAATTAATTTTACAGAAGACAAAAGTCCACAACGAGTGAAGTATCAGGACTCAGGACTTAAAAGAAAAAAATTAAATCGATCAGTCTGCCAAAAAAGACCTCACACTAATTATGAAGCTTCTATAATTCTTTATGGCACTCATTAATCTAAATTGAAAACACGGGCCACAAATTTGAGTTCACCACAAGTCAGTAACCTGTTCCCTTTTGTTTTCATTATCATCTGCTGTTTTTCTATGCACACATAAAAATTCTAATCTGAATGTCCAAGTGTTTCATGAGTACTTAGATAAGTGAGACTCTTGCTCTGAGGAAAGAGTAGTCTAACACGGAACAAAGCATAAGTAATTAAGAGGAGCAAAAAAAGACATTATAGATAACATAGAGAGGATCCTGCTGCTTTCCTATGATTTTTTTTTTTTGTTCAATCTGAAGTTGTCAGATACTAAGTGAAAAAAAAAATTTGTTATTTCCAACTGCTGCACAAACACACCAACAAAAATTGCAGTTTTCTGGGCTTTACTTTTTGACCTGTGTTTGTCATAATGCTTAAAAGGAGTCAGTTTTCAAGCAAATAGTTTTGTTGTCAGTTTGGAAAGTATTTTGCTGTAGTGAGTAAATGCAGAATTAAAATTTGGAAATGCTGGAGAAGCTGGAATTGGAGCATTCAATACCAACATCATTAGTGGAGTAGAAAATGTGCCAGTGTTCCTGCATAGTACAAGCAGTATTGTGAGACAGGAAGAAAATATGGGTTGCAAAGGAGAAAGAGACTTGTAAGGGGATATTTTAGGTAAAGACAAAATGGAAGCAGAATTAGTAAATAAAGGTTAATGTAGTGTGTTTGGCTTCATTAGGCAGTAGGAAATAACAGAGAAATATGGCAGATACCTCCCAAACTGTGCACAATAACTCCAGGGCACACCTGCTGCTAAACATGTAAAGTCTGCGTGTGGGAGGCTGGCAGAGGGAGCTCTGTTAATTGTCTGTTGTTTTGGGGGTGAAAGTTTAGGTACTCTGCTTCTACCAGGAGTTGCTCTCAGATGCATTTACCTGTACTGTGGAGGTGCTAGGGCTCCCTTTGCTGTTCTAATGAAGTCATCAGATTGCAAAGACGACCATAAGGTAGAAGAGACCTCTCTAAGTCCCAAGAAGATTTTGCTTGCCATGTGGTACCGGTTGAGATTTGTAGATATGAGCCACTCCTTAAGCTTGCAGAACACTATAGCCAGTGCTGTGAATGTAAAGAGATTAAGAACCCATGAGATTAAAGCTTTTACCCTATTTAATATCTTGGACACTCACTTACTCACTTCCCCACTCTCCCCCAGGTTATGTCCACTAGGTCTTGACTTCCACTTTTCATCAGGGAACTGGCTGCACGTCCTGAAAAGTTTGTCGGTTTATAGAGTGCAGCTGCTTGCAACCACCTGCCAAGGTCCTGGGGCCATTCCCGTGGGGCTTGTCTTCACCCATTTGTTAATCTCCAGCATCTTCCCTCACTTCATGTATCTTTCCCCCAGTCAGGATTTTTTTCACCTTCTCTCTGGACTCCTAAACCTCCCAGTGTTCCCAATCTAAATTATCTACATGCAGAAGTACAAGACCTGGTCAGACTTCTAACAGAGGAAGTGCCAGTCTATTTTTTTCTTGGGTTTTTTTCATGTTTTATCACAGTTTAGAAGCAGTAAGTACCAGTGACTGTTGGCAAGTACGCCAGAATCACGTAAGTTGGAAGTCATCTCCTGAGATGACCTAGTCTAAACCTCCTTGCTCAAGCAAGGCCAGTGAAAGCAGATTACCCTAGAACAGTGTGAAGTTAGACTTTTAATATCTCCAAACATGGAGAACTCACAACCTCTTTGAGAAACTTGTTCTGGTGTTTGGCCACCCCTAAATAATAAAAAACCTCTTTATTTAATTTTTTTTATTTACTTCTATGGAATTCTTTGTATTTTAATTTGTGCTCAGTGCCTGTCATTTCATAAGTGACAAAAGTCTGTCTCCCTCTTCATCTCATCTCATCACATATTTTTACACGTTGACAAGATTTTTTTCTCTCCACCCCTCCATTCCCCATCTCCCAAGCCACCTTTTATCCAGAACTAACACTATCATCTCTCTCTGACTCTGCTCACACATCATAGGCTCCAAGCAGGAGTGCATCCGGAGGAGGGCCACCACGTAGATCAGATGGATGGAGCACCCCTCCTAGTGACAGAACAGGGGGGAAAGTGTTCAAATTGAAAGAGAGTAGGTTTAGATTAGATATTAGGAAAAAGATTCTTTACTGTGAGGCTGGTGAGGTGCTGGAACAAGTTTCCCAGGGAAGTTGTGGATACCCCATTCCTGGGTATTCAAGGCCAGATTGAATGGTGATCTGAGCAACCTGGTCTAGCCAAAGGTGGCCATGGCGGCAGAGTTGGAACTAGATGATCTTCAAGGCCCCCTTCCAACCCAAACAATTCTAGGATTCTCTTTTTCTATATATTTGTAGTCCTTTGGTGGGCTCGCTCCAGTAATTGCATCCTTGTATTTGAGAGTCCAGATGTGGATCCAGCAGCATGGGTGTGGTCTCATCAGTGCTGACCAGAGGAAAGAATCACGTCCACTAACCTGTTGGTAATGCCTTTCCTGGGATACGAAGGCACATTGCTGACTCATGGCGAGGTTGTTGTCCACCAATACTCTGTGGTTTCTCCCTGCAGAGCTGCTCTCCGGCTCATTGACACTGGGGCACACACCCCAACCCTACAGTGTGTAATGGTGCCTGGGGTTCCTCCTCCCCACATGCAGGACTTGGCATTTCCCCTTGTTAAACTTTCTGCTGTTCCTGTCAGATCCTTTATCCAGCATGTTAAGGTCCCTCTGAACTGTAGCACAACATCTGGCGTATCACCCACTCCTCCCAGTTCTGTATCGCTTGCAAATTTCTTGATGGTGCCCTCTATCCCACCGTGCATGGCATTCGTGAAGTGGTACTGGCAACAGTAACCTGGAGGACACTACTAGTGACTGTTCTCCAATGGGACTTCACTGCTGAGTGTAACCCTAAAATTAGGCTTGTTCCTGAGAGTTCAAGGCTCCAGTTTCTGCTACTCACACAGATGGACACAGGCGGACGTGTTATCATTCACAGTTTAAGCTGCTTTATTTTTCTGTAAGTTTCTAACCCATCTCAGAAAAAAAAAAAATCTGGTTATTTCTGTTTCTTTTCTCATTCTTAACTCTCAGAAACACGCATCCCCAGTTTTACACAGTATCCTGTAAAGATCAAAAGCAAGCCCTGCTCAATCCTGCTTCACTTAAACACTTGGGCTACAGAAGCACAGATAGATGCACAACAGACCTTTCTGAGCTATCAGACTTCACTAATTAATACATCTGTATAATTCATTCTCTGTCATTAGTAACTGGTGGGAGGTGTAACAGCAAAGCACAGGGTCAGTTTTTGTTATCATTGTTTGTCACCCTTCCCATTACTCTTCCCTTAAAACCAAGCCTTTTCTTTTTGCACGACTCTCTCATCCTTCACACGGTAAAGGGGAGGAGGAAGACAACCTGATGCTTACACTCTGCGTGCTAGAAGAAGTTAGTAGGAATGATGTTTAAAAGGTCCGATCAGGCTGAATTTTCATCTGCCTGCCTTGCCCTGTCACAAGCGAGCTGCCGCGAGGCTCCCGGCTTTGCTGGAGCGCGGTGTGGAATCTCCGCGGCCGCGGAGGATCCGCGCGGGCTCCCGGCCGCAGTGCGGGCAAGGGGACGCGAGGGGGCGGCCGTGGCACGCCAGTCACAGCCGCGGGAGCAATCCGTGGGAAACCCTGCATGGATCAGTCCTCGGTGCTACCCGGGAAGGAGCCGGCGGGGCGTGCAAGTGCTGAAAGAACACCCACAGAACTGCTGTAATAGGAACCCGTGTGTGTTTAGCCTTTTTTCCTGCACCCCATTAACCCTGCCTAAACCAGAAGTGTTGCAACAAATTATCTAAGACAATATTTCAGGTGTGTGCAATAGGAATTTAATAGCTGGGAGGTGTAATTTGTAACCCGAGATTTCCAAGTGGGACACTTGAATATGTGTTAAGCTTGCTGGCTCTCTGCTGAACGGCCTGTTTCTCTAACTCACTTGGTTTTGTGCTTACAGTGTGAAATAAAAATTATTAGTTCTTAATTAATAAATAAAGCCTGCACTTCATCAGATGGCTTGCACAAAGAATGATATAACAAAGCCAGTTAAAACACCTGCTCCTTTGATTTAAAAATCAACACTGCTGTACCTTTGAAGAGAGTTAACCTTATGCATGAAGTGAATCAAAGTATTTCTTAGAGTGTTGGAATGCTGTTTCTAAATGTCAAGCCCAAATATGAATTTCTGGTTTGGGCTCGTCGTTTTTGCTCGTAGGACTTGTGAAAGGCCATGCTAAGTAAAAGGTAAGGTGGGTGGATGTGAAAAAAACCAAAGTAGCGAAGGAATTATTAAATAGCTATCTAAAAAAAAAATCCTCTGAGTTCTAAATAAAAGAAGGATTCAAAGTATAAATACTAGTGAATTTTCTGTTTCTAAAGAGCAAAAATGTTGAAAATCTCCTTTTAAGCCTTAGAAATTTTTGTTATGGAATATTTCAGTGTTCAAAATTCCTAGTTTTGACAAGGAGAAACATCTAACACTAGATAAATCTCAAATTTTCACATTTGAAACAGAATAGGTTTTAGGAGACAAAACTGGTTTTGAGGAAAATGAGGAAAAATATCAAAGTTTTGGGTTTTTCCCACAGAAAATCAGATTCCAGAACCTTTTCTGGAAATTACTTTGTAATGTCCATTGGAAGTAAATGCACCTGATCGTTGTCATAATTGCTATTAATTTCTCTAGATTAAGAGATTAAGCTTCTTACTAAATTTTTTCCTCTCAGCCTTCAATCTGACAGTCAATATTCAGAATTCTTCCACTAGTAATCTCACAAAGTTTACTCTTTTGTTGTGGTTTGACACTGGCCACATGCCAGGCACCCGTGGAAGCTGCTCACTCACTCGCCTCTGCAGCTGGACAGAGGAGAGAAAATTTAACAAAGGGTTCATGAGTTGAGACAAGAACCAGCAGAGATCGCTCATCAAATATCATCGTGGGCAAAACAGGCTCAGCTTAGAGATATGAAGTGAATTTATTACAAAAAAAATCAGAGCAGGATAATGACAAGTGAAACAAGCCCCTAAAAACACCTTCGTCACTGCCCCTGGAGCACCTCCTTCCCCTCCTCCACTGACCTTGGTGTCTGCAGAGTTGTTGTTCTCACTCTGCTCTTCTCTACTCACAATTAAAACTGCACCACAACTTTTGTTTTGATTTCTTCTCAAATCTGTTATCACAGAAGCGTTACCACCGTTTCTAATCGGTCCAGCCTTGGCCAGTAGCATGTCCACCTTTGGAGCCACCAGGAAATGCCTCTGCTGGACATGGAAGAAGCTGTGAGCAGCTTCTCACAGGAAGCACCTTTGTAGATTCCCCACTACCAAAACCCAACCAATACACATAAATACCCATAAAACTGGGTGAAGCACAGGAGGCCTGCGCTGGTTTTGAACTCTCATATTCACAGAGTTGTGCCTTTTGGGCCAACTCTTGCTGTCACACAGCAGAGTGGTAAAGTTGTATCACTGAACAGTTTCACACAGTGTTTTCCTGCAGATCACTTCTGGTCCCTTTATGCATGTGTTTACAATGGTATTTTCTTGATAATATCATGAGAATTCACATTTTTGGGTAGATTCTTAGGAAACACTTACGGACAACCCCATCCCACACAAAAATGAGCAGGCTGGGTCTGAGTAAGAGATGGAATTATGCAAGTGTTCCCACTTTATCTCTGAAGGAAACCGCTGTAGGCTAAAGTAATTCTGTAAAAATCCAGGAATATGAAGTTTAATTATTGCAAATACGCACCTGAAACAAAAAATTCTCTAAATGACCTGGGGGATTGGGGCTTTGGTGCGGTAGATGATTAGATGCTAGACTAACCATGGTGATATCTTGGTTCCTTAGAGAGCTAGTAATTTCAAAGTGAAAGACTCTGTGTTTGCTGTTGCATTTACAAGTTGTGGTATGCTTAGATATTGCAGTACAGCTTGATCCTTACACAATTGGTTGCATGCTTTTAAAACTTGAGTGGATGCCTGGTAATTAATGTATGTGATAGATGGAAGATTATGACGTGTTGTTAGATGGCTATGAAGTACCTGGCCTTACAGCCAGGCTGTAATTTGATGCCTTTCTTCCCTCAAAAGAGGCTTGGCATTCTGTTTACAAGGTCTTGGTTAATCACCCAAAACAAGCTGGTTATGTTTTTGCACTGTGAAGTTTAATAAAACTTCATCCTGTTGTATCACTTAGTAAGTTAGTTTGTGCAGTGAGGACTTTTAGATGGATTAAAACCAGTCTTTCAATATCTATTATTTGTTGGCTGTGGTTCTTTAATTCAAATAAAAGAAGTTGTCTGATTCTGTTACAGATGTACCACAAACCTGGTTCAAAACTAGCTGAGGGTAGTGACGAACTACTTTCCTGCTGGCCTTAAGATGTGTGCGCAGGAAGCTCTCAAAATGATCTGAACATCCTGGGAAAATCCTTAATTTCATTCTCCATCCTCTAAATCAGTATATTTTTCCCCTATAAACCATCATCTCTGGCAAGTGCAAGTGCTGCACTGAGGAGTTGCAAGCAGAACCACAACTAGAGTGGGGGAGAGGGGTGTGTGTCCTCTTTGTGTTCTGTGTTCAATACTTCTGTCTTGTGTAAAAAATATAAAACATTTGTCCAATTACTGTGGCTCTTTCCTGAGTTGAAGAGGCCACATGTAATTAAAATGTGATAGAAACGTCTGTTTTATTTCAATTCGTGAGCAGAAGGCAACTTTAAGAAACTGCACTGTGCACTGCCTCCGGCAGCAGAGGTGGCTTCAGAAATCCCTGCATCACCAGACCTTGCGCTAGGGAACCTTGTCCCATGCATTGTGCTGACACAGACTTTGGCAGGGCTGCAACATAACCTGAAACAGAGGAAATATACAGGCTGGAAAACATACTTGGGTTTTGAAGGTTACTCTGAAAAGAGATGAACTTGCTGATTTGATTCACCAAGCAGCTACTAAACAAATTCTATTGCAAAAAGTGAGGAGGCTGAAACTCTTCTAGGGAAGTTAGGAGCACCAATCAGCCACTTCTTAAGCTGGTTTTGTTTACTTTAGGCTACTTTTCTGTTGGTTGGTTGTATTAGTAGATTTTTTCTTAGATTATGTGAGAGAAGACAATGACTTACAGAATACTCTGCAGTTAGGAACTCAGAAAAAAATTGTGTACATTTCTAGATATATTGCTAGTTGAACTTGAAGCTTAGAGTAAACTGCTTAGGCTGAGTAAATTGTTTTTATCTCTTACGTCCTTTACCTTTTTTTTTTTTTTTTACCCCCAAACTGCAACAAACTTTTAGATATTAAAGCAAGCATCATTGAGTTTCCCACTCTTCATAGGTATTTGACCCAGAGCTTTTGATCTGAAGACTTCCTCTGCTAACTTCAGTGAACTGGAGAACAAACTTGGCAGGCAAAAACTAAATTTACGTCACAAAGTAATGCTACTTTCTGTAAGTATAACCTCACCCTTTGAGTGCATGTGCTCTTTCAATTAACTGTGAAGAACTCTGCTCCTCCGGCAGTAGAAGTCATAGAGCACCAATTTTTACATGATAAGCTGCTTGTGAAACTGTTTTCTGAGAACTGGACTGGTGCAACAGAATTATGAAACATTAGTAATGAGCGCTTGCTGGTTACTTTATGTCATTAGGAAATTGGTTTCTCTTATTTTTAATTCAGGCTATTTAGCAGTAGGTGGCATCCTACTTTAACATTAGAGCGAACTGTAGACTTCTTAGCATGTGTTGTCACTCAGTCTAGAAAGTTCTTAGAATTTGTTTTCTACTTGTACTTGTGTGCAGTATTACCAAGGAAAGACCTTTTTTGGCTTACAGTAAGCAGGAATGTGTATGAGTTCTGATGTGAGTACTATATTACTGGAAGCTTGCTAGTACTATAGAGCGAAAGTCCTAGCTGAAATTGAATTTGGAATTTGTTTTGCGAGACTCGAAGCAGACCTCTTTAAATCAGGAGAGATGAGCAAAATCAAATTATTAAAGGCTTTTCTGAGAAGCTGGATTGGTTTCAGCTTTCTCAGATGCTCATTGTGTTCTGTCTGCAGTACCAGTGGGAAGTGAAAATAATTAATCCTGAAAATTAGATTGAATGGCTGTTCAAAGCAATAAAAGGAAGGAAATTAATTGCTAGTATTGATACACTATCCTTAAGTCATCTCACTCAATATCACAAAGTGTCAGATTATGTGCTTAGGTAGAAGCTAGTGAAAAAAATATAGCTCAGATGTGTTTAATGGAAAAAATCTAAAACAAAGTTTTGAAAGGAAAAGAGTGATAGCTCTAAGTGATAATGCAGAAGGAAATTGGGGATGGTAGGAGTCTTGGGAAGTGGATGACAGGGAAATCAATCAGTAACTGAAGCTGGTTTTGTGAGGTCTTAATATACTTCACCAGAATCCCTGTGACTTGGATTAGCTATTCTCTTTTCAGACTCAACAAAGGTCGTCAGGGCTGCTTTAGCAGCCTCCAAAAATGTCCCTGACTTCCTTTTCCTTCCCCCCAGTCCACCTCTGATGTTTTCATGTATAGAAATACACTTTCAGTAGAATTTAACTATAGATTGCTGAGGTATCCCTGAGAGTATTCTTTGAAACACCAGTGGTCACTCAAGTCTGAACGGGAACTATCAGGAGTAGGTAACATCTGAGACTCAGTGTCATGAACTGGGTGAGGTACCATTTTTATTTTAGAATGTATTTATTTGCGTGGATTTGAGCCAGGACAGATTTACCTAACAGCTGCTCATTCTCTTTCTAATATGATAATTGTATCAAGCTGAAAAGGAAGAATACCCAGTGCTTAAATGTTTTTGTGTATCTGGCCCTTGTGATGCAAATAAGCAGCTTTTGTAATATTCAAAATCACATGGGCGCTCAACATAAAAAATATTTCATTTATTGTCTAATCTTTTCTCTTTAAGCTGATCACTCAGATTTTGCATAAGAGAGCAGCTCTGTTTTAATAAGTGATAAAAGATTTAAGCTTTGTTAAATGTTCCATGAAAATGTACAAAGACATAAAAGGTGTTTAAACGTTAGTTTGATATGAATTGTGTATTTAACTTCATTATAATAACTCATTTGCTTAACATCATTCATGTACTTATGTAACCACCTGAATGTGGGCTGTGGAGAGACAGGTTTATGAAAGGATTTTTATGGCACACATTTTCATCTCAGTATTTATATTTCTGAAAGGAAAATATTACAGTAACACGATAAGTCTTGGGCCAATGCACCTTGGGTATTGCTGTCTCTACAGTCTGCTTCATTACTGATGTCTTTGTGAAATGTATCACTTGGACATTTAATAATAAAAAATAAAACCAAGTTACACACTGTTCTGTATTGCAGATGAAGGCTTGCTAATGTTATAAACAGTGTTTGGTGCATGGGAACAGCACTCCTCAAATAAAATAATATCTTCCTGTTTATGTTTTATTCTTACTAATTCACCATCCATAAGATAATTACAAAATAGGAGAAAATATATTTAGAAATGGGACATGAGAATTTCAGTATGTGTAGTCTATATAAAAAGTGAGAGTAATAATGAGGGAAATATAGAATGAGTTCCTGTGAGACAAAGTGCAAAGCATATAAGGGAGAAAAACACAGTATTTCCAGCTATGGTCTAAACATAAAATTGACACTAAACTTGGGGGTTTTATCTCTTGCCAATTTCAACTCTCACATAACAGTCGCTGAAACACTTTCTTTAGGTTTTTAAGGAAAGAGAATGCATTGTTGGCTTAACAACATCTAAATAAAACCGCTAAAAAAAATCCTTCTTCGCTAAAAAAATGTAATTCCGCGTACATCTAAAACTCAGTTTTTAAAGCCAGATCAAATACAGCCAAGTGAATTGACTAATCAAGTCTGTGTAGTATTATTTCGGTTTTTTAGGGTTTTTTTAAAACATTCATCTGATCTGAGTCCATGACACCTGCAGTGGCAGCAATAGATCCGGTGGGAGCTCACAAAATGTGTATGTTGTACAATGTTTAAAGCCAAGGACTGGAAGCTGTGTTGTATCTCCAGTGCCATCAGTATAATTATACCAGCAGAGACCTAGGATTTTTTGTCTATTCAGGAGCTTTATAACATATAAGTAATCAGGTCATGCTATGGCTGGAGGCAAACATTGACCACAGTCCTGGAAAAACGCGTGTTGAGAGTTTAATACTTGAGTATGCTCATCTTACAAAATACACTGCAGCAAGTGCTAAAGGTATTTCACTAAATAGGGCTTAATGTTAAGCATATTACCAGTCCTATATTAGTATATGTTTTAAGTGTTTTACTTGGTTAGCTCTGGAGAATATTAAGCTTGTGCCTACAGTACTAGAGCATTGATTCCGAGTTCATTTTTAGAAAAGTAAGTTTAGAAAAAAACCTGTACTTACTTAAGCACAAGTTGTATTCAAAATATTTGCGACAGTCGTGTATATTACTGTATTGGAGTGGGCCAAAATAGGCTCGTACAAGCTCCTTTTCTGTAATTCAAGCTGTAGCCAGGAAATATATTAATTTGAACAAATTTCTGCAAGTTATAAGATTCAGAATAGCATATTGCCCAATTAAACTATGGAAATGGAGGAACATCTACATGTGAAAATAATTTCCGACCTCTTGTACCTCTTGTCTTATACTTCTATAACCCAAAACCATGTGAAAGATGGATCTGGTTATCAATCAGCAGGTCGTTAGCTTATATTTTCACCTGAAGATGCAGCTGGTCCAAATTAATATTTCAAAGCATATTTTTAAATTTAATTCTTGCCAGAACCTTTCACATGCTCATTTTATTCTCATTAAAATTGCTTCATGTTACTTATGGTAAGGCTGCCCTTTTAGTGATGTTGCTACACCGGAGGATAAGGGCCCAGATCACACGTGGTGCAAAGGCCAGACTTCCAGAGGGCTTGGGTTCTGACTTCATCTTCCTTCAGTGGTTGCTGCTGGATGGCTGAAGAGGTTCCTGCCCCTAATCACTCGTCTCTGCTGTCTGCTGACTTGTTCAGCATTGCCTGGGATGTTGGTCCCAGGAGCAGCCTGCCTCACTCATATTTATCAAAATGGGCTGGATAAGCAAGAGTGAGGGAATGATCGTAGGGAGATATTAATATCGAGGAGAAGGAGAATGGGAGTCCTGACGGCAGTAAATAATTTGCCTTATGTACAGTGGAGGAGAAAGTGAGAACAACTTCTCATGCATCCTTTGGGACTTACAGAAGAAAACATGATCCTCAGGAAGCAAAACTGCACAAAGCAATTAAACATTTTTGTAATTCCTGTACCTTTCCTACCTTCCTCTTTAAGCATCTAAAAACCTTTAAAAATTTGATCTTTAGTTGTTAGTACCTCAAACTCAGTGTTTTACCTGACCTTAATTGAAGTTTGAACAGGCTGAAGCTGATCCTTGCCCTTTATTTAAGTCAATAAACTGCGATATGAGAAGATTCTCTACTATAATTTTGTAATTCTCACCTTGTAGTTCGAAAATGCTTTAGTAAAGTTACAAATATTCCAAAGATAAACAAAAGTAAGTTGCAAAAATTATTTCATGTCTTCTTACTCTTCCAGAGTAAAAAAATGTGGTAATACTTAATGTGAAATGATGTGGTGATCTCTGTTTTGGTTTAAAGAATGTGAAAGTACAAATGCAGTCCAAATTTCGTGCAATTTTAGGTAGGATAAGATGTCCAAATATCAGAGGTGTTAGAATAAGCTTGTTACTATGTGAAATTTAATCAGATGAACTTTCAAGAGAAGGACTTCAATATTTAGCAGCTATGACAAATGTAGAGTATTCATTCCACAGTCTGGAAGTGTACTCAAATGTGCAAATATTCCAAATTTGGAAGACACGTTCAGAGTTTTTTAAATTAAATGTTTCTGAAGAACAACAGGATTAGTCAAAGTTACTACAATAAATCTGAGAACTACAGTATAAATTCGTAAATTTTGCCTGTCTTGCCAAAGAGGACAGAATTAATTCCATAGGCAGGTTGGCAGTTATTAGGTGACAACTTAGACTTTGCATTCTGTTTTTCTCAGTTCTGTACAAGAAAAATACTAAATGAAAATGATAGAATAAAGCAATAGGACTCTCATTTTACTTATCTAATAAGCTACTAAGGCCTGTTGATTGCCAAAGGCTTGCTTTTCTTGTTTACCATATGTTACATCAGTTATATCACTACAATCCTTGGATTTTCAGCAGGCATTTTCACGGACTGTTCAGTTATTATTTGTTATAATAATTCCTTTTGTCTTGTAACTGAAACAAATGTGCTAAGCCCCAGTTTCTGCAATAGTTGTGATCACGTTTCAGTTCTTTACAAGTTGTTCAAGTGTTCATTCTCCATGTAGTTTATAAGAACAGAAAGAAAAACAAACATTTTGACAATTAGGGAGAAAATAACAAAGTGCTTATCTCAACTGCTAAAAGAATATAACAAACTAAAACCTACTGTGAGTAATTATTCTCTGCCCAGGGCAGTAAACTTGAGAATGTTCCAGCTGTAAATATATCTTTCCAACCATTTACAGAGCATATACATTTACATATAATATCTCTTTCTTAACCTGTCTACTAAATATCTGACCTAAATTTGGGATTTCAGGACCCCAGAAGTTTATTTGAAAAGTATATTTTAGTAATATTAAATTTACTCAGGGAAATTGTAAGCTAGTGCCAATGAGATAACACCATAAACTGGCCCCACATGTTTACATGTGTGTATATAGCTTCAAACAAATTGGATGATAGAGATTTGAAATACCCAGCCCTTAATCGTCCATGTTCATCTTCTGACAGATGATCAGACAGTGGAGATATACATAAATGCCCATTCATAATGTTCATGTATGTCTTGGTTCACATGAGTAAAGTGATGCTTTTATTTGTCAGGCATTTGATTGTTTCCTGTGGACAACCTGGAAGACCTACTCAACTAGAAAAATGGTACTAAAAGATGGGAAAATGAATTCTGTTCAAATCTTGAATTCCAGACTGAATGTTTCAGCTCACCCTGAATTTGATTCCACATTATTTGATCCCACTAAATTGCTAAAGATAGAATAATTCCCACCTCTGCTGTTTGACACTAGATCAAATACATGAATGTGATCACAGGTTTCTTAGTACGAAACAAATTAATTTAGTTTAAACCGTAATCTGAAGAGGGTTTTAGTCCAAGCAGCAGAATAAGATGTTATTTCTTGGAAAATAAATGTGCCTCAGAAGAACATGTGGGAAACATTTTCCATGGCTGAGAAGTCTCAAAACAATATTTATAAAGTGTCCATGGATTTTAGAGTGTTCAGTTATTATGAGCTTGGAAGAAGCTGTGGGATTTTTTCGGGACAGTAGCTACGTTATCTGTTTTCATATTTTAATTTCAGCTCTTTTTGGGACAAAAAGTGCTGACACAAAATTCTGTACTGAGCTTTAAACTGCACTGTAACAGCAAATGCCATCCTAGATAAAAGATTTGTCTTGAAAATTGTACTGAGAATATGCCAACTAGTCTATGCAAAAAGGCTAAGGATATTAATTCAACCTGACTAGGGAGTAGATTATACTATAAATAGGGCTCTGAGGCTGCATCTACTGCAAGGCTGGTCATTTCCTACAAAATCCATCGCACGTATATTTGCCCTAATCCTGTAATATGATCCTCAGTCTAATCCTTACACCTACCTATTATGCCATACCAATTTTCCTATGCAGAGAGCTGTGCATACCCAGGGCTTTATGTGCTTGGATCCGTTGTGGGATCAGAGCACTGCTTATAGGTGGAACATGTAAAAGTATATGAAAGATTTCATATAGCAGGTAATCTAAAAGGGGATTGACACACCTGAAATCCCAATTTGTTTGAAACATTGAAAATAATTGGGACAGATCAAAATCTAAATAAAAACAAGAATTCTTCAGGTTCAAAGTGTCACGGGGACCAGTGAAGTGTCTTTTGGAGCTGACTGGAGTTCAAGATTCATTTCTTCAGACAAAGTCCAAAAATAAGCTGTTTCTTCCCAGTTGGGGGTTTGCTGTGAGAAGAGCACACAATAACTAGATGGATGTGATTGCAGCATAAAACTCCCCTTAATCCTAAATTCCACCTTCTCGTAACTGTTTCAGTTACAGACAAAAATGTTGTATTTTTTTTCTTTATTTGCTTTTTTCCTGGCCTCTGCACAATTAAGCATTGCCTAAATCTTGCTGTTCATTCTTATACCTGGTGTGCTGCCCACTCTTCTGTCCCTACATTTCATCTCCTCCTACTTAAACCCAGTTTTGCCTGATGTCACGTGTGCTGCACAACAGATTTAGTCTAAAGCTCAGTCGTGTGCCAAACATGGTAACTTTCATCTATTAGATGTTTCCTTATCGGTCTACTTATGTAGGATTTCTTTGCCGATTCTTAGCCTTAGTCACTGAGATTGTTTTTCTCTGAACAGTGAAACTTCTTTCCTGGAGTCTTCCTTTACTATCTCTATCCCTTTGCAGTGTCCCTCTTTGCAAATATCTAACTCAAAGTACACATTCAGGGAAGACACATTTACGAACATCTTTCCAAAATAAGGGAGTAAGATGTATGTTTTTCTAATAAGAGTGAAAACAGGGTAGTTTGTTTTATTTATTTGTGAAGATTTGGAGTATCTTCTAGGTAGAGAAACATTACTTCTGACTACTGAAGTATCTACTGATTCTTCTATTTAAATGGCCTTATGAGAAGAACAACTAATGAAACTCTTATTAAGATGGAAAAGAAGTTGATGAGTTGGAGAAGATTAAAAAGCAAATCAATCAGTATTAAGGCTGATCTGTTATAGCCTCGATGGATCAAGCCAGACTCTTGTTCCTTAATTACTTGCAGTTTCACTGTTGTCTTCTGAAGAACTTGTAATGTAGAAGCAAGATTTACTGCACATCAAAGGTTGTGCTGAATTTTTTTTGGTTTTTTTAAAATTTATTTTTAAACGATCATACAATCGGCTTAAGTGAGAAGAAAAATTCAGTGATCACTGGTGTAATGGAAAAGTCATGTAACCTGAACTGCAGTTAACAAAAGCTTTATCTAAAATCTGTGGAAAATGGCAACTATTACCTCTCCTACTTTTGAAAATATATATGTATTGCAGTATCTTTACCAATTTTACCTATTCTTGTTGATGCAAGGATTCTTGAAAAAAGTCTAACCCACTTTAAATATTTTTTAAATGGGTACCTTTTTTTCCTTGTCTCTGTCACTCCTTCTCCAATTAGGAAAAGGTGTTATTACATTCACTGGTCTGACAAATTTATTATTGCCTCAACTAACTCTTGGCAAAGCATTTAATCTCTGTACTTACACTAATAAATTATCTTGGGGTTTTTAAAGTGTATTTACACTTTATGGACAGGTATTTTAGAGTTAAACAGATTTTTTTCTAACAATTTTGGAGATTTCTTAAGCTACTGCTTATGTCATTTTAATGATACTTCAAATACACTTTTTTATCCCTGTGATTATTGTATTTATAATCTTCTATGGCAAAAATTGAAGACCTCAAGATACCTTTAAAGTACATGCCAATTAAGGTCACTTACTATGTGTATTGAAGTAGAAGGTACATTTGACCTGCCATAAGTAATAATCCTGAATCATTTCTGTGTAAAACTATGCTGAAAGAATTAAGCTCACATAGTCCAGTTATTGTTTAGATATTGTGAAAGGTGCTACAAAATATGCTGATTATACTTATGTAATGGAGAGAACCTCAGTTTTTCCTGTTGGGAGTTTTCTAAAGCAAAACTTTATATCTGAATTCAAGTTATTGCTGTTGACTTCTGCAAAACTTGCCAATTGCACCTTAGAGAAAATGTGCTGTTACTGTTAGCATCCAAACAAGCCAAATAATTGAGTGGAATCCATATTTACCATTAAAACCCCTAAATATCAGAGAATTTTCACTTATGTTTCTGTAAGAGGATGTTTTTGGTAGATAAATTAGATGCCAGGTCTAATTTATATATTAATATAAATGTCTATTAAAAATACATACATCCTAGCACTAATGTCTGTGTCTTTATGATATGAAGCATTTAGAAATACTTGTACATTATGAGCCTGGAATTTTCCAATGCTTTCTAACTTGTTTTAGACATTAATCTTACATTTTAATATGAGATTTTCACTTTTAAAAATGCAATAAATGCTAAGAGAAAAGAAGGAGTAGGACCCAGTAATGCCACCCAGGCTTTTTATTAATGAATCCTCTGTCAGGGCAATTGCACTGAAAACAAAATTGAAGATGACATCTAGTGAAGTACTATTCTGTTTCCTTTTGAGTTTTCTGTGTCTTGGTAGTCTTTCATGACTTGCAGTGACTTATAACAAACAGTGTTGCTGTGACTTCCTGCCCTCTTGTCACTTCATGGACGGTCACCAAAATCTTAATTCACATTAGCACCACAACACTGCTAGGTACCAGCATAGCTGTACTGCTTAATTCTTTCAGCATTACCTGTGGTTCTTTGCAAGTCAGAAATATTAATAAAGTAAAACCAGCTGGCATGTCTCATTCCTGCTCTTTATTGCACTGGTGCAAGTCAGGAAAAATATGGCTGAGTCATGTACGTTATTTTGGTGGTGTTGAAGAAGCTTGAGCACAATATAAATCACGCTCAAAAAATATCGGGTAAGGAACAGAAGAAATTATTTTAGACTGATCTGGTTTAAGGACTTTAAAGTAGGTGTACTTATGAAGGAATTTGTTCTGTCTTTGGAGTTGCTTTTCAGTAATGGCATTTAGAAAGTGATCATGAAATTTAGATAGCTATTTCCCAGTTTCAGGGGATATCTGTTTGGAAGCATGGCAGCAAAATTTCTAATTAACTTTGGGGGATCTGTGGGAGGAATCACTTTTTACATCTGCGTGTAGGAAGATGATGTTTAAGGCTTAAGAGAAAATCCCATTTCTAGAGCTGTGCTTGTGATTATTCTCTATTCAAAGCATCTTTCTACGTCTCTTATACGATCAATATCACCTCTTAAACTTTTGGACCTGGTTCGCCATTGTTTTCACTGAGCACAATCTTGCCTTGCAAATAATTCTGGAATTGTACTCTTTGAATTCAAACAGATAAACAGTAATGGATTACATTTTACAATGAAATTATTTCAAGCTCCGGTTCATAAATAAGTCAAGTTCTGATAATACTATAAAGAATATTCTCAACAGCTATAGTGATATTCACAAAGTGAATTCTTTCCTTTTCAAAAGAAAGAATTGGGAACAAAATTAATACTCCTCATTAACAGGTGAACTGAATCAGCAACCTTTTTTGAGATGTAGAATAATCTACAACATCTTTTAACATCAGCAGTGCCTTTAATGCCACAGTGAGGGTACAAGGTTTTATGATGTCTTTCACATCCAGGAAATACAAAATAAGCCATTACAGTGCTTCAGTCTCTTCTGAATTCAGCTTTCTTTTTATCTTTATTTTATTGCATCGATTTTAAGAAGAAAATTCAGTTCCTATTTAGTTAGCCATAAGTTTTGTCACCATAATTGTAGTGTAGCTATTTTATTTTACTTTTATTTAATATTAGTGGTATTATTTTTGAGGGTTTTGACTTTAGTTTGCTGGGGATTTTGGTTTTGTTTTCTGATGCAAACCAAACTCCACTCAGAATAGATATTGTTTATTCAGCTTTGGATGTTAATTCTTTGCGTAGAGGTACATTTCTCCTTTATGCAGTACTTTTTTCCAATAAACAATGATTATTTTTTCCCCACATGATGGTGCTCAATTAATGTTAGAGCAGTTGAGTGTCTTCTTAACTCCTCATTGTTTGAAATGTAGTTCAAAAACTGTCTGAACATTATCCAGTCTCTTCAATAAAAACTGCTAATTTGTTTCTAGATTTATCAGAGGTTTTTGTGAAATTTTGTTGTTATGTGAACATTTAACTATATCCACACAATGCTTGGAGGTGAAAACTATGATTCTGCTTTTATAGATAGGAAAGTGGAAACAGAATTAGAAATTTTATAACCTTTTTAATTTTGAGATCTGATTGTCTATTGCATCAATCTTTGGTTTGACAAGAGAGGTATCTTTAGGTCTTAATTCACTTTCTGCTTTATAGAAAACAAGAGACAACATCTCTCTGTAAATCTGATGGACACGTGAAACCTGGGTCTGTGAATGTATGAAGAGCTTTCTAACTATACAAAACCCAAATCAATATTGTATAAATCATTATTCTACATAGTTGAGCAATATGTATAAAGAAATTAAACCTTATCCATAATTTCCTATATATTTCAAAAGGAAACGAAAGCATAAATTGCAGCCTAAGACGATGGTGATATCAGTGTAATTAGAACCTTGTGCATCTACCACAGTGTTTTTTCAATACATTAGTTAATGGCATGTCTCTGAACATTAAGTTTGCATCCTTTAACACCAGTGCTAAAAAGAAATGAGGCTTTTGACAAAATGTTTTATGTGTGTCTGCCAGGAGCAGAGGAAAAGTGAGGTTTGAATCTTTAACTTCATTCAAAGTACCATCATATATGGATTCTTCTGCTAGCTTGCAACTTTTTTCAGTTTATAGAAACTTAGTCTCCTCCTGACCCAGAGGTGCTGGCTTTGCATTTAAACTTCAACCCAAACTGTCCCTCATTTTTCAGAGTTTTAATTATGCAGCTCTATTCTTGGAAAGTTCTGTTGTTGGCTTATGCACAACAAAAGGCAGGGGCCAGCATTTCTTGAAGCACAACAATCATTTATCAGGATAATATTCTTAACACGCACTACTTCAGACTAAATTAGCCTGCTCATGGCAGATGAACAGCAGGTTGCCATTCTTTGCCATTTCCTAGTATTTTCAGGCTCTTTCATAATTCCCTTTTTTCCACTGGATGCCAAGGTTAACAAACAAATAAGTGGGTGGCAATTTCAAGCACAAAAGTAAGCTGCAGGCAGTCCTTGTTAATTTGGTTTTCACTAGCTGCTTTCATTTGCATAATTGTAGCAGGTAAGTTGAGGTCAAATGGTTATGCCAGGGAAGCAAGTCCTAACTTCTTGTTTTATGAGGTAATTCACGGTACCGTGGAATATTAATAACAAAATCTGGGACAAGTTCTGTGGTTTAAATCATAAATGAAGAAAAGAATCTGTGCAGGTATGACCAAAAATGCTACAACGTGCTGCTCCTTGCATATATTCTGTGCAAAGCTCTGCCCATGCCCTCATTTCTGGGTAACGAGCAATATCTAAAAAGATTATACAGTGCCTCACAATGTAATGCGCTATGTTGCGTGCCCAAGCAGCTGTGGATAAGTAGGGGGAAATGTATGGCTGAGATTTTATTTATATACTGTTGAGTAATTTGAAGTGGCAAACCCTTTTTTCTTAGATAGTCCTTCTGGTCTAAACTGTAAGCCCCCGAGTAAATGTCATTTGCAATCTCTGGATGCTAATGGCATCCTGAAGAGTAGCAGCAGTGCTATTAGTCCTTAATTTTGCAGCTTTGGTGCTGTCTATCTATAACTTTTATCTATGTATTTTTACATATATTTATGTTTTTGAATTCAGCAAAATGCTCCACAGTGAAAAAGGAATATGGGTAGTGGGCTACTCACTTAAACTGGATGTAGATTTATACACAAAAATCAAAGTTGGATTTCAACTTTTTCTTACCTGTCCTTGCCAGCAAATATAAGGACTATATTAGGCACTATGTCCAGATATCCCAAATATTAGAAATTTATATAGCAAAATTGAAAGCTGACTTCTTGACACAAGATAAAAATCACCTGGGTATATATTTTAATTTTCCTTAGACATTAAAAAAAAAAAAAAAGATCAAATTAAAATCAGTCTGTGACTATTCAGAGTCCCCAGTTTTCTTTTCATTTAAAGCTTGAAAAAAATTTTTCCAGGACTTGAGTGCAAACTTTCATCTGCCTCTTTTTACCTCCCTTTTACATACGCTCAGCTCTTGTCTGCTTTTCTGAACTATTTCTTCTTAGCTCACTGAAATTTTAGCCTGTTAAATTTGTCTGCTTTGAGCAACTTTAAGCTTCTCTGTTTTGCAGTTAACTCTCTGAAGTATCAGTTTCTATTAAGGAGGATTACTCTTATGAGTAAAAGTGTCTAGAATACGCTAAATACAAGTGCAAAATAGGATACTGCACTTCAGTTTCTTGTCTTTTGTATTTTAAAGCTTTTTATGTACATTATTTCTGTAATATGTTTCATTAGCTACTTCAGAGGCATTTGGGTGGTTGCTTTGTGATACGTAGAACACAAACATAATTTTTTAGAGCTTAATTGTTACCGTTTGTTCATAGTACGTAGCCATTTCCACAACCAATTTATAACAGTATGGCATGATTGTGAGTACTTGTAGAGAACAGTAAAGTTCCTTGCTCTTTCCCGAACTTGTCAGAGATGAAGAGGCCTTCAGCATGTTCTCCTTACAAAGAATTTGGTATCCCTCCCTCTTGTGCATCAGCAGAATTTCCTTGTTGGTAGAGCTTTCACTGCCATTGCTATCACGTCCTCCTGGCTAGTGGTGAATATGTTTCAATAACTAATTTGTGTTCACTCCTATCAACATGGAATATGCCGTGGAACTCCTGTGGCACTTATCCATCCTTCCTGAGGTGTGTGTTTGCATAACTGTTTGGCATTCTTTGCCCAAGTTAAGCCCTAAGGCTTTACTCTAAAACATTTTTTGTCTCACGATTAAGAAATCTCCATGAGCTCTTAATTAGGCTCTAAACTTACTGAAGCAGTTATGTCATACAGCCCTCAAAACGCTATGATTAGAGCTCAGACTTGGTATGTCCACTTATGGGCTTGCAGACTTATCAGATAACAACCTGACTCCCCTGGAAAACCATCTCTTTTTTCCCTTTTGTGATGACCCAAATAGAGAAATACACTTATATCTTTAAACGTATATGTGGGTTTATGTCTCCTGACTGCCTGAAGTAGGACTAAGAATACATTCCTTTCTCCTTCACTGTATCCCTACTTAAATGGTGTTTGGGCAGACCATGGAAAAAAAATGCAAACTGAAACACAACTGCAGCACACAGGCTATAACACAGGCACGTCTTTTGTCAGGTTTCAAAGGCTCAGATTTACCTTAAAAACCTCTGTTGCTGAGCACTTTGTCAGAAATGAAAACCTGATCATGCTCTTGTGGGTTTTCCAGGTACTAAAACAGGATTTTCTTTATTTCACTAGTAGGTACATGCTGTACCATGTAACCCAACCAGCCAGAGAGACTAAAAGGAAAACTATCAAGAGAAATTAATTTTGTGACTTTGCTTATATTGAAGTGGAAGACATGAGAATAACAATGAAACTTAAAAATTGCTGGCATTCAGTATAAAAAATTGTACATTTTAAGGACAAGGCTGGTGCTTGTATATTTTAAGGACAAGGCTGACAGGAATTTGAAGTCTATCAGGTAGCAAGAAACTGATAGTACTTTGAGATCTTGGAGACTTCCAAAGTACTGTACAGGCAATCTCTCAGTTCATGCGCTATTTCCGAAAACTGATCTGGCAGCTCTATATCAACTAGTTTGTAGAAGGCTTCTAGTACAAGGGCAACTGGACAGATTCATGATCTCAGCAAAATACTGCTGCATTCTTCAGAGCCAAGGTGGGGTTGCCATGGGTAGGCTTTATATTGTGCTAGAAACCCTGTGTATCAGCATTTTCTGAGATTCTGGGGGTTTTTTACATTTAATTATCTGTTGTAAAGAAAGACCGCTTTTTCTTTTTGTAATCTCTCTCAGTGCTGCTTATGCTAAAAAGTGGGAATCAGTCTCCTAACCATCTGGAGAAAGAGAGAATCCTAAATAAACAGGAACAGCAAAAAATACAAATAGCAGTACTGTAAAATAGCAAGAACCCAATAGGCTTCCTCTGCACAGTGACTTTGTAGATTAGGGAGTGTACTCCCACTTCTTTTCTCTAGGGTCTTTTAATCCTGAAAGAATGTGGGGAAGTTTTGCCATTGCTGCTACAGTAAGTGAAATGACTGTACTATGGAAAGTTACCTGGCAGCATTTAAAGAGCCATGGTACCAGTCTGAGCAGGTTACTCATCTGAATGTGGAATGCCACTTCTTTATTACTAATGTTACATATTTATTTATTTTAATTTACACATTAGAACTTCTGGGCTGGGATCTGTCTTAATTCTCTCTTTGGCTGGCAGAAAAAAAAAATGTTATTTCAGGAATTTTTCAGGGAAGAATGTTGAAAGAATGTTCTAGGATATATTAACGATCACAGCGAAATGCCGGTTCCTTAAATAAACGAAATAGCCTCAACATGCAAATAATGCCTGAGGCCACACAAGTGGTGGAGCATTATCCATGTCCTAGTCTCGCTCTCCGATGGGCACTTCCAGAGGCATTTGCTATCCATCAAGGGTGTTTCTCCTTTCGGCAAAGTAAGAGCCCGTGCATTACCCTGCGGTATTGTTACTTATAAAACAGGGTCCCCGTGAGCTGAGATGCCTGGGACTCTTCTCAGGTGCTAGAGCCGAAGGTGTCTGAGTCGGCCGGGGACGGAGGAGGCTTCGCAGCCCTCTGGGAGCCGCCGGTCCCTGCGCTGCCCCGCCCCACCCGGCTCCGCTACAGGTGGATAAAGGTGGCTCTTCCCCAGCTCCCTGCTCTCCTCCAGCCCGTCCTCCCTCACGGCGGCTCTCCACTGGCGCCCCGCTCCCGCTTGCCTTTGTAGGGGTGCGGGAAGGGGGATCGGGCGCCGCCGGCCGGGGGCGCGGCTCCGCACCTGTGCGCGGCTCCCCGCGGCGGGGGCCGGGGCTGACGAGCGGGGGGCTCCCGGCGCCGGAGGCGGTGCGGCGGCATCCCCATCCTCCTTCTCCTCCCTATTCCTCCGCCTCCTGCCTCCCTACCTTCCCCCGGGCGCCCTCTGCACTTTCTTCTCGAACCACCCTCGTAGACAAACTTTGATGGGGAACCTCGCACCGTGCTGGAAAAATGCCGGTTATGAAGGGATTACTGGCACCCCAGAACACCTTCCTCGACACCATCGCCACCCGGTTTGACGGCACACGTGAGTCCGGGCTGGGGCTCCGGACTCCCGGAGAAGGGGATGCACGGGGGGCATTGCGCGTACGGTGGGAGCTCCCTCTTCCCTCCCCTCCGCCCTCCGGGGGTTTCCCTGGTACCAGAAGCTGGCAATGAGGAGGAGCAGGTGAGGGAGCTCCCAGCCTCTCCCGCTCTCCTGCCTGGCTTCTCCACAGCTTTGCAGGCGAGGAGGACACCAGGTCCCCTCCGTCTCCGATCCCCTGCCCGGAGGCTCCGAGGAGGCTGAAGCCCGGCTCCCGGCAGGAAAGTTGTACGCTGGACTGGGGCTTCCCCTGCGCCCCAGGCAGCCTAGAGACCTCCAGGGAAAGGCACGCTCAGAGGCTGGGCAGGGCTTTGGTAGGAGGTTCGGGCATATATTTTTTTTTCTTTAGTACCCCCAGCCTTGGGGGGGCCGTACGAAATCTCCCTAAAAGCTGAATTTCTTTAAATCGGGCTCAGCAGCGGCAGCAGCTGTTGCAGGGCGTTAGTAGCGGGCGGCAGGCAGGAAGGGACCGGGGGCCTTTCGGCGGTGGCGCTGGCAGCCGTGGCGGCCCGGCTGCAGGACCACGGACAGGTCCCGGCGCGGGCGGGTCCCGGCGCGGCCCCGCTCCGCTCCCCGGCGCGCACGGCTCCTCCCGCGCCGCCCGCCGCGGCCCCGCCGCGCAGCTCCCCCGGCGAGGCGCTGCCTTCCCTGCACGGCTGGCGTGCTCCCCCTCCGGCCGTGGGGGAGGACCCGCCTGGATCTTGACTTTTGTTTCTCCTTTAACGGGGCTCACGCGTAACGAAGCAAATAAAAGAAGGGAGGTAGAGGATTTGGGCCAAAATTGGCTGCCTTCCCTTTAATTCCCTTTTAAGAAATCTAGACATCGATATTGGAGAATAAATAAACTCAGATTTGAGTTGCTCTTAGCTCTTCCTTGACTGAAAACATTGCTATCTGATTGGTTTGATATCTTCTTTATTGAGTATCTATTGGCATTTCCTCTATGGTTCAATTACTGTGTGATTAAGACAACTGAACTGTGATTGCTGAATCAGTAAGTTGTAAAATGTCATGAAAATGGTGCAGTCACAAAGATCAATTGCAGAGAAGCACAGAACTGAATTATAACTGCTCTGCTAGTCTGAGGATACACAGATAATTATGATCCAGGGTTGTGTGTAACTGATACTTCATTATAAAGCAATATCTCATAAGACTACTTAGATGTACCTTTAAATACCTTCGACTACAGAACTCAAAGTCCTTTTCCCCCATCCTCAATCCTTTTATTTCTACAAAGTGTAAGGGTATTATTTACTGAATAGTGAAGCATGCAGCTCTTATTAGAGTTTTGTTGCTGATACTGTCATTTGCCAGAAAAGCAGTTCTTCCCTTCTTTGTGCTCAGGACCCTCCCCCTTTACAATGGTTTCCTTCCAAAGGATGGAGCACACAGCCTGTGAGCTGTACACACAAACACTTCACAAATTCTGTACTGTTCTTCAAAGATTCAATTTAGCAAGCAACATTAGTGATGACATACAGGTCTCTTATTAAATAAAACACCAGAAAAATGTCTAATCCACATCTTCTCAGTGACACCAACAGGCAAGAGTGGTAGAAAGTTTATTTCTTAGCTGAATTCTATACCCAAACTGAGCTACCTTTTTAAGCCAGTGATTTTACTGACCTTCATGAAGCGAAGGACTGACCTTTTCTTAAACGAAAAACAGACCCCAGCTTCTTACATTGAAATTTAATGCTAACAACTCATCTACTTTTTCCTGGGATATTACTGAGAAAGAATGTAATTAGGTGTTTAAGTTCACCAGAAAGTGCAGCACATTATCTTTTTATTATAGCCAGTGAAATATTTCTTTTTAGTTAGTTTTCCAGAATTTGGCTTAAATATTAAACAGGTGTATTCCAGAAGTCATCATTGTACGATTACTGGCATATGAAATATTCCAGGAATTTCACGTGGAAGGATGTTTTATGAGCTACGTGGTCTTACATCTAGAAGAACTTTGCAGGATGATACTATTCTATGGAAAACTGGATAATGTCTCTTAATATACAGAATAACATAACATCTCCTTTAGAGTGTTAGGGTAAAGTGATGAATCAGCTTCATGTCATCTGAAAAAAAGTTTCAGAAATAGAAACTATTTCAGTTCAGAAACAGCTCATCTGCTTTGTTGCTTTGGAAATGCTAAATTTAAATATAAAATTAATGCTTCTTTAGCTAGCAAAAAAAAATCAAATAATACAAATAATAGAAAAATAATAGAAATAATAGAAAAAATTCAAATAAAGAAACAGTTGTTCAAAATGTGTGTACATATCTGACCATCAAGTAGAAAAATTAAAACCAATTTATTTTTCATTTAAACTGCCTGTGTGGCTGGTTTTCCTGAGCTTGCTCAGGTGGCTGAAGCTAAAAGTAATACCCGTGGCTAATCTTTGCAGGAGTCAGTCCCATGTCTTACTAGTTTTACAGGTGATACAGTCTTTGAAAAGATTAGGACTGATACATGGCACTGAACCTGAGGTTATGTTTCACAAACTTTGACCTCCCACATGATCATATTTCAATGTTAAAATACTGTCTTGTGTCCACTGTCCTTTTTTTTTGTCTTTTTTTTTTTTGCTGTTGTTTTAATATGGTCTGTAGTTAACAGACCTCTTTTCAGTTTAAGCCTCTGGGAAGGATATATTATGTTGTCATCAGTGATAGACTAATCCACCAATGCATCTTTAATCCAGACGAGGGATAATTCTAATTCCGGGCAAAAGTGCAAGAAGGGATTCCAGATAATATTAGAATATATGCTTTGCTTTGCACGGAATTTTCAAAAATTCATTGACAGAACTTTTTTAATGATACTATTGCAGTGATTTATGTCTAGTTAACAGTTATAAATCGCACTATGAAATACTGCATATCTCAAAAAATGTTTAAAACAAGTTCTTGGCATGTTCTTCAGCTGCTCAGAATTCTCCCAGTAGATTTTTTTTTTTACAGTATGTTACACATAAGTATTCTTTACATATAAAACCAATGATATGTGCTAAACAAAGCAATCAGATTAATTTTGGGGTTACTATTAGCTGTATGGGAGATTGCAGAGGTCTTTAAGTTTCCCTCTACCTGTGTTGCACATGTGGAAGAGCAGCATTCAAGGTTTAATTCTCTGGATTTCCATGGCAGAGCTCTTGGGTCAGCCTATGTGCTGTTATACCAACACCTTCTTCCAACTCGAAAATATCTTTTGTGTTCCTGACATCTTAATTTGAGTTAATGCTTTCTCAAAATGTTCCCCCAGCCACCCATCCAAAATGTAAGCACCAAGTCATCCAAAGACTTTTTGCCCCCTCTGTTAACAATGTGTTTATTGCCTGTTTGGAAAACAAACATAAGCGTTTTCAAATGAGTGGTTTATACACAAGGGGTTTTGGTTGGTTTAGTTTTGTTTTGCTTTTTAGATTTTTGAGGCAAAATAGCATTTTCAAGAGTGAAAATATTTCAAATATAAGCTTATAATTAACCCCACCACCAAATATTACGAAACTGAATATCTGAAGTGAGTTATTTCAATTCAAGCTTTTGAATGGAAAATTAGCATAGTGTTGCTTCTTAACCCTATTTAGATTGGGCAAAGCATTCAGAAATAGTTGCATGGTAGGAAATCATGTTCTATTGTTTATATATATATATATATTTATACACATGTACACAAATATTCTGTATGCACTATTTATTTATTTAAATAGATTAAATACACACCAAAGTGGTTGTTTCTGAAAATTTGGGAGACTTTCTCAGGGAGAAAAGTTAACAGAGATTCAGCAAATAGCCTTATTAATTGGTATTTTAAAAAGGACAACAATTTTATGTATGGTTATGCTATAAAATGACAGCTGAAGTTCTATAATTATCTCCTGTCTGTCATATGTGATCAGATTCCAAATTAAGTGTGTACCTCACATTCTTATTGACAATTTTACACGATCAGTCTAACCTGAAGATCAAGCTGAGTAAATTCCTTCTTGCTCAGTGTCAGTGGTGGTAATTTGTTAATTCTCTATTTGCTGAACAACTTGTATATTCAAATATGTTTTCCAATTAAAAACGTGCTCAAGTACTAACAAAAGGAACTTTGCACCTAAGCAGCAATTTTCATAATTGTCTTTTTTTTTTTCCCTTCCTGATAAAATGGAATCAGTTTTCTGGTTGTTTTAGTAACACTTAAGGTGTGATTGAAAGGTACCTGATGTGAACATACAGATTTAAGGATACCAAATGTGATGTCAGCATACTTCTGCTGGCACTGTGGGTAGAACCAGATTGTCTCTTTTGCATCATTGTCAGTTGGTACAGGGCTGAAAGCCTTTGCATGCAGTGATCTTCCCAGATTGCTGGGTCAGATTCCTCCCCCACTCTTCCCCAGCTACCCCCAGCACTTGCTCTTCTGTCTCATAAACAGACTGGTGATGTCTGCCAGGTTGAGCCAATGAACTAACACGTTCTGCAACTTTGTTGTCAAATTCTGTCTCATTCAGGGCGAATCCTATCCTCTGTACACCAGTCAATGTGCTGCTTAATAGTATCACAGAAACTTCAGAAGCAGAAAAGTGCTTCTTGGCTGCCTGGGGGGTTCTCCCCCAGGCAGGCTCAAGGAATTGCAGTAGTGTCAGATATAAGGAAGCAATAACTGAGCTTCCATGGGAAGGAAGCTATTGATCAGGCTCCAGGACCAGAATGGTACACCTCACAAAGACAAAATATGCTCCAGTTACAGACTGGGAGCAGAGTGGATGGAAAGCAGCCCAGCAGAAAAGTACCTAGGGTTGCTGGGTGACAGCAGCTGAACATGAGCCAGCTGTGCCCAGGTGGCCAAGAAGGCCACTGGCATCCTGGCCTGTATCAGGAAGAGTGTGGCCAGCAGGACCAGAGCAGTGATCACACCCCCGTACTTGGCACTGGTGAGGCTGCCCCTTGAGTACATTATCCAGTTCTGGGCCCCTGAATTTAGGAAGGACATTGACGTGCTGGAGTGGGTACAGAGCAGGATAAAGCTGGTGAAGGGTCTGGAGAGCACGTCCTATGAGGAGCAGCTGAGGGAGCTGGGGGCATTTAGCCTGGAGAAAAGGGCACTCGGGGGAGACCTTATCACTCTCTACAACTGCCTGAAAGAAGGGTGTAGCCAGGTGGAGATTGGTCTCTTCTCCCAGGCAACCAGGGACAGGATGAGAGGACACAGTCTCAAGCTGTCCTACGGGAGGTTTAGGTCAGACATTAGAAAGAAATTCTTCACTGTCCCTGGAGGTGTTTAAGGGAAGACTGCACACAGCTCTTAGTGGAGACGCAGTGGTGTTTGGTTATAGGCTGGACTCGATGATCTCAGAGGTCTTTTCCAACTGAATTGATTCTGCAATTCTGTAAAATCTTGTGACCAAAGAAGGGTGACTCAACCTATGATAAGCACTGATCAAAATCAAAGAGACTTCAAAGCAGTGACAGTGGAAAATCTGGTGGTCTGTCAAACTGTCCCTCTGAAGAAATAAGACCAGGAAAGCTGGTCTGGTTCTTTGTCGTAGATAGGAAGTGAGTTAGCCAGAGGGAAATTTCCAAAGATACATATGTTGTTGCTCCTATGTTAATGCAGAATTGTTTTGTGCTTTTACTTGTATCCTTGAAGAAGTAAATAATGTGGTGTTCTGAATTAATCGTTTATTTGTCACTGGAAAAAATACAGTCAACACTGGAAAAAATATTGCCTGTTCTCAGCTCAGAGCCCAAGAAAAGCAGACCTTGCCTCTCTCTATTTGTCTCTGTAAGACGTGACCAGTGCTGCACCTCATTGTAGCTCCATTACTAAAAAAGGCAAATGTGATTTTTAATATTAACCGGGGGTTGGATGTTGGAAGCTGCGTTGTGTTGTTGCTCTTTGCTGCAAGTAACAAAGTGGCTAGATTAGGCAGCTAACTGGAAAATCTTTTCCTCTTCTTTTGGCACAAGTTTTGGAGGTGTAGAACTTCATAATTTAAGGTCAGTTTATCTGGTTATCTTCACTTTCAGCAGCTGTAGTAACTTCTGATTCTAACTTGAGCTGAAATTGGACCGGAAATGTGGAACTGGAAGAGTTTCAAGGTATCTTAAGACTGTGTTTCTTAGTTCTTGAGTTCTGGTCCTAAGGATCTGATTCAAGCAAAAAATAAAATGTGTTCAGGCATAATTTTTAATATGCAATCACTTTGAAATAATGAAAAATGGTCATTATGGTATGTTTTATTCAGAGACCATGTTATTGCTAGAGAAAATTCCGATGTATTCAAATTCTCAGGTGGTGTTCTCTTATTTTTTGCTAGATAGAAATAAAATAGAATGATAATTCTGCAGTTCTTCCATTCAGAGGCTATATAATTCAGTAATAACACTAATCTTAGATTAATGTTATAAATGTAAACTTGGACTAGTAGCACATATCATTACTTCAGAAATAAACTCTGTATTTGAATTCAAGGCAAGCATTTGAGATTTAAGAGTGAAAAAAGTCATTAAATAAGGGGTTTGGGTTTTTTTCTGAGTAACAAAAGAATATTATTCACTGTATTGTTTTGGGATAGAAACCTGATACACAGTGCAGTGATCAAAACAAATCTGTGTATTTGAAGTGACATATGTTTGAATGAACGTGTACTTTGTGTGAATGGAAGAAATTCTTTAGTGTTTCTAAACCTTAGATGATTACCAGGATTCCCATGAGAGAGTTTTTGTAGATGTACCCTTTTTTCCTTCTCTGAACATATACTACTTTCTTCTCTGCTTACTCATTTCAGTGAGTAACTAGGTTTATCCTGAAAACAGATTTCTCTTATTGTTATCATTACATTTGTACAGTCAACTTCTGCTTTATCATTTTTAATTTTGTTTTTGCATGTAGCAATTTTGTACGCATTCCCAGTCTTTTTGGATGTAAAGGAAAGATGCTCAGAGTATTTTTCAGAGCAACAAAGAATAGAAATACAACAAAAACACTGCCTCAGGCGCATGTAGAAGTGTAAGCAAATAGATGTACATGAATATATTAAAATAAATCAGGCAAGGTATGGGTTTACAGAGCATCCACTGCTCCTAGTACCATTCTGAGGAAATGAATTTTTCAAAAAAATGCAAGGTACATATATTACATATGCTGTAGCCTGGAAAAGGTTAACAAAGGCAGTTGCTACAGCGGTTTTGCATTATCACAAGCAAGCTCATCTTACCTTGTGTTAATATGACTAAAAGGAAAAAGCAGGTAAGGAACAACCTGCTCACAGAGTAATGTTGCTTCTTGCCCACTCAATCTAAAAATAAACAAATAAGAAAGAAAGAAGGAAAAAAAAAAGGGTGGCAGGGGAAGGGGAGGCACAGAGAGATAAAGAAACAAACAAAACATTCTCAAATCGCAGACAGGAGAGAGATTTCCTTAACACTAAAAAAAATAAAAAGTCTTCTTTTGGACTTTATCTTGCCAAGAGCTTCTGGCTCCTTCTGTTTTCTGGGACTGATAGTAGCATTCAAAGGCTTTGGAACAGGTGTTGTTCTTAAAATACTAGCGCATTCAGCGTTGAACTTGACATTAAATATCGTCTGAGCATCTCTAAAGCTTAATGCTGGCTGTCAATCATTTCAAAGACAGCTGAAGACAATTGTGTTATGGAGAAATATGTTGTCTTCCCTGTTGATCTTTTGAAGAGAAAACAGCTTCCAGTGTGCCAGCACTCAATTCACTTTCTCCTCAGGCCTTACTTCTGATGACTAGGAGCCTAGGATTATTTTGCTTTTTCTCTATTTTAAACCTATAGAAATACAAAAGTATTCATCTGAGCAGAATAGACCTGAAATTCATTGTTACAGTTTTTTTTGGTGGCCTTTTCTTCTTGCCTTCTATCTCACTCAATAGCTAGTTATGATGCATGACTAGATATCTTTTTCCAAAAAATGAAAGAGAACTCCGAGCTGGTCCTGTTGTCATTTATTTGATGCTTACAATGAGAAAACTGTCCTCGGACAAATAGCTTGATATTTTTTTTTTCCCCCTTAATGTCAGATAACTGCTGGACAAGTGATGAGTGTGTTTTTGCAAAAGTTCTCCCTTTTCTCACATTTTGGAATTTATAGTGATATGAAAAACAATGGGGAAACTGTATTGTTTTAGAGGAAAATATTTTTGCAGAAAAAACAACCTTCTTTGTGGAAGATCAAAAAGACTCTTTGGAGGGTAAAAAACCTTCAAAAGTCAATAATAACCACAGTGTATCAGTGACAAGCAGTTTTCTCTTCTTTTTTTTGTGTGTTTTTTTTAATGATTGAAATCAAAATACACAATATTTTAATCCACGTATTTCTTTACAATATATAGATTACATTTGTGAGATGATAAAACATTCGCTGCATTTATTAAACTGGATTGTTTTTTTATTGAGTTGAAAGATCTTGAGGTTTGGAGTTTGGACTTAACATTTTCTTTTTTTTCACTTCCAGAACAGTGGGAAGAAGAATGCACCTCATAAAACCTGTAGCTCTAGAATTACATGTTAGGGATTTAAATAATTCAATGTTCAATGTAGAAAAGAATAGTTAATAAATATTAATAAAAGGTCTTGAGCTACACGTTTGCCAAGATTAAGGAAAATTAACAAGATCACTGATTTTCGGAGGAATATATATAGCTGTAAGTTGTGTCTGCTTCAGGGCTGTAATAACTGTGTGAGAGCATGGGAGGAAAAAGGTGAGAGAATAGTGTGGTTAGGCACTATATTTTGGTGGCCTTTCAAGGTCTTATTGTAAATTAGTGTTTGGGATTTTTAAAACATAGTTTTAATGGGCCTCTTTGAAACAGAACTGTGCTACAACACACTATGACTAAGTTATCTTCTTAGTCATGCTCAAGAGTTGCTTCTACACTGGAAACAGAAAATAGGATACATCAGAAATCCCGTCTGTCTTTACTACCTCCCTGTATTTTTACAGGAATATTCATCTAAAGTTGCTGGTTTGTTTGTTTGGGTGTTTTTTAGTTGGCCTACAGGAGATGTTTAGAATTCATCTGGAGAGTGACTCTGCTGGCACTGCCTTGCAGGACATCTATCTGAGAGCGGTTAGAGCAAGGCATGCTCTGTGGATCTGTTGCCAACAAATTCCTGCCTGGAAAGAGGCAGGTGATGGCTCGTCCATTGTACTACACTGAGTACTTCCCCTAAGGAAAGAGGTGGAAGGCTTGACTACCCACATCAGTCGTGTGAACTCACTGCAGTGCAGTGTGAGACCACAGGGAGGATTCATCCTTTACACACTTACAGGTATGCCAAAACTTGTAATGGGTAAAGCATACTTCCAGATTTTCTTCTGAAAGGGCGGAGGTTTGCATCCAACTGTTTTCAATTCCCTGTGAAACCTTGCCATTTCCCCCTCTGAATCAGTGATTTTTTTCCTTCAAATTCATTAGCAATTACAGTTAATTATTAATTAACTTATTTTTGTACCTGCAGAGAGTAGCCATAAGTGATGTCTGAATTTCGAAAAAGCAGTCCATTTTCCTTTAAGAAGTATTAAAAACCTTTAAAAAACCCAGATTATGAGCAACCTTAAACACAAAATTGATTTTTTTTTTTTTAAAGTTTACTTACAGAATGAACTGGAGTGGTGATTGATTTTTAGAGGTAAGGGATATTCCCAGGTGGTAAAGTGTACAAGTGATCTTTGACCAAGAAAGGAAAAAGGAGGGAGCAGCTGTGAAGAAGCAGAGATGGATTGACTGATGGGATTGCTGAGTGAGCAGCAGGCACTGCTTTGGAATGAATCGAGTGCTTCCCCACACTGCTGATCGATCCCTGCAGCAGAGGCAGTGATCAACAACAGTCAGGATGGACAGGTGGAAATTACTGCAGGCATTTAATCACATCCGTCATAATTCTTATATAAATAAAATGGGCAGGTGTTGAGCTGTGTTCATATAGCTGTGAGCAGGATCCAGGTGGGGATTTGGGGTTTTAGTTCCAATTACATCTCAGTGATAATCATCAAATTAGTGGGAGCAGTAGCTCTTGGAGAAACGCAGAGACTTGGCTGCCTGTGTCCAGTTGGAGCTATCTGAATTTCAGTTTTTCCCCCGCTTTTGTCCTGATTAAATAAGACAATTATGTATCAAAAATGTGCTTCCTTTTGACACCAACAGTATCTTCAGAAAAGCAATTATCTATCTGGACATTTCAACTCTTTGTATTTCAAATATGTTTATAAATAGAGAAACATGTATGCAGGTGATAACCTGCGTTTAATTACAGAAGAAATCATGCTTCAGATAGAATAAATAGTCCATTTGTTCATTTTTCTGCTGATGTGTGTCTCCTGGGAGTGATTGCTTGAACTGCCAGGGGAGCTGCAGGCCTTCTGTTTGTGTCTTTAGTGGTGAATAATTGTCATGTTGCTGATTTCTGCTGGGTTTTTTGTGAGTATGCTTTTTAAACATAAATAATCACAACCTGATATTGGATCAATCTCACCTGGAATTACTGAAGCAATAACTTTATATAAATAGGTACAATTACTCGGAAAGAAAAAGGTGGAAATAAAAACAGCCACTCTATGAATCAGTAAGTAAGATGTGAAGTACAGGTAAATAGTTCAACTGGCAGTCTCACAAGTGACTAGCACAAGGAGTGTCTCTTCCAGGGAAGCAGCTGGCTAAGTTCAGGGAAATAATAGTCATCTAAATAAATAAATAAATAAATAAATAATATGGAATTACAGCAATTAGTTTGCAGTTTAGCTTTATTCTACATTTTAAAACAAGTTTCCCTTTTATGAATTCAGCGTAGTCAAGGTCCTCTCACTGAAAGGAAGACAAAGGCCAGAAAGCCAAACAATAGAAATACCATGTGACCCACACCATGATGGATGGATCTTAATAAGCTGAGTTTTAGGAGCTGAGTGAAATAATTACAAGTAAAGCTAAGAGGTTAGAATTAATTGGGAGAATAATATTAGGTTTTTCCCCAGCCTCATATGGTTGATATGTCAGTTTATATGAACTGTCATTGAATATAATGCTTCCAGGTGCTCTATTAAAGGTTATGAGACATCTTCTGCCACCTTTACATATTCTGTTTTATGCTGGGATGACTTTCTAAGATAAGCAAGAGTGAAGAAGGAGGAAGCTTTTTACACTTATAGTGTGAAGGCATTGGCTTCTAACCTTTTTGATGCTCAGAAGTATATAAAATTGATTGTTTGTATTTAATTAAGATGTACATAAGTATTTATTCAATTAACTATTTTTCTAAAGTGAAGTTAATGAGAAAGAATCCTTGTAATGGTGTTTCTTAGTTTGATAGTAGCTATTTTTCTGGCTATTAAATTTTGACATATTGCTGTGCTGAGCACAGTGATTTTATTTCATCTCTTTTAATACTTAGAGTATTGTAGCAGTTTGCACAGCACTTGAATATTTTGGTATTCATTTATCATGGCTAATTCATGGCTTCCAGGGAGAGTTTGTGAATGGCACAATAAACTAAATATAATAACAGTATAGTTTGCTCTTGAAAGCGGGTGCTTCCTGATGGGTCTTCAGGCTTGGCAAGCAAAGTTTGTGGCAGTGAAATATTGCAGTGAGTGTTCTAATAGTTTGGCTGTGCAAAAAACCGAATCTTTGCTTTTTGACCGATCAGTGTTTTCTTTGGCACATAAGACAATCCCATCTTGGGCCACATAACAGAATGTCTCTGGGGCTGGTGATGCAGCTTTGGAAATGTCTTCCAGCCAGGCTCAGTCCAGCTGCATGGCTTGCTGTTCTGATGCAGGGAAGCACCAATACTTCTCTTGTTCTGGAAACCTCTATTCCAGATTAGTCCTTGAATAAAAAATCAAGTACCATAGCTGGCTTCTACATAAACGGTGTGGACACCTGACAGGAAAGGGTCTGAATTGTGGCACTGTGCAACAGTCACAGGCCTGTGTGCTGAGATTACGAGGCAAGAGTCTAGAACTGTTCTCTGTATTACTGAGAAAGTAAAATAGTCCCCAGAAATAAATCAAATTTTCTACAGAAATTTAATTTCTTTCTGTTAGTGCTGCTGCTCCACACTAAGAGATATGTTTGTACTCTTGTTTAATCCTCAGTAGCTTCTAGATTAATTTATACTTGCACTTAAAATCAAACTGGTGATGTTATTAGAGAAAACAAACCAAAACATATTTCTGAAGCAAAAAATTTATCTTCAGCTTTTAATTATCTGAAATTTTGGATCAATCTTGAAATTTTATTAGTTCTTAAGCTTTAAAAGTAATTTTCTGTAGCCTTTTACATTTTGTTACTCTAGAAATGTCATGATGGTGAAAATAATTTCAAGATCTCTTGTAGTATCTAGGTAGTTCTGTTGTTAAAATATAGTGCTAGAGAACATAACAGCCATAGCAGAAGAGAAATAGAGAAGTAAGAAAAGTGAAGGCTGTATCTTATTTTCACAAGTGCAAATTACTATGAGAGTTACAGTTACAAGACTTTCATAACTGAAAACTACCCTTGCACCTTATCTATCCCATTCTGGCCTTGAAAGGGACGTGTTTCACACCCTTAATCCTTCCAGTGTAGTTACTTTCTATGAATGGATTGTTGCACATGAGCAGCACATTTCCATCCTTACCCTGTGTTTCCAAAATTACTCTTATAAAATTATATCCTGACAAGACCACACCAGCTGGAAATGTTAAACTTGGCTTTAACTATACTGATGACAAAAAGGAAGGAACAAAGCATGGAACTAGATGGTCTAGGTCACAGCAACTCATCTTGCATTAGAAACTGAAAATATCTCGCTTTTTCTAATCTTGTAATGCTCTCTATCGCAGACTTTGAAGAAATGAAGAGGATTTTTCCACCTTATGGGATTTGTAACAACCTACACTATGATGAAACAGCACGTCTATAAAGAGCAATTCTATCTTTACTTGCAATGCATATCTTTCAGAACATTAATGCTCAGTCAGCAAGACAAGAACTTTTCATATAAATGTGCTTTTAGATGTCCAGGAGGAAAACCATTCCTCTCTAAAAATGTACTCTACTTTCCAAAAAGTTCTTCTAATAACAAAATTTTCGCACAGCTTTCAGACCAAAATTAGAAAGCAAATTGCATGAATGTTTAAAAAGGAAAAACCTAAAACTAAAAGAGACCCCAAATAAACTTGCATCAGTAAAAATGTGGCAATAATAAATTTACGTATTTTATCACATTGATATATTTTTATTTCAGAACTTCAGGATTGCAATATCATGTTCTACCACACTTTGGGAAGCATCAAAAACAGAGTGGTTTTTAGGGGTATTAGCTGCATTTTCTGAGGCACAGCTGAATTTATTTTCAATCTACTGAAAGTAAAAATAGAACTACTATGAATACTCTAAGGTGTCATGGTGTGTTTTCCTGCTTTCTACATCATCAAGACCAGAACCTCCTGGCACTTTAACCAAATGCACTTATCTGTTTCTTCAGTGTAGTATCTTTTCCAATTCCTTCCATTCCAACTGGGTACCAGTGACCCAACCTGATTTTCTCCCAAGACAGTTCTTGACCCAGCTCAGATCAGTTGGAAAATCTCTTTTGCCAAGTATAAGAGAGTTGTCCTTGAAGTGTGGGACATTCAGTTGCTCACTAGTTCACCAGACTAGCTGTAAAAGTACTGGGAGTTTTTATTTTCATAAATAATACATAGGTCCCATACTGTTTTGTGAGAACTACAGCGCAAGCCAGAGTTCTTCTCCATAACTGAAATATAAAATCAGTGATGAGAAATGGAAACCTTTAGAACCGAGCCCTGGACTGGTCACCTTTAATACACAGTGAACATGGTACCAATCCAAATGGACATCTAGCAAATTCCTTTGGATAATCCTCTTCTCTTTGTTTTTAGTTAATAATTTTTGTTTCCTAATTTCTCAAAGTTCTGAAATTCTAACATTTAAAATTTGCTAAAGTATCAGATAAAAAAATCTCTTCAGTGCTTGCAAATACGTGAAAGGGGTAACAAACAATTCTGCGTGCCAAAGAACCCTTGTTTACCCTTGCAGCTGAGCTGCTACATGAATATTCTGTAATCCAATACAGTCAAGCTGACACTGAAATTTTGTGAAAATGGGGCACAAGTAATTTCTCTCCTGGCTGTTTTATAAACCTTATTGTATTGCTTCTTCTCTGATAAATATTGCTGAAAATAAGCAGGGGATTTAGTATTGAGAAGAGAGGAGATGAGGAGAGGAATCAAAGGTGTATGGGAAACACAGGCACTTAAGTCCTGTTTGCTTTATTACAAAAAGCATCAGTACATTAAAACTTTCTTGAGAGATTCAGCAGGCATGGGCAATGCATAGCAGTTTAAATATCACCCTTTATAACACTCTGAAATAGACACCTAACTGATTCTGTATTGAAGCTTTCCCATTTAAGACTTTTTTGGCTTCAGTAACCTAAAATAAATGTGATACATTAATTCTCAGTCTATCGCTGTGAGGGAGGAAATGCTCAGAAGATAGTCGTATATGCTATTTGTCCTCCTTGCTATTTTAGACAGGAGGTTTTTTAGCACTGAATACCTCTGAAAGGTATGGTGAATATGGCACTATTGTTCTTTCCTTAACTGGTTCAAGTTATTTGCAGAATGGAGTACGGGAAAGTGCTTTTCTTCCTTTTGTCTGCAGAGGGAATCTTGCATTCCTAATCTTCAGCGCTTCTTGGATGCACCCTAATTATAGGTCTAAAATAAACTGTATAACTCCCCTTCATAACTCCATAAAACTTATTAGAATCTCGTAATAGCTCTTCTCAAACCTCTCACATCTGGAAATAGTGAAATCAATTATGTTTGAGAGTTGCCTTTTTCTGCTTTTACAGAAGGATCTTGCATAACACCTCGAGAATCACACATCTTAAGAGAACTGATGCAGAAAGTGGAGTGGTCAAAAGCAGAGCCACTTAGATTTTTGTCTTGCATTTTTTTCCATGCAGATGGACTTCAACTAATTTTATCAATAGAAAGTACTGCCTAGGTTAAGTGCAATAATTTATTTGCTTGAAACAATTTAGAAACAAATGACATTTAAGTGAGTTTTCTAACAACATTCATTTTTACACAGTTTCAGCTAAATCATATATTAGCACACAAAATGAAGCAGCTGGAGATAGTTCTGACACTTGAGAGCAGACCGAAATTTATATCCATAAATTTAACCCATCTGGATATGAAGAATATATTTTTAGATATGTATGATATCGGTAGCAGTCTTAATATGCACATGATGTATTTTCTGATAAAAAAAACCATTATTTGAGTATATATTCAATTATTTATTGTCTTTAATATTGCCAAATACAGTTTTCTTTTTTGCCTAAAAATGTACTTGCAAGGTATGAACTTAGCCAGTTTTGTTATTAGAATCGGTTGCTGTTTGCTTGGGTTTTTAAAAATACTACAATAATCACTAATGTAATGAGCAATGAATCACACATTGCAAGATACTTCTAATCTTTCATGCAGTCTTTTGTGGTTTTCCCCAAGAAAACAATTTCTTAAAATAACAACATTATCTGGCATGCAGTGTCTGAACATCATGTACTTACTATATTCTCTGTTGTTCTGTGCAATGGTGAAAATTATATCAAAGTAGTTTCCATATAAACTGAACCATTGATTTATGACATTTTATGCCATTAAGTATTTCAAAATAGTTTTATCCACTGTTAGGAAGAGTTATGTAGTTATGCATTTATAACACAAAAATCAGCAGAACAGAAATATTTTTAAATATTCCTTCAGAATCAATAATAGTAGAATGCCAGAGCTTTACCATTAACAATGAAAAATAGGAGAGTTTGATTGCCTTGGCCTGCATTCATATTTCCGTGCGTAGAAATGGAGTAATAAGGAACAAGTCCCCCTGACAGATCTCAAAATACAGATACAAAATTATTTTATACGTAGTCATCCATGTCTGATGAGTCAGCATGCTATATATAACTTGCATTATTTTTTATAAGTGACTTCATTCTTGGAAATGTGATTTTCAGATAAGTCTGAGGAATGAAGTCAGTTTTAAACTAAAATTTGAAACTTCTGGAGGACCAAATGTTTCAGTGTCTTTATTAGGAACACTTTTACTAAATGGATTGCCAGACATGGGAAAGGGACAGGCAGGTCCAGATGGTGTTTTTGCTATCTGAAAAGTGTCCTTCTCTCCATTGATTAGAGTACAGAAGTAAAGAATAAATGCCTGAAATTTGACAAGACAAAAGGGACCACTAGTGGTCTTTTTTCCCTGTGTTTAAATGGCCATACGGGCCATAGTTATGAAGTTCAGTCGTGGAAGAATATTGATTATCTAAAATAAATAAATTAAAAATATATATTTGTGTATATATACATATTTTACAGCAAGTTCTAATTGCTGCAGTGATAGAATTCAAAACCAGTTCAGAGATAAAATTTCTTTCTGACAAACCAAGTTAGTATTGATATTTGAACTTACATCTACCGGTTATATTTATCATCGGTACTAGGTTACAGCTGCAGAGCAATGTACTGAAAGCTGTGTGCCAAATTAAAACTGAGCATGGCATTTCACGGGGTTGCTCTGATTTTACTCTAGGTCTGAACTTAATTCTGTTTTTAATGAGGCTAAACTGCAAATTAAAACCCCTGTATTACCCTTGGCTTTCAATGCAGAGGTAAATAGAGCAGATGTAGAAGCAGATGAACATGGGAAGTTGCCCACTCTAGGTTACAAGGAAACCGAAGTGGGTCAGGAGCGACTGGGTTGTTGTTTGCCACTTACCTCATGTTGGCTCACAATCCTACAGGCCTGTGGGAGATTACTGTGGAACAGAGCAGTCCTGTAACAATGCTTCACGTAGTAATAGTCAGGGAAAAAACATCTTTCCCAGAAAACAGAAGGAGCTCTGAGCACCCACCCAACCATCAAACGTTTCAGAGTAAGCCCTCTCAGGCTGAAAATACCATCTGAGCCCCACTGTATGCTCTCTTTCACTGTTCCTCAGGAACTTGCAAGTCCAGGCTTCAAAAAGGAAAGAGGGCTGAAAATGTCGGTCCACGGATCAGCTTTTTCACAGATATAGAGTATTTTCCACGGGAATGTTATCCTCATCTCTCTTGATACTGCTTGGAGCTGTGCAAGGTGTTTCATTTCATGTTGGGAAAATACGCAGGCAGTAGGTTCATAGGATGTATTTGATGTCTGTGCCTCGTAACATTATTATTACTTTAATGCAAACTAAGATACATCATGTCTCTTGTTAAAGACTGTGCATTAAAAACGAGGTGTGGTCTGAATAGCCCATAATAGTGGGGTTGGAACTTTAAGGTTCTTTTGAACCCTAATCATTCTATGATTCTATGAATTGATCATCTATATGTCCTTTAATTTAGATAAAACCCGTATGTGTGAGCACTGTATGGTATCTGTGGCGTGCTTCACGTGTGCTGCATGCATTGCACCAACCAAAGCGACCCGCTAATTCCATGCAGTCTGCAAGAGAGGTAGAGTGGGCATGGAGACCTTGTTCAGCAGGTGCTCTCCTGGCCTGGAATGGCAGGAAGGAAGCATTGGCGACACTCCGCACGATGTCCTGTAGCAACGTGCCAGATCCAGTGAGACCACAGTAACGTAAACAGCAGACTGCATTTCTGCAGTTTTCTGAAGGTGGTAATCCACGTGTTGCGTTGATGGTCTGTCCCTCAGTAAAGGATTGTCCACTATTTCTGGATGTCCCATGGTCATGCTTTCTATCTCGCTCCTTCAGAAGTAAGTCCATGGGTGGTGTGGCACAAAAATATAGGAAATTAAATTCTTCCTGGGTAGGAAGACTGAGTCTGGTATGAGGGCAAATCTAAGGGGAAATTCAGATATCTGATAGTTCTAGGGTTGAGTAGAGAGCTAGCATTTTGGAGGATTTAAGTTATACCTTCATTCTATCTCTTGAGGCAGTTACAAGGCTGAGTAAATAACAAAATTCCCTAAATCAATTTTCTTCCATCCTTGAAATGAGACATCATGCACACCTAACTTGCAAGGGAGCTCTGAAGAATATTTAATGCTTATAAAACCTCTTGAAGACATGCAATGATCTGCAAATATTGGCTATCATTCCTTAATTACTAAGAAATTATTCATTTCCCAAATCCATTAACACTGTTATTATTTTACCTTTTGGTTACTGCTCTGAATGAATGTTTTTTCAGAGAAAGATTTCAATTAAACTTATAATTTATTTTTTTTTTTATCCTGCTCAAACTTAAACTTCCTTTGGAATGAGTGGCCGATTCCATCAATGTCCCACCCCTGTTTGGCAGAGCAGTAAAGCTGTGCTAAGTTCCAGCTGCTGTGATATGTCACCCACAGAACAATACTGAAGCTATAATATTGTTCATTTAACTCCAGCTTAACAGAAATTTTGGGTTTCTCAGTTATGACACCAGCTTTGTTTTGAGAAGCTTTATGGTTTCTATGTAGTTTCCTGTTCTCCAGACATCATTGCCGAATTATTTGAAACAGAAACATGTCGTAGAAAAGGGTTTATTTCCACGCTCTTTTCAAATATATAATGTTGCTATTGCTGCTGATCATTTTGTGCCTCAAATGCCCTTTTTTTGTCTCCTTGCAAATATTTTTTTAACTGGAGTTATCCATTCTTTCCATTCTTTCTGAATGCAATGTGGGTTTTTTTAAAACATCATGATATAAAATAAGTTATAAAGGATCCTTCTTCTCCTTTTTTTATTTTCTTTTTCACTTCTAGGTACTTCACTGACATTTTAAAGTTACACTACTTACATTTTCTTCCTTTCTGTGTGTGAATGCTCCACATCCACTTTCTAGGAGTCACAGTGACAGATAGATGAGACAGATCAGGGAAATTAATAGGTGGAAGACCAGAGCTTCTATTTGCTAGATTGCCGAGTCTTAAGCCAAAAATACATAAAGTTATTCTTTCAGAGACTCAGTGTAGAGAAATCCTACTATGATGGACCTATTAGAATGCCTGTTCCTGGAATTTCCATTTTCTTCCTTTCCTTGACTTCTGAAAGTCTTTTGGTTTGGTTTGGTTTGGTTTGGTTTGGTTTGGTTTGGTTTGGTTTGGTTTGGTTTGGTTTGGTTTGGTTTGGTTTGGTTTGGTTTGGTTTTTTCACATCTATTTCATACTATTCAGTGTATTTTTACATTCTTATAGTGCCTTTTTGGCTCTTCCGTGGAGACTGGGTGTCCATGGGCAGTGAAGAGCATGATCACAAATGCCCTCCCCTATGACCCTCATGTTTCCAGCTGCACAGCTGGCTGTCACTCCAGCTGTTATCACATCCACTACTCTTGCCTAGGAAGAACTTAATTGGTTACTGGCTGAGAAAGAAGTGTACTCAACCCTGGTGGCTCCCAGCTTTTCATGGGACAGGGCTTAGTCTCTTCTCCTTTTTTGTGCTATATGAGTTTTTCCAGGCCCACTCTTTAACTATTGGTGTATAAATCACAAGAGTATTGGCACTTTCTCTTAATATATTCTTTAAGATTTCACCAAAAATAGCCTTTGAAATGTATAAGAACTAGGTTTTACATAATCTTAGCAAGAAAAATATCTTCTGAATTGTAACATAAATAATTATTTAAAGGGGATAAATTCCAGAAGTTCACATTTATTTAAATCTTAACCTTTAAACCCTCGGAGGAAGGAAAAGTATCCACAGGACACTGCAGCTCAGCAATAGCTTATGGTTCAGACTGAAATATTTAAAAACTCCTATGCCTATGTGCAGCCAAGAAAATATATAATAAATGAAGAATGGCAAACCTTAAAGCAGATTTTTATTTGCAAGGCAATAGTAGAAAATACCTTTTTTTTTTTAAACAATATTATAAGCCTTGTTTGCCATCTATTTTTAATAATAGGTTCTCATGTTATGTGCTACAGTTTGTGCTGTTTCTTGAACAATTTCATACAGAGTTTCAGACAAGGATGTGCCATAAATATCAAAATATAAATAATTATACAGACATTTCATAAATAATGTACGGCTGGGACAAAAATGAGCAAGCATAACTTGCAAGGCAGCCTTTTGAAACATTGATAAATACATGCAACAAAAATTTGTAAAATTTAATTGCAAATTGTAACAGCTACACACTGATGTAGTGAGGAGACAAAGTGAATGGTTAATACACAGGAAAAAAAAGAGTATTTGCAGACGTTTTTAGTTGTAAATACAGATTATGATTTTCTTTTAATCTATTGCACTGCCAGGTGAGAATATTACTACGCTATTAGTAAATCACCTAAGGAAAAAGGCTGACGTATATCCCACTTCTGAAAATCATGTTAAGTAATGGTGTTTTGTGCAATAGTCTATGAAAACTTTTTTGTGTCTATTATTGCCAGATGATACACATATCAAAATGCAAAAGTGGCATTTAAAAAATTCTGCTCAACTATTGGTTAAAAACGCAACTTCACTTTTTTCCTGCTGTTATTGATTTATCACAGATATAATTTTCTTTTCTGTATGTGTGAATTTGAATCTTGAGTACTTCTTTGTAATTAACTAGTTTGATTTCTTAAGCATATTTTATACGTAGAATTTCTTGATGAAAACCACTCCTTTCGCTGTTATCTCTTCCAGTGATGGTATGTTCCATTCACTTCTGAAATTTTGTAGACTGTATCATGTTCTCCCTGAAAACCCTTTGATAATTTCAATAGTCTATCTTCATGTTTGCATTTTTACTTTGAAAAAATACACCATTTAAAACTAGAGGGAGAGGCAAAAATGTGTGGGTAATTTATTACAAAGAGAGTTGTAAGCTAAGTTTTCCTAAATATCACATATGATTTTGTCTTAGAGTCTTTCAGCTCTGTTAAATGGCACGGAGATAATTGATTTTAGCAGAGAACAAAAAATGTTTAATATCTTGCATCGTGCGTGTCGTTAAGAAGGCATCCATTATGCTTTTATTCAATCAATTGCAGTCACCAGCAAATGATGTCATGCCTGACTTCTGGTGTGATACTGAGTAAAACTATGATCATGACATACTTTAATGATATGCAAGGCTCCAAATGCTCCAATTGTTTATCACTACAGGATCATTCCTCTTTTTCATGTGTGGTTTATATGTGGTAGGTCAGATGTGCTTTTGGAAAGTGAAGCAGCACTAGGCACCCTCTTACTTCCCTGTACAGCCAGATTATCCAGTTAGATTAATTACAGTGTTGAAAAAACACTACAAAGATATTCTGTTTATTAACAGTTTTTAAATGCTGAAAGGAGTAACAAGAACCAGCAAAAAGTGAAATTACCCTTCTAAGTGTTTCCAAAAGTAGCAGAAAAAAAATAGCCAGATGTACATGTGGCTCTTGAATAGAACAGGTTTTTTCTACCAGACAGTGCTATGCGTGCAAAATGAGGGTGGGGGGGAACACTCATCTGGGATAGATTGCATTGAAAAGCACAGTGAAATCCTGTGTTTTTAGAAAGCAAAGTGGGGCTCTGATTATTTTGTCAGAGGACAAATCCTTTGCTTGTGTTCTGTGTCCCGGTGGCTGGTTTTAAATTCTGCTCAGCAATTCGGTTCCTTTGATAAGTGACCTTGTTATCGCACTGACTTCTCTCACAAAGTTGTTTTTCTTTTTGTTCTTTATGCTTTATCATCCCACCAAGTATCTTCTCAGTCTTCTGTCCGTAGGGAGTTTAAGAATAAGTTTCTATGTATATATCAAATCCCAAGGGAAAGAGGACATCTTTGGGGTTATAAATCACATTCTTTTGCTTAAATTGCTTACCAAAACCCTGATTTAGGAAAGAACTGAAGCAAAAACCTGAGAGGAAGTGTATGTCCAAATCTAGCATGTTTATTTTTTCTTTTCTCTTCATTTTTTTTTCTTTAATTTCTGCTTGAGTGGAAAAGGAAGGACATTACATTAAGTGATGGGCTTTTTTCCTCTTCTGATTGTGACTCAAGCTTTTGGTTTACTAGATTATGTCTGCTCAGCTTATTTACATTTGTTTTTGGAAATATGGGCCTTCATAATATGGGTAATGCATCCCTTTATTTTAACAAGGAAATCATAGATATTATGTTGGTAGCCATTAAGTCTCTATTTTTCACCCCACAAAATAGATGGTCCTCCTAACATAGCTGCCTGATTTTTCTTTTTTTTAACTTTTCCATATTATTTAACTCAATAACCTTGAGTGTTTCTGAGTTAGTCAGGGTTTATATAGCTTTGACCACGATCACAATTTGATGATTAGATATTTATTATGTATGTACGTATAAGTATATACGTACATTTCATAACTTCATTTTGTATAAAGGAATTTGTATAAAACACTTGAATTGAGCCTGTGTAAATAATAGATTTTTTAGTTTTGGGAGCCTAATAGAGTTTAAAAACTAAACAAAAAAAAAGAATTTTGGGGCTTATGTGAAAAAGCTTCAAGAACTGCAGCTATCTTAAATCCTTTCACAATATTTTGAAGATTTTTTCCCTTTTCAATCACAGTCTCTGGGATGAAACCAACCACAAAATTCAACCAGTAAGTGGTGTTAGCTCAAGTTTATGAAAATGTGGTTCGGGGGGTACTTGTTACTTACCGTTCTTGTCTGTAGTTTAGTTTTTGTTCGGCTCAGTTTCAGTGATAGAACATGTCAAAACCAGTTTCCTGGCATATGCTGCATCCTAGGGTTATCTTCTGCACTGCGGTGTGTCTCGGTAATGGTGGAATAACATCCCCGCAGCAATTACGCTAAGTAGTGTTGCCGCTGTATTTAATACTCTCTTATCTATTTTAATACAGTATAACAGGTGGAAATTGGAGGCAACCTGCCGTCAACACAGCAGCCCAGCATGATGTTTTAGCATTTCTGTGAGAGCTACATAGATGGTAGACAGATCATAATAAATGCAAGTAATTATATAAAGTTTAAGAAACTCTGTCAAAGTGGAGATAAATCAGTTACACAATGGTCGTTTTCTGCCCCAGATTTGTCTATAGATATAAAACTAAAGAGTCCTAAATGACAAAAAAGTCCTCAAACAGGAAAAAATATTATGACTGGTTTTAGTCCATGATGCACGATTATTTGTTTCATTTAGATGTAGATACAATGATTTGTTTAGAAAATGAACATGTGTACTGATGAATATATAACTTGGTTGTGATTATATTTTTATAAATCTACTTTAAAACCCATATTTAATAGACAGTAATCTGTCACAAATATTCTGCTTTGGTAGATAAACTTTAGAAGGATGTGAAAAGTCTATGAAAACAGAATTTAAAAAATATAATTATTAATAGTGGTCATAAATTTATATCTTTAGGTAGGTTCTAAATGCTGATAAGGATTAATGTGACTTTTTTTTCTAATCTGTCTATACTTTACTGTGATTTTCCTTTTTTGTTCTGAGTATATGAAATTTTCTCTTTTTGGAACAAAGTTTCCTTTAAATTATTTTATTGGTTTTTTTCTCTTTCATTCCCATACGATTGTGATTTTTGAGTCACACACTAGCCACTGCAATAGCTAATTATCTCAGCACTCAAGCTAGCTCTTCAAAGCTTCTTTGTGGAACTTTCCCTGTCAATATGTGGTGAAAGGGGCTATCTCAGCACACTGCTGGTTGCAAATTCAACTTCAGCTTGAAGCATGCGTGGCATTTCTATAGAAAAGGACAAAACCTTTTCTTTAGGTCGAGTCCGCATTTCATGTATAATCCCAGCAAGCTAACTCCGCTGGAGAGTGGTTTTAAATTAATTTCAGTTTCACAAATAAGAACAACAGGGCCGGAGCCTGCAATCACTCCCTTCAGCCATGGTCTAATGATTATTGCACAAACAGCCACGTTGATTTACAATGTTCGTATTCTCTCGGGAGTGATTAGTATCTTCACAGTGCAGCTGGTGCAATGGATATTAGTAGTGTTCTTGATATGTTTTTGTGCAAAATCAGCCAACATAGATTAATCTACTTTCTGCCTACTTTGTAGAGAAGTGGTGAGGAGTACTCAGGAGAAATATATGGCAAGAGGTCATGGTTTCACCAGGTGAAGACAGATTCAAAGAGGAAGGGAGCAACTCAGTACTGAGCATTTTATAATGAGTCTGTTTACTACCTTATGCCACTAAGAACTCCTTTAATTTCAGTGGAGCCATTTTCAGGGCAGATATACCCTAAGACAGAAATTATGAGGATGGGCAATGGTAGTAAATTACATATGTGCAGCTCAGTTTCTACCCATTGTGGTTTCTTCCATTATTTCCAGTAGGATCCTGAAGGAAGAAAAGCAGCTGTTTCTCTGGTGCTGCTCTTCTTCAGCAGAGGCAGGCACTTAGAGAAAAACAGTAAGGAGCGACTGAAGCCTTGAGAGCTCCATTCTCTATCATTCATCACCAGCTGTGGCTGAGGGGGAAGAAAAGGAATGGGGTTGATTCATCTTTCTTTCCTGTCCTCTGTTTCCTCCCTTAAATCCCAAAGACAAGAGGAGATGGAAACCAGGTTTAATGTATTGGAAGGAGCACTTACTAAGTTCTCTGACCTATTTGGTGTCGTTATTTGGCATAGAAGGAAAAATGCAGAATATGGCCCACTGATTTTTAAGTTTGAGGAAACAATTACAGCAAATTTGTTGTGGTTTTCATCCTGCTCTAATTACAACATAGAACACTTCAAATGTAGTTGTTGCCAGATCTTTTTGCATAGTCAGTGTAAATTAAAATAATCATCCTGATTATCTGACAAGATCTATGTAAAATTATTATAAAATAGATAGAATAAATTATTAATTTTCTTACTATAATATGTTGTATGCCTAAAACTGAAGTATTGTGGTCCCAGGAGTGAGATATGGATAAATATTAATCTATGAACTTGATATTACTTTTTCATCTCATGCTTGTAAGTCACAGGAAAGTACATAAAATATTTCATTCTGTCTTTGTCAGTTTTGAGCAGAAACTAATAACTGAAGACTGTAGTTAAGAAACTGTTTCTGAGAAAGTAGTCCTAGCACACTTAGCTAAAATTGTAAGAGCTTTCTTTAAAAAAAGCTAAAAATGTAAAATGAAAGGAATATTGGTTACACATGCATTTTAAAAGGATAAATAATGGAATTACTCATTTTCCCTTCCTGTCTTTGGATGTATCATCACAGGGAAGAATCTGGCTGTAGAATGATATAGTCATCTGCACTCTTCCTGTTTAGATTCCACAAGGTACTTAAAAGCCTTAGCACTCCTTTTTGTTTGTTTTTGTAACTTGAAGACATGCTCAGCATTAAAATAGTATTGCTGAAAATTGTTCTATTGGGCAAAACAGAGCTAGTTATGTCATTTTCAGCTGACTAAAATGCTGTTTAAAAAGGGAAAATAATTGTTTTACATAATGTAGATATTGCGATGCAGAAGCTATGTTTTTTTCCATTGCCTTTATTACCTCATTTGGCTCCTTCTCCATTTCATCCCAAAGTTTTTTTTCAGGGAAGTACACAATCTAAATGTAAGGCATAGATTCTTCTATACCTGTCCTAAAATTACTGGCTTAAAAAAGGTGGAAATAAGGACTGACATATCTATTATGTTGAATAGCAAACTGTCAGCAATGATGTAGATTAAAAAGAGGAAGGAGGAACAATGGAAAAATACATTAGGAATTACTGGCTTTTGGTGAATCTTTCATATCAGTTTTATTTTGGTAAGACTTAATTACTTTTCTGTGGAACTTGTTTACACAGTAATAGAATAAAATTTATTTTAAAATTCTCTGTGAGTGCTGACTAAAATGCTTAAATCTGCAAATTGGCATGTAAGATGTTCATGCAAACAAGATTTTTTGTCTCGAAGTAAACATCTCTGCACATATTCTTAGTCTACAGCATATGCAGCTATGATTCCAAGTATAATGAATGCAAGTACTAGACAAAGCACAGATATTCACAGTTTCATTGAAGAAAATGGGAAATCTGTCTGCTGTTACCAGCAGGATTTAGCCTGTTCAGATTTCATTTAATTTCTCCTTAGCAGTGGCATCAGTCTCTGCTTCTCTTTCTTAAATGTTAAACTATGTGGTCCTAGCATAAGTAGAGGAAATGAGCAGCAACTGAAATGGTCATACACTGGCTGGCAAGGGAAGGAAAAGGGCACTGGAAACTGCCTTGGTAAAAGACAGCACAAAACAGCACCATGAGGCGCCTAAAGTAATACCAGTGTGGTGCCTTGAGGTTTTGAGACTAGGGCACTGGATTTAAAGACCTTCTTAAGGTCTCATTTTGAGGTTTTTAAAAGCTACAATATTTACATTTTAGCTGAATTTTAGGAAGTTTTAATAGATAGCTGAATTGTGTATAGGATTTTGGTAGATTTTCTTTAGCAGAAATTGCTAAGTTCACATATTTGTCATCTTAAAGCATTCAAGATTAAAAAAAAGAAAGATATATAGAAATATGTAAACCTCATCCTTCAACTAACAACATCATCAGCCAATTCTTGTAGAGCTGCTTCTGTGGCACAGAAAAATTACTTAGTTTGATACGAAAAATATTTTGTGCTGGTGGAAGGAACACTGAACAGATAGACTTGATTTACTACATCTTCTCCTACCATGCTGTTAGAAAAGGTGGAGAGAAAGAGAAAGAAAAGAAAGAAGTAAAATTGAATAATATTTCCTCTTAGGGATAGTCTTTCCTATAAGATGAGATATGAGAGGCAGTGAATAGACACGCTAAACACTATTTTTGATTAAACTTGCATCATAGTGTCTGATAATATGCATTTGTGATGGTGTGTGTCACTAGGAGGTCTTGTGCTCCAAACAGAGCAGCAGGGAAGGCTGACCTGGGTCTTGTTTATGAAGGTCCTTTCAGAAGTTCTGTAGAATCAAGCATTGCCTTTCCAATTCTGCAGGCATTCATAATCACTCCGTTACAGCTCCTACACCAGGTCTTTTTTGCTTTTTCCTTGGCATTGACTAGTTAATTTAATATAACAAAATGCTATACTAACGAGAGACAAAACAATAACCATACAGCCTTAACTTTTACAAAGAACGAAGAATCTTGCAGAAGTAAGTTTTGCTACCAGTCTTTAAAAGTTGCATTTTTGAGATGCTATCTTTACTGTTCCTTCTTCATATATCCATTTTTAAAAATATCTTCGAAATATAGTGAGCCCTTTGAGAAATCCATAATTATAACCTTTCTTATTAACTAGTCTCTTGAAAGATTTAATATATTGAAAAGGAGGAAAACTCCCTTGAAATATTTTCACATTATATAAAAATGTGCAGGGTTTGACTTTGAGAGTATATTTTTCTTTGAGAAAAATCGTGAGTGACTTTGACGGATTACATCATGCAGAAGAAAGAAAGTGTTAAGTGGATTACAGATCATGGAAGATTTTCCTTATTGTAAGGAGGAGAAATATTTAGAAAACAACAGTATCTGCCTCTCATCTACATGTAATTTACACATGCAGTGAAGTACTGTCCAATGAAATATTTAGAAGTGGGGGCTTTGGTCCAATGACATTTTTAAGAAAGTTTAAGTGTTGACAGCTTGATCAATTTTAGCTGTTGATCAGGAAAATATGCATTTAACATAAAGGCATGAAAACTCTGAACCACTACGGATAGCTGTGATTAAGCAAATGCAAATGTTCTTGGAGAGGTTCGAGTCAAATCTACATCAAATTTTCAGTGTCAATTCTTTCCCTAATGTCTTTCTGTTAGGATAGCAGACCTGTTTGGAAAAGAGGTGATGACTTTCTAAAAGAAAAGTGATTAGTTTGGTTGTCCAAGTCTACACCACTTCTGAAAGCTCCTGTGGCTGGTGATTGAGCCTGTAGCAAATACTGCTTCATCATGGGGTTAGGTTGTGAACCAAGGGCAATACTGCACCAGCCCAGTTGATTGAATATGCAACTTGCTATAAGCATTTTTTGTTTATTCCTCTATGTATTTGAGGAAATAAATATGGGAGACAAATGTGTGAGCACAATCCTGATGTATGTGTTTAATAAACACGGAGAACAGGACTGGATCATTCTAACTCAATGTTCCAGTCCTGTTCCACTCAGAAAAAAGTTCCAACTCGTGAGGGAAGAAATCTGCAGGAAACTGCTGCATAATTAGCTCCTTCATTAATTTGTTCATCCCAGGCAAACCTTCCACTATGCTTCACTTATTAGTAATGGATTTTTCCACCATATGCAATAGAATTTGGTCGGGGTCTAGGCAAAAGATTTGCAACAGAAATCTCAAGTCATGTCTTTGAGGTTCTTTCCTTGAAGATATAAAATGAGATTTCTTCTGAATCCACACCTCTCTCATGAGCAAAAATTCACTAAGGAGAACATTCAGTTTAATCTACTGGTGTCTATTAAACTCCCACATTTCTTCCTCTGTTACTAGCAGCTTCTTTATAGAGTTTGCAAGATTAAATAGACGAAGTTTAAGTCATCTTTTGTAACTGTTTTAAGTAAAATAATCTGCAAATGAGATAAGCACACTAATAAACTGCACAGCTAAAGGACTTTTTTTTCTTCTTTCTGCCTTGGCTTTTGATGACAATGATCATGTAACAAAGTGTAAAGCAAGAAACTGTGGTGTAACTGCTGAATATTGACTTGTGACAGTACATGTATGTGAGAAGATGAGCCTCTGTGTCATGCTAAACAATACCAATTTAGGAGCCAAAGGAACAGAGAGAATCACTCCCTTTTGTAAGAAAAAGGAATAAGGAGGTTTTATGCAAGTCCAGTGTGGGAATGGGTCTGTCCTTTTGTCAAGGGAGTAAAAATGAGCATATAAGCATGAAAGTCAATGTCACATTTAAAGACTACAAATATTAGAAGCAATATTTTTGTTTAAAGTAGATGACAAAATCACTTCTGTCTATACATATGAGATATTAATCTGTCTTACCATGAGCCAAAGAGTAGTTTTGAAAAAGTATTGAGTTAGAATCACTAAGTTACAATACTGACTGTGACCCTTGAAATAAACTGTGATTTATATATTTGCTAAATTACTTTCTGTTTTTAGATAGTTAAGATTTACCTAGTTCTTTTTATTCTTCTTAAAAAAAATTATATTTCGTTAGGATACTTTGAATTAGAGTTTGGAATTTTCATCTTTCATCCCTAAATCAAACTCCTCTTCAAACAGTTTAATTTTTTCTAAGTATCATAAGTACAATGAATTTTCATGCTCATGTGTCCTTAGTAGCAAGTAAGGATTTGTCATAGGTGAAGAACATTACATAGAATTGGGATATTTTAGCACAAGAGGCAGCTATGCAGGCAAGTCAATCCATAAATATGAAATTACATTACATTTCAATGAAGTGTTTATTTTATGTGCTTGTAAGTAACTACGCTTACTAGGAGATAATTTGTGACTAGAGAGGCATTTCCAAAAGCATAATTATTGTTAGAGTTTTTCCCAGCTCTCGAGAGAAATAAAATTACAGTGGTATTCTAAAATAGGACACTCAGGAAGCTGTGACACAGCTATATCTTCAGATGAGTCTCCAGGACAGAAATACCAGCCATATATTTCAGTAGTGCTGTACAGTAAAATGGGAAAGATCCACTGTGGTAAATACAATCCAAGCATGTTTTAGGGGGACTGTCATGCCCCTGTGAAACTTGTGGTTTAAGGAATTGGAAGGAAAAAGAAACAATATTATAAAAAAATGAAATCACATACATTTGTCATCACAAAAAATATTTAGTCATAATTATCAGAATGGAACAGTAGATGCTCTTCTTGTCTTTGTTTGACAATTTGGCTACATTCATCAAAACTGTCTCTAAAAATAATTCTGGAACAGTATAAACAACCTTTAAAAAATAGATAGAAACCCTCCTCAATGTTGTTATGTATTCAGTATCCCATGTTATTGTTATAACATTTGCTGTTAAGACTTCTGCATTGTATTTATATGAAATGAGCCTCCCCACCCCACCGCTCCCCACCTTCATACCTCATGTGCCATAGAGTAGAAAATTCTGCAGAATGCTTCTGAGTTCTCAGCACCTGACAAGTTCCATGTTCAGTTTTTCGCATAAGATTTTAATGCTGCTGCTCTTGTTTCCAGCCCGTTTTCTGCCAAGGAAATGGAATGCGGGTCTCTAGGTACTTGCTCACAGAATCTTATCTATGTCTGCTTTTACATGAATTATATCATGACTCCATTGAGTGGAAGGAAATATGATTATTTTATTTTTTATTTGCCCCTTTATGTGCACTTACAGTTTTCCTGATTATCATGTAGTGTCCCGCAGGAAAATACAATGTTGAATAAAATCTTTCACTCATTTAAATTTGAATCTTCTTGAAATATAAGGATAAGAAGCAAAATATCTGAGCATATCCATTTGAATGCATTGGTGTTTTTTCTAACTTTCTCTTTCATTACACTTTTTTGACATTTTTCTTTTCAAGATCGAGTCCCCATGACATTAGGAGTTGCTCTGTGGTGCCACATAGCTGCTGCTACTTTTCTGAACTTTCTTTAGGTCTTGTGGCTACTACCTGAGTTCAGGACCAAGGAAATTGTTTAAGGAAGGCTACATGCAGGCTTCTCTGATAATCAGGCTCACTGTAAATGTCTTAATTTAAAAAGATAGCTAATAGCATTGTCTCATTAAGGCTTATGGCCCAATTGCCACTAGACACATTTAATACAGCATCATATCAAATACACTTTGAGTTTATTTACCAGCAAAGAACTGAAAAAAAGTCAAGTGTTACTAAAACCATTCACCTTAAACATTCTTGTATTTTGCTGGTGATGTTTAATTTTTTTGTGTGAAATGCATGTTCTTCATATGCATATAACGATTGTCATAGACTGGAGAATTTTACAGCATGCTGCTGACTTTCCAAGGTCATTTACATTATTACAATTAATTTTCAATGTACTATTTATAGTGGGTTTTCCTTATTTTGAAACAGTACATGCTAAGGAAATTGTGTGAGTCTGCACACGCAGAGCTATTGCAGACCTGCCAGAGGAAAGCAGCGCCAAGCAGAGTCATTCCACTGCATCCAGACAGAGGGCAGGAGCTCACACGGGTGAGACTCATCAATGAGTCAGAATGTTACATCAGGGTGCAGATGTACCTGCTCTCTTTTCCTCTGTTGCTGCTGTGGCCCACTTCAGCTTCTGTTGGGTTGCTCTTGATCAAGTTCATCAAGGGCAGGTAAGACCCTATGGATTCTTAGATTGGGTCTTTTTCTAGTTGTAGAAGGTAGAATGCTTTTTATGGAGCACCTCAAACTCTTTCCTAGAATGTCTCTATTTCTGATGTGCTTGTGGCAAAAAAGAGATAGCAATGAGTCGTACAGATCTGCCTTTTTTCTAAAAGTAATGCATTGGCCTTTCATGTCAGCAGAAATCATATGAAATTACTTCAATGATGTAAGAACATATTCAAAGTAAGCATAAACCAGAAGCAGAGCTGAAGTTATCAGACATATTCAGTTACAGAACCTTCTGCAGAGAATTAAGGAAGATAAATTATCACATTTTTGTCTGTTTCGCTGGGAGTCATTTAATCCTGAAGATGGAGTGATCACAATTTAAAAGCCATATGCAACCTTCTGATTCTGAAAGTGCTGTTGTTGTGGTCTTGATGTAAATTGAAGCAGTTTAAAGGATGTTTATGTGAACTTTTCAACACCTGCTGAAAATTAACCTCACATATCTGAAATCTTCCACTTTATGCTCCCTTCGAACACCTTTTCTGTCTGGGGTTGAACCCTGTAGCCTGTTGTTATTGACCCAGTTAATATTTGCTTGAGAGTTAAGAGAGGAAAATTTGCCTGGCCAGCAGCAGCCAAAATCTGGCATCTTGTTGTAGCCTGTATGTTAAGTAAACAGGAAGAGAATCTCATTCCAACACAAACAGGTGATGATCTTCCTTAAATGCTTTAGTTGAGAGATTAATTTTTGAAAGCTGTTTGCGCTTATGTTCGGTCATAAACCAGAAAATGCCTTCTCAGTGATTTTCTTTTAACATTAAAGTCTTTCTCATCCAGTTGATCTAAAAAACGACGTTGTTAAACAACACAGGCTATAACAAACCTGTGAAAGGGTGCAGCTCCCAGTCAGAGGGCTGAGGTAGAAGGTTTCTGTTCAGTTTGTGTGTGTATATTCCTTAAGTTGAAGGTAAACTTACGCTTTGTGATATATAACCAGAAAAATAGGAATGGAACATATATGCAGATACGCCTGTAAATCCTAGTAATAGGCTTCACATGGATTTTATTTGCTTTAATTTCCTTTTCAATTTTGAACAGTAATATAACTTACACTGGCATTTCATTTCATTTTAGAGGATTCTTTATAGTCTTTCACTGAAATCATTATTGCTATTGTACTCTTACATTGAAAACAGAATTGTCAGCAAGTGTAGAATTAATTTCCTACCTATAAATCTAGACTCATGATGACATTAAAACAAGAGTAACTTATAATAAGTAAGAGTTGAGATTTTTTTCATTGCAATCTTTTAATATAATATCATAAGCTACTAGAACTGCACTGAAATTTTCCAATATTAATTTCATGGATGTGAAATATTATCTCTAAGAAAATGCGTATGAATCATTAATTCACATTAATGCCATTCTCAGTTTATTTTATTTTTTTGTTCTAAATTTAAAAAAATCCAACAAAACCAAACACAGAATAAACAAACAAAAAAACCACCACCTAGAAAGCCTGCCTATATTTTAGTCAGACTGCAAGTTTTACCGTTCATTAGGATTTTAAGATATAATTTATTTCACCAAAATACCTGAAAGGCATAATGTTCAGTCATTAGCGAAAAGTGAGAGGTTTCAGGAGATGGTACATAATGTCCTGAGCTAGCTGTTTGCAGAGAATGATTCATCTGAGCTTTCCCTCCTCTTTGGCTTGTGGGTGTAGAGAGTTTCTTCTAGAGAAGATAGGTCTCAATTCAGGATGCTGGTGTATCTCACAAAGAGTCTTAGATGTTAAAAATATTTGAGGACAGAAAAGGAAATGTGTTTTAAGTGTGTTCTCAACAGCCAATATACTTCTTAAATTGTTGGGAAAGTCAAGATATTGTCTGTGAGCACAACCTGAAGTTTATTGTGTGCTGTAGGTGACAGTGGGAAGCCAAGGCACAAAACTGGTCTTGTGTTACTAGTGGAACCTGTGATGCTAAACAAATTTAAGGTGTATTATCTTTGTTCTTCTATCTTCTTTTTGCCATATCTAGCTTGTCTATCAACATAACTTCTTGTGCTCATCCTTCTGATATGTGCGTTGTTTCTTGCATATAGGAAAAGTCCCTTTATTTATATACCAAAGCCCTAGGTTCTTTAAAGTCAGTCTTTAAAATTAATTTCTTTTCAGAGAACTTAGTCAAGATAAATCGCAGTACATAGCAAACAAGGCTATATATATATAGCTAAAATTGAGTCCATTACCTTGGCAGGTCTCATACTGTCTGTAAGAAAACATTTTATTTAGGACCGGTTCTGCAAACAGTTTTACACGAGGACACATTCAGAATTTCTGCCCCTATTTATAAACAACTTGAGTCATACAAGATGACTCATGAGAATAACTGCATGTAGAAGTGTGGGTAAGGTTAGGCTGCTGGTTCTTGCTTAAGGAAAAAACCTAACTTGTAGGTTATTCGGGTGCTTCCTTGGCAATGTGAAGCTGTGTGCTATGCCAGTGTGGAGTCTCCTGGAAGAGAGGAATCAGGTATCTGGGGCAGATAGGCATTTTCCATCCCAAACATATCAGGAACTTACTATGAACCAGCAAGCTTGACCATGCATATTAGCTGGTGCTTCTCTGTAGACTGCATTGAAGGCTTTTTCTAGGACAAAGTCACAGGTGACCTCAAGTCAGAGGATATTTGAACCACTTTTGCATTTATAGTGGAGCAGAGGAATCCTGAAATGTGTGTGAAGGTGTCTCCTGTAAACAGAAGCAGGCACAAAATGGAGCTTAACCTTTCAAAGGATTGAATTTAAATTGGTTTTCAGTGTCAAGAGTTTTTAAAACATTACACCCTTTTTAAATTTGTTATCCAGATTTTCATAGACCATGGTTTACCTTCTTAAAGAGTAGTAGAGTGGAGTAATAAATGGCAGCTGACCTCTGCTTTTCCATGACTTTTTGACTGTATTAAATATGCTGCTCCTCTTATCTAAATATCCACCTTAAGTCAAAGCCATTGTCTCTCTTTATAATTAATGGACAGAAATAGACAACTTCAGGGCATGTTTCATTTGACCTGTCTGTGACATTTACATTAAACAGATGAATGGTGACCAGGAAATACCCATCATCCCTCTACTTACAGAGGGAGACCAGATGTCCAGTTCAGATATGAGGTATATTTAGTCAGGTGAGACTTCACCAAGGTTTAAGGAATGGACATTTTTTAAAGTACAGTAAATACATACAGTCTACCTTTTCTTTCATGTACGTGGCTTAGTATCTGTTTTCTAGTCATCTCTGCAGAAAAAATAGCTTAAAAGTTTCTGCTACACAAATATGTCAGAACATACCGTCATGTGGGTGGCAAGGGCATGGAATCCTGAAGTCTCTGTTTATAATACTTATTTCATAATACAAGAATTGCAAACAATTCATAACAAAACTAATAAACTTTTAAATATTTGCTGTTTCTGTCTTAGATCTTGCAATAGATTTTATGGTGCTTCCTGCCCTTGCATTTAAGTGTCAGGCTTGTGAAGGAGAAATAGGAGTTTACAGTGACAGCCATATCACAGAAGGTCATCATTTAAAAGAAAGATGGCTAAAATTTTCCTTTGTTCCGATGAATAGTACATTTGAAATAACGGTGGTGACTGTCTTATTAAAAATAATATTATATGCACAAGGCAGCTTTTTCTCATATAGTCGTTAAAAATTCAGTCTATTAGCATCTAGACACAATTTCTGGAGAAAGAAGAGTTAGGGGTGACTCAAACCCCAAATGTGTAATGTCCTGGGATATTGATGACTGTGATTGGTTCAGTCATTGTCTGACTCAGTGAATGTTATCTTTTATGTGGAATAGAAAAGACTGAGAGACAGAAATTGGATACGTACTTTGATAATCCAGATATTTACAGATTCAACCCATTTGGGATCCTATACTGCATGCTGGATAAATGTCCAGTCTTCTTAATTTCTGATTACTGGGAAAAAAGGAGGAAGGCAACAAGGACAAAGACGCATGCAAATCTCCTTTTCTACTAGGAAAGGGAGACACCTCATGTTGAACAAAATCTCTATTTCCAGACTCCACCATTTCTTATGAAATTGACTCTCTGTTCTCAGGGTATTGAGTTTCATGAGGCGATAGGATCTGTGAGTTTAAAGCCTAAATCCTGTTGCAAGCTTGCTGAAGTTATAATTGACAAACACTGCTGTGAGTCTTCTACATATGCCTCATGTTGCCACTCAGGTTTATGCTCCTACAGTGTAATAAACTTGAATCACTGTATCTAGGGACCACTTTCAAAGCACACTTAATAAATGCACTCCCTCCATAAACGTTGCTTTTAAATTGGAACTGGCAAGGTAGAATATGTAATAAATGTATGCTTAGTTGATGGAAAAACTCTAATCTCATTCACTCATAGAATGAAATTCTGAACAAATAGATGTGGGTTTTAGAGTAGGGAAATCCTGTTTGTCTGCTACAGCTCTTTATCCACAATGGGAGGTTTGCTCATTTAGAAATACGCTTCCCTGTCAGACTTTGCCAGTTTATTGATATTTCTGCCTATATCACTCATTTTAGTTCAGATTATTGTTGTATTCCTACATATTTCTAGAGCGTGTCCAAAGAAGGCCAGCAAAGCTAGTGAAGGATCTGGAGTGAGGCAGCTGGGGTTGTTTAGCCTGGAGAAAAGGAGGCTGAGGGGGGACCTTATCACTCTCTACAACTGCCTGAAAGGAGGTTTTAGCCAGGTGGGGGTTGGCCTCTTCTCCCAGGTAACAGGTGGCAGAACAATTGGAAAGAGATTCAGGTTGCAACAAGGGAGGTTTAGATTGGATATTAGGAAAAACGTCTTCACCAAAAGGATTGGCAAGCATTTGAAGGGTGGCCCGGGAAAGTGGTGGAGTTATTATTCCTGGAGGTATTTAAAAGATGTGTAGAGGTGGCACTCAGAGACTTGGTTTTGTGATGGACTTGGCAGTGATGGGTTAATGGTCAAACTCAATTTTAAAGGTCTTTTCTATCCGAAACAATTCTGTGATTCTAAGCTTTTATTAGCTGACTTGGAAAATATTGTTAAATAATTGGTAAGTAGCTGTAAGTGACGTAATGACTGCTTGCTTAATACTTATTTCTGTCTATGTGCTTGAAGAAATATAAGTACACATTTTCAGTTTAAGCCAACTTCATTTATTCTACATATTGTTTTTAATCTTGAGGTTGAGCACAATGCCTCAGCTTAAAGCAAGTTATTAACTTCAGTCAGCTTTTGCCAGTCTTGATGAATCTCTTCAAGATGACAATCTTCTTGCAGGTCAGAGTAGGTTAGTATTGGTAAGGAAAGTTGGCACATGTCCTGTGTCTATATCACAGATCTGTTGTGCTATATTAGTGGATTATAAAGTTGGCTGTCAGGAAGGTTACCTACACTTTGTTCCCTGATATTGTTATATTGCACATTATAACTGGCTGCATGAATGGTCACAATTAATTTCCAAGCTCAAAAATAATACACAAACACTAACCGCAGTCTTCAATCTTTCATCTCAGTTACAGGCAGCACCTTTGCATCCTTGCTCAGTAATCTTCTGACTGGGAATGTAGGACTAGAAAATGTCTTGACTTAGCAGTATTGAGTTAGAGAAATTACTCAGAAAAACATAAATGGAAAAAATTAGAAGTGAGGAAAAAGGGGAGATACTAGAAATCAGAGAAGTAAAATAAACCTGAGAGGGAAAGAAGAAGTATCAGTCTATTCCACGTGACAAAAACCCAAAATGATCCCTGTCCCCAGTACAATAATTCATATGAATCCAGTGGGGTTTTTGGGGAAGACTGAGTTATATTTTTATATAATTCAGTCTGGGCATTGATTCTCATGCACAAACCTACTATAATTGTTTCTGTGTTTTGATTATTTTCAAATCTCATGTTTACTTCAGTTTTTTTTTACTTAACCTCTGGTGAAAGATCAGATGCTAAAATTGCAAAGCTATCTTTAATAATCTGACTTGTGGAATGAGTATTAAACAACAGTCTCCTCCAGCAGGCCCTGTATGCTGAAGCAGAGTCAGCTCAGGCAGCAGTTTCATGCAGAGGCAGATCACATAACAAAATCCATCAAAAGTTCTCTTTTCTTGTAAAAGAAGTAATGAAGGTATGGTTTCTCTCTCTGAAGTCTCTTCATATTTCTGCTGTTAGTGATTTGCAGATAGGTGCAGTATTGCAGAGCTTTGGCATGAATGAGTCTTGAATTAACTTCTGATCTGGTGTCAGAGAAAACACTGGTTTTATTGCAGTTCTTATAGAGAAAAAAATGGGGATTTTTAAGAGATTGAACCAAGCGAGTAGTTACTCACTATACAATTGCAGGGGAGATCTCAGAAGCCACAAAAACTTGATTCTAAACTTTACATAATGCTCTGTGCATTAATGATTGTAAAAAATTGTACTATAAATTAAATTGCAAAATTTGCAGAACAGTTTTATCTCTTTGGAATGTCTTTTCTATGAAAAATCTTTTGAACAGTCTATTAATGCGTTTTTAGAGGGATGCCATTGGTGTTGCTTTTCTCTTATAGTTTATAAATATTCTAAGTTTATTAACTTATCAAGCAATTAATTCTTTTGATACTATTGTAGTTTCTCCCTTAAACAGATAAAGATGAACAACCTATCAATACGTGTTTCAAGCTCATCACATATTTTGAGATTGACAACTGAATGCTGTTTGGCACCCTTGTTTTGCAGGGAGAAGGAATTTTAAAAATGAAACAACAACAAAGTAAAAATAGCAGGAGAATAAATAATGTAGCATCTGTTGTAAAGTGGAATAAAACAGTTTATAAAAGAGAGAACATGGAAGTTTAGAAGCAAATTCTATTTATTGACACTAAAACAGCAACCTAAAATGATTATTGCCTTAGTTGCTGTTTCACTGGTGCTCTTTGATAACAATATTGCAATTTAATAAAATTGGTTAATTGCTAGATTGTGATCCTAAAATCATTGTTTCTCCTTCAGTATGCAGAGAAAATATTTTGTACAAAATGCAAATGAATATTATTGAAATCAGAATCTAATTTGCCAGCTGCCAGGATAAAAGTGCTGGATTCAGTTGGAATATTTTTCAAAAGTACTGAAACTTGATCCAAGTTTCCAGATTTCCATCTCTTCTAAAATAAGATAAATTACTGTTAAATGAGTTGCCCTGGAGATGTACTAGAGTAGCTGAGAGCATGAAGAATAAGATTTTATATATATATATATATACCTAAACATGATGAAGATAAACCCATTTTTGAAAATGGAAAAAACATGTATTGATTTAAATGGCATTAATTCCTTCTCATTATGAACTGTTTCTTTAGGGAATCAAGGAGAGGAAATGATGGTGCATATCAGGAAAAGGCTTTTGTTTGGTTCTCCCCTCCCACCTTGCTCCTTACCTTCAAATTAAGTAATAAAGTACATTCAAGTAGTACACAGAACCATGGAATCGTAGGATCATAGAATGGCTTGGGTTGGACAAGACCTTAAAGTTCATTTAGCTTTAACCCCTTTGCCATGGGCAGGGCCACCTTTCACTAGACCAGGTTCTCAGAGTCCCGTCCAACCCGGTCTTGAAGCACATCCAGGAACGAGGCATCCACAACTTCTCTTGGCAACCTGTTCTAATACTTCACCATCCCCACAGTAAAGAACTTCTTTCTATTATCTAATACAAACCTACGTTCTTTCAGTTTGGAGCCAGTCCCACTTGTCCTGTCATTACATGCTCTTGTAAAAGGTCTCTCTCCATCTTTCTTGTAGGCTCCCTACAGGTACTGGAAGGCTACAATTAGGTCAGCTTGGATCTTTCCCTTTTCCAGGCTGAACAACCCCAATTCTTTTAGCCTTTACTTATAGGAGAGGTGTTCCATCCCTCTAATCATCTTGGTAGCCTCCCTCAACAGGTTGATGTCTTTCCTGTGGTGGGGACCCCAGAGCTGGATGCAGCGCTCCAGGTGGGGTCTCACCAGACAGGTGGAGAATCACCTGCCTAGCCCTGCTGGCCCAGGATACAATTGGCTTTCCGGGCAGCAAGTGCACCTTGCTGGGTCATGTCCTCTCACCCAGCAGCACCCTAAGTCCTTCTGGGCAGAGCTGCTCTTGATCTGTTGATGTCCCAGCCTGTGCTGGTACCAAGCATCATCCTGACCCAGCTGCAGCGCCTTGCTCTTGGTCCTGTTAAACCTAATGTGATTCCCAAGGCATCACTTCTTCCGCCAGTCCAGGTCTCTCTGGATGGCATCCCATTCTTCAGGTGTGCCAACCGCACAGCTTGGTGTCATCAGCAAATTTGCTTCATTCTTTTTTTTTGATAACATGATTTTGTTCTGCACACTCATGACTCCAAAGAGACATCATGGAAAACCAAAGAGGTTGACCTTGAACAAGATTTTGTCAGGATCCATTCAGCTGAATCTCTTCGGACAGATTCAGAATCTATTAAATGGAGAAAAATTGTGGGAAGCAAAGTATAGAATTTAACCTTGAGTTGCTAATATCATACTTACAAGAATCACTTTTTTTAATGTATATTGTGACAGAAAAACAAGATAACAAGCTGTCTAGAGACAGCTTTTTCGTATGTTTGGAATCAAAGTAAAGAAAAAGAAAAAAATGAGAGAGAAATAATAACGGGAAACAAAGGGGACTTCAGTGCCAGTGCTCTCACAGCTCCTGCAGGAATCTCATGGAGGATTGTAGCTACAATTTACATATCCAGTCAACAGCAAGCTTGAGAATTTCTATTCTAGCTATTACTTTTTAGTTATGGATATGGTGTCTTTGAACCATGATCAGTGGTATTTAATTTTTAACAGATTAATAACGCAAAGGAAGAATTAGGTTCAAAACTTCTTAATTAAAAAAACAAACAAACAAACAAACAAAAAACCAAAAAAACAAAAAAACACCCTAAAAAGCCAGTGACTGAAATAGTTTATATGTACAACTTGAATAAAAAGGTGTCTTCTTGTGGACAAATACCTTGAAGAGAGTTACATCTGATTTGGGCTCTTCTGCCCAGCTGGACCCTTATACTGTGCAAAACACAGTACAGCAGTGACCTAAAACTAACACCTTTGGATGAGCAAAACCAGAGTATTTTAGCAATTCCAAACTAAAGTAAGCATAGTCTTTACCAATGATTTTACTGAATCTGAATTGATCTAAGTCTATATCAAGAAAAAGATGTTTAGAGATTTTCACTTTCGTAATTTGTGTTATGCAATACCATTGCATCACCTTAAAATTCTCAGTATTAAAATTAATATAATAATGCAAACACTTCTCTTTGCCTTGATTCCAAGAAAATGAGATGTGTTCTGTATTATTCTCTGTCAGAAAATAAACCTGGGTCTTGCTGGATGAATCAAAAAATATTAACTTTGTGCAACTGGCCTGCAGATGAAATAATCAGAAGCCACATAAAGTATTTTGAGCTGTTTGTTTGGCTCTCAGCAGCTGAGAAGTTCTACTTGGCGTACCCACATCTCTTGGGTGGAAGGTGTCCAGCTCCTGTGCCTCCAGCAAACCAACCACCACGGACACCTTGGCAGGCCAGGACAATGTGCCTGTTTGTGTATGAACTGAAATAGAGAAGGACCTCAAGAAGAAAGGGAGGAACTGGGGGAATACCTACAACTGACTTGCTATAACTCTATTGTGAAAGACCTCCTTAGGATTTATTTTCTTTGCAAATATTCCTGAAATTTCAAATCAACTCCAGGAAACACAAGTGCAAAGCAGAGAGCTTGCATGCACCTTATTTTCCTTTCAAAACAAAGCTGGCCTGGACATTGTTTGGGTGAAAGCACCAGGTGGTGCATCACTAATGGTGCCAGTCAACCATCAGTAATTCTGCGTTCTGAGATGGGGTGCTGAACGCAGTGGAACATCAATGGGGCACATCTGTCTCACAGCTGAGAAACAGGCTTCTTGTGAATTGTCATGCTCCTGAAAAGTTTTATAGATTGCCTATTAATCTTGTTATGAATGTGTTCTCTGTTTATTTGTGATTGCAGACAAAAAGTCCTTTAGGGAATGAAACACCTCAGTTACAAAAATAGATTGTCATGGTCAATACAAATCTTGCTTATGTGTCCATGTAGTGACATAAGTGTTTGGCTAGATATGGATTTTAATTTTTCTCCGAGTTTTTTTAGAAACAACTAGTACCAGGTTTGGAAATGAAATAAAATAAATGGGCCATTTGTCTCTTCTAGTTTGGCTCGAGTTACAGAAAGTGAAAACATACTCATTGGTTTCAACAGCTGAATAGGACTGGATCAATTAGCATCAGCTCCCACTTCTTCAGCATAGCTAAGAGCAGTACCTGAAAATGTCTGGCATGTCCATAAGAAATGGAGAAACTAATAATCAGAAGTTAAATATTCAAATAATTGCATACAAATATACTGAAAAACGTGAATGTCACTGGATTGTAAATGTGGTAATGTGGTACAGATATATACTTATAAATTGAAATTCGTAAGATTGCCTCTCTTTACAAAGGAAGATATTAAATGTGAGTTTTATAGTTTCCTTCACTTCTTGTGGAAGCTGAAATATGTACAAATGATTGTTAGGTTACTCACTTTTCTACTGTGGGCATATAGCTGATAGAATAATCTGGTTTAGTTTTATCTCTTGAGGACTGGTATAAGATCAAGGGACTCAAACTCTGAACGAGGCTATTCATTCTTCTCTAGGAAAGCCAAAATGGAAGAGAAAGCTGTACAGGAAGAACATTAGTTGTTAAATGCTGCAAAGGCAAAGGTCCATGTGGCTAACCTTTGTGTCATAACCTTTTAGTAATGTAGCTTGAAGATCAAGAACGTGTGATTCTCAGATTCTTGCTTAATTCAAGTTTGAGGCAAATGCTATTTCTGTTCCACTCTCGTTATTTCCTATCTCCTAAGTCCAGTCAGAGACTGATACCATAATAATCAGCATAAAGCCCCTTTTCTAGGGATTCAGACCACCCAAAGAAATAGTGATAGCTCTGGGAATTGCAGTGGCAGTGGAGGCCAGAACAGGTGGGTAAATAGATGAGAAATGAGTTTGACGGTTGTTTAAAGCAGAGGACCTGGATGACCTCTATAACTGGAAGAAACTGCTGAGAGTGCCTCTGAAAAATGAAATTTAGTGTCTATGGCGTGGAATTTGGTCCTCTAAATGCCATTTATACATTACCAATTTAATCATTCATTGAAATGTGGGGATAAAAAGCCAAACTGAAAATCCTTTACTGAAATATCCCCAGTGTATTACTTTCCAGAGCTCCAAGCATATTTACTTTTCTTGCATGTCACAAAAATGATTGTTAATCCATTATTGAGGCCATATCCTGAGAAGAACAAAAGCTTTGGGAAATGGTTTTCATTATTTCTTTTTTTAATTTATTTTTTCCCTGTGTGCTGTTTTGTATTTTCATTACTATGCTGCATGAAATGGTAAAAAAAGAGCTTATCCTTATTACTTTTGGTTTCTCCTTTTTTTTTTTTTTCATAAAGCCATTTTTCATAAGGAAAATTCATTTACTTGAAACTTTGGTTAAATTTTTATTTCATTTTAGTTTTAGTTTAAAATACATGCATGTATTTGTATAATTTTTTTAAGTCACGCTCTTACAATGTAGAGATTATACGGACAAGGTATTTTTAAAAGCACATTTAAATGTTAATTAAAAGCTAGTTAGTAGTACTTCCAGTGAAATACCTAATACACTTCCTGCTTTTGAAGAACCCTTTGAAATATAGTCAAATAGTTGGTGGGCTAGAAACATGGGGAAACACAGCTCTGGGATAAGCCTGAAACTTAATCTTATGACAGAATTCCAATTAATTTTGAAGGATTCTAATGAATCACACATTTTCATGCAGTGAAAAATAAACTTCAAGTTATTATTGTACAAAATTACCTCTTCTGATGGCTTTGATAATAAAAATAACTTAATAATATCTAAAAATCACTGTTTATGCACTTTTCTCTTCGGAATACCCTTAATGAAGTGGAGTGAGGAAGTGAAGCCAAGAGGTTAACAATCTGAGCTGTGCAGACATCTGCATCCCACAGTGTCCTCTAGAAGTGGCAAGCCAATTATGTCAATAGGAACTTTCCTGAATTCACTCCCATTTTTTAATCCAATTTTCCCCCTATTTCTAATTTTTTCACTATCTGTTCCCTTCTTTATTGTCTATTAATTTAAATTTTGGTTCATGATTAAAGCAGCTTAGAGGACTTCTTAAAATTAATTTTGTATGTATAAGCTCATAAAGCACCCTAGAACATAAGCGTCTTACAAGATGCAAGCAGTTAGTAGCACTGACAAAGGACAGAGAGTGCAATGGGTAAAGGAAAACTCTCTCCAGTAGCCACCTTGGAAAGCAGTGACAAGATCCATAGAAGAGCTCTGGGCAGTTCTTAGTGCAGTGGTTGGCAGTGAGATAGATGATTTTTCACCTGGTTTTTCTCTATCGTTATTCACTTCTATCAGAACCTCGTTTAACCCTCCATCTCTTCCCCACTGGTTGTTATCATTAAATTATGGCATTAGTGCTGATTGATGAATTAGCCAGTAGTGATGCGTATTTATTACTTGTTAAGTTTCTGAATAAATCTTTTACAGGTTAACATTTATTGATACATAAATCAGTGTTCATTACTTGCCTACGCTCAGTGTTTTTGTTCTGTCTAAGAAACTGATATCTTATGAAGTGAGATAAGGAGGCAATAGGAATGGAGGGGTCATTCTCAAACCAGTATCTTACGGTGAGACCCCATCACTATTCAGCCTTGCAGGTGCAAGCTGGAAGAAGTGTGATATAAGAACTTGAGTATGTGGAGAATAAAGGACAAATAATACTACAGAGACTGAAAACTGCCTCAACAATGCAAGTAAAGGTTACAAAGCCATAAGCAACAGTCCCATAGCATTGCCAAGGCTACAGCTACAGTACCTAAGACACCACAAAACATTTGTTATTATTTCTGATACAAATCCACTGTACCAAGTTTTCTATGCTTGTGTGAGGTATTTGACTTTAAAGGTCATGCTTCATACCTTTTGTTTGTTATTTTTGATCACAAGTTATAGGTTTTGTGAAGTTTTGCCCAGAGTTTTCATTATTGCTATTGTAACTTAAGAAAGTTAATTTATACTGTTTTGCACAGTCTGTATAATAACCCTATTTACTTATATTTACATGTATGGAGTGGTCTGAAATGGAATAATTTTCCTACATCACAATATAATCCACCAGTTCACACTCCTACTTCATGCACCTTATTCAATTAGCATGAAAAGAAAGCCACCAAAACCAGCAGCAAAATAATATACCTTTCTTCTCTTTCCTCATAGTAATTTAAAGTTAAGAAATTAGTTCCACAGTATCTTACGTACAGATGTTCTTTGACCTTTATTTGCAAGAAGGAAAGACATGGGCACGGTCAGGTGCATTTACTCAGCATTTAGAGCCTGGCTGTGTAAATGTAGCACAGAAGTGTTCTGACTTCTATCCTGGCTTGATGCTGATGTTACCCACCTCCTGTGCTTTAAGGCAATGCACAATCTAGACTGGATATGAAGGATTTTGGTCACCAGACCCTCCACATATGATAAAAATAGATCCTTATCCTGAGTAACCTCTTGGAGAAGTCACTTTCTACCTTTCCAGTGGAGTTGAGCCTCCTGACCCCAATACTTAGGTCGAGTAGGTTAAAGGAAAGGTTTTACACTGCTTTGGGTGTTTTGGCCACCTGTTTTGTAAAAGGCATTTCTGCTGGTGTATATGATTCTGCTGGTTAAATTCTCCAACTGATTTTCAGTCTCTGAATTTTTTTTTTACTTTCAAAACAGCATCTAGAGCAGCAATGAATTTCCAAATTTATAGCATTGGATTGCATAGGAAATGTGGCAGTATAATCATGTTCTAATTTATAATTTTCTTCTACTTCTGGTGTTTTCAGTAAGTGTAATTTATAGAACCTTATTTCTGTATTTTTAGTATTTTTCTCTGTTTGCTCAGTGCCACTTTTACTTGATGAGATAAAGATATAAATATCTGGCTTTCTACAAATTATTTCTAAACTCTCAGAATGAATAAGATGATTCTCTCTAGCATGAAAACTTTGCAACCAGATACAAGTACCTGCTGTCATTTGTCAAGATATTTTTCATCATTTTCTTCAGATTGGACTCTGGAAAAACTAAGCAAGACTTTAAACTATGTCCCATAACAACACTGGAAATAGATTGCAGCATTCTTATACCTTTTTCCCGTGGAACAAAAATTGTGTTGCTTTTGTCTTGCAGGTATAGTGCCAACAACTGGGTTTTTTTACTTAAAATATTTTGGACCAGTTAGAAGAATTTAGTTAAAACCTCAAGCGGAATTTTTATGTTTTGACTGATAGAATTCTCAGAAAAGTTACCGGGTTCCCTAATGATACTGATTCACTGCAGTACGGTTAATAGATAACATTTTCCTGGGATTTTGGAGGTTTGGGACCTGCATTAATTATCTAGCACTAATTATTGGCCTATTGTTCTCCTGAGAGTCTCTTTCTAAAGTAAAGTTTGGGGTTTTTATGTTTAGGTAGCGCTTTGGGGAAAAGAGATGAGAAGGGTGTTGGTTTTGTTCCATGGCAGAATAAAACTTTTGCTTTAGAAATGCCAAAGGTGGTTCTGTGATACTTAGTCTCTTTATTTCCTGTAAAAAAGAACTGGAAATAGGACAAAGCATGCAGACACAAAAAGGTCTAGACTTGGGTAACTGTCTTCAGTCCTGTCATGATTTTGGTGTATTTATTCTCTTATCCGCACTGTTTAAGTCCTTTGGTGTTCAGTGCAGTGAATTTTTTATAGCAATCTCTTCCTGTCCCTGATTTCTTTCATTGAGACCATACTTAGTCCAAAGTATTTTTTTCTTCTTCTAAGGTAATCAAAATTCTGGCACTTTCACTGTGTATTTATATGTGTGCTCCTTCACTGCGAAGAAGTACCAGATACTTTGAATCTTTCAGATCATATTCATTTCTTCAGCCAAAATCTGGATTTTTCTCCAGAAGACCATCTTATGGCAGTGTTCACTTCAAGCCTTTCTGGTTCCCCAAGCAACTTCTTCCTTGATTATTTGTGTGTCTTGCATAGATCAGTAGGTCCAAGCTCAAGTACTCCTGCTGTAAGCTACGCCAATCATTCGGGTGGTCCATAGGAGCCCGTGTCTACTTCACACATCTGCTTTTCCATTTAGGTTGTTCTACTTGTTTATTCTACAACAAAACTCATCCTTCCACATATTTTTAGCGTTTTTCGTCTGGATTTTTTATGATATCGTTCTCAGCTGAGAAATCTACTACAAGGTGATTTGTTTTGCTTTGAATATGGAAACTTAATTACACTCTCACTGGTAACCACCCTCTCATCCTCTTGCACCCTCAAAATACTGGTTTTTTACAGATCTCGCTCAAGACAATGTCAGTGATCCTTATACTGAAATTCTTAGGATTTTTTTATTCAGAAAGGATGAGTTTGGGATATACTGTGTAATTCGTTATTATGGCAAATAGTGCAGTATACGACTCTCCCTTCTGGAAATGACATTTCCTGGACACTGTTCATTATTTTTATGAACCATTTTTAATATGATTCCTGTCGATTTCTCAGAAGAACATTCTTGGAACTGACTTTCTTTTCTATCACATTAATTCAGATTAGTGTTGCTTCTCTGAGAAAACTGCATACAGAAATTCTTGCTGTTTACAGAGAATTCGTTTCACTGGGATAGGCGCAAGGGAGTTCACTTTTTCTCCCCATTAAAATTAACTCAGTATTATCCTTTAATTTCAGGGATTGAAGGATGAGCATATAAACTACAAAGGTTCAAAATGGTTGCTCTTTAAGTTTTGGCACCTTAATATTGAAGTACAATAATTCAGAGGGATTATAAAAATAAAAGGGAAAATCAATACAGTAAAACTCACCACAAGCTATCATGAAATTGTCATGGGAGTTATACAGGATTGTAAAAGCGACAGTGAAAAGCCCAGAAATTATGTATGCTGGCGTAAATGAAAATCAGCTTTGAGCCTCTTTGAGTAACAACTTCAGGGTAGTATAGCACTTGTACAAAATGGAAAAACTTTCTTATTCAGAGAATATGATAGCAGCATGTGGTATCTGAACAGACAGTGGTTTTGACATTGTCATTTGGGTATCTCGCCTGTGAAAATGAAAATCACATGCAAAACTGAGGTTGCTGCATCACCCTCTGTGGAGTTCAAGTGCTGCATTAGGCAGATGTTGCTGAGGAAGAATGGCTACTGTCCCTTTTGCCTTCACTTTAAACCCAGATGCGGGTCTGGTTTTGTTCTGAGGATACATAATTTTGTTCAGGTGAGGAACCTTGGCATGAAATGCCCCACTGTCACCAGAGACGAATTAGTATGTTTATGATTCATGCCTCACTGGAGTCTTTCCATGGGTCATAGCTTGGTCTCTGTTTCTTCCACGGTCAATTCCAAGGCTGCAAGTGGAATTTCTCCTCCTTCATTCTTCTTGGGAATAGTGACTGAAAGTTCCATTTGCTCAGCATGAGGAGAGTAAATACCTTCTGGCCTTGCATGGTAAAAGCAAGTGGAAGGACCATAAAGATTTTCCACTCTCTTTGCACAAATATCTCTTTATATTTCTGTGTTGAAAATATTTTCTCTATGTACATACTGATAGCATTCTTTTATATAGGATATATAGAACCCACAAAATTTTTTTAGCATGGTCGCTGTCAAAGGGGAAACAAATTTCCATGAAATCTACTAATTTCAAAACCCTGGCAATTTCGCTCTGTATTCATGTGTGTGCCCCTTTACTGCAAAAAGTTCCAGATACTTTGAGTCTTCCAGACCATATCCACTTCATTTCAAGTGATAAGATGAAACTTTCCCAGTGGTAGGTAATAGCTCTTGAATTCCACATCATCACACTATAAAGAAATTCAGTTTCTTGTTTCCATTATAGAGGGTATCAAGATATTTTCCAAGCCCCTGAGCTACCACTCCATAATTAACACAGTCTCATAAGAAGAAAGGAGCATTAGATTTCGAAGAGCCAGGAACATGGTCTTTCAAAGCCGTTTCACACTGGCTTTAAAATGTCTAGCTTATGTTCTTCCTCTCAGTTGTGCAAGAATAATGCCTGGTAATGTCTTTTTCCCTGTATTCTTGCAGTGGCTCTCTTAGCAGAATCTGTAACATATGGCTGCTCATATATTGCACTATCAGTAGCAGTACATACATTGAGTGCAAATATTCTGGTTATCCACTGCAATAGCATTATAAATAGGTTCATCAGGCATGTATGTAGTAAAGGCAAGTGTAAGATACTAAACCCACAAAGCACTATGAAATGGTGGCAATTTAGTACGTCTGTACACCGAGCACCAGTTGTGAGTAGGTGACATAGTGCTTAATACAGCTGTAAACAAAACAGCTTTCAACTCCTTATTTCATTCCTATTTCAGACAAGTGGTAAAGGAAGGTATGGACAGGATCACATTAATAAATATTTGTTGAGGATGTGGCCCTTGTCTTTGAAAATATTTCTGCTCAGGAAGAGTGTTGTCTGCAAACCTTTCTCTCGGTTGAACACTTGAAAGCAAGTCACGGTCCCAGGCTCTTAGAGCACTGGGCTATGTGATTTAAGCTTATGAGAACCCTATGCATTAGTTTGATTTATAGAAATTCTACTTCTAAATTCCGGGTGAATTTTAAATCAGTAGAACATTTGAGAAAAAACCCAAACAGCAAATCAAATTTATTACACAAATGGTCCTTCTGCCTGGTGGAAGAATTTAAAATTTCCACATATTTTATTGGAGAAATTGCAAAATATGCTTCCCTTGGAAATGTGAACCTGTCCACCCTGCTGTGCAGTGGGCACTCACAGAATACACTAAACAGCAGCTGAACTCCCTCATGAGGGATATAGGGTTCAGTTCTGTTAGAAAAACAAGCACCCAGCAGGTAACTTCTGGATGACACTGCCCATTGTCACAACATGCTGGTGACCCATGAGTTACAGTGTCTTTTGATTGCTAATGTCTTCTTTTTTCCGATTTTTTTTTTCTTGTGCCATGTGCTGTTTTACTTGCAAGCACTTCAATGCCTATAAAACTGGCATGTAAATATTTGGCAGCTGCAATATAGCTTTTTTAGTTACATCTGCACTGTGTGCTGGCAGTCACTGCACAATCAATAACATAAATAAAGCTCATCAAATAGAATGCAACAGTTTTTTTACCGAAAAGTAAAATTTTCTTCAATATCGACAAAGCTTAAGGGTGGGAAAAGAAATATTTTGTTGCAACCTTGATTCCACTGAGATATGTAAATTTGTAATTCCAGGTAAATATAAAAAAAAAGGCAAAAATATATTTTAGACTAATTAATATTTCCATCTAAGGAAAAGACGTAGCTATTTACCTCTGCAAGTGGAGTTTAATTTTGAAGAATTTAAGTCATCTGTGACGAAAGTTTTTCTCTTTTACTATAGTTCACCCTTTACAATTGCACTGATTATTTGAAAGGTGCTCTGTGATGATAAATGAACGGTCACAGCAGTGCTACTTTTTCAACAAAGTCTTTTTCAGTCTTATATTTTAGAGTTTAGGTAGATTCAAATGATACTGAGATTAGAAAAGCAATAGGAACATGCACAAATATTTCTAATGGAGGAACAAATGATTTTTGTCCTCACTAAGATGCCAGAAGCTCATTTTACCATGAGGTTCACTATTGCTTTTGTTTCTCACCTTGTTTCTCTCTGATACTGTCTGGCTTTTTGGTCTGCTTTCTTATAGGAATAGATAATTTTACTGGTCATGCAGAAAGCTGTAGTCATTATTCCAGTATTGACCTGATGCACTAATGGCAACGAAAGCTGGGTTCGAGATCGTTAAACACCGAGTCTCTTAAGTGGCTTATGATCTGTGTTTATGAATAAGACTGGGGGATGATTTAGCAGCCAGATGCCCAAATTTTGCTTAGATATCTCCATGCTGAACAGCGTTGCAGATTAACTCTTCTTGTAGCTATAAATATTGTATACAGTAAAGCATTTTCACTGTCAGACTAAATATATTGTAAATACAAAGGGAAAGGTTTACTTCTTAGCTGCTGAATTCAGAACTTTTCTACTTACTGGAAATTATTCTTGTCATTTCAGGTCAAGTGGGAGCTATGGAAGACCACCCCTTGATCTGAGTCCCTAGGGCTGGGTACTTCAACTATTATTTTGTACTCTAAATTCATAGCTGTTACCCAGTTTTACAAATACATTTCCTTGTACTGAAATGAGTTGGCCAACTAAATCAATTATAAAGGTTACAGTGAGTTACAGTGATAGACGTTTTGTTCATCAGTCCATACTTGTACTTTATATTGCCATAGTTTTACCTTTCACTGTGCCACTGTAAATTCACTGGAATATAAATTCATTTTTAGAGAAGAGTGGGAGGAAGTATTACTATAATTAGCTTTCTTTCTGACTTGCTTACATCTAGATAAATCTTCACCTCACATTATTGACCCAGTCAACTGTACTGAGATTTTTCAAGGGGAATTTTAATATTTGGAAGTGTACGCATTATAAAAATCATCTCGGCCTCGATCAGATTCAAAGGACACTAGCTGGCAAATGATTTTGAGCTCTAATTAAATTCACTTGCACCTAAATGTGTCGACATAAAGCTAAATGTTTTCATATGCTACTTTCATCACTCAATTAATCAGTAATCTTAACTGTTAGCATGGTCATGTTCTCCGTCACGGTAATTTGAGTGAACCTGGAATGAGATTTTCCTTGTTAGGTTGCCTGTGTATGAACTGTGGAATCAAATCTAAGGTAGTAAATCCTTTCATCCAGAAGAATTGTGGACTGTTCTACAATCAATAGCGTAACTATGTGAGTCACTTGCTTAATTAATGCAGCATCTTTGATTGCTAAAGATTTTTTCTTTTATAGGATTTTTTCTTCCTCTTTACCTCTTAAATAATTTAATATTTAAAATTAGAATGGGTATTGGCTTTGCTCAGTTGCAAAAGAAGTCAGGTGTTCTCTTCATGAAACCTTCTGGACTTTGATTGAAAAGAACTGTTAAAAGAACTGTGGAAGCACAATGATGATATTTATAGCAGACATAGCCACAGTACTAAAGCAAAAATCCTTTTGTCATTTTTTGCTAGATGTGACAAAAGGATTCATGAAGGAAGTGGGGAGTGTAAATGTTACACTGTCATTACAAACAGTCAGATAAATTGTGGGCATTAACTAGGAGGAAGAGTATTGCATAAAGCCTTTTTCTTTAATTATCTCAATTCTAAAACTCTGTCATGGGATGTTTACTGAATAAGATTGTATCAGATGGCATGAGATCTAAATTTCTGTTTCTGCAATTATGATTTTTGGATATCAAGTCATTGAAACAGGGCAACAATGTCTAAGCCTGTGATTGAAGGTATAGTTATCGTGGTTCTGGTTTGTCTTATTTGATTGTCTCTGGCTTTATGCTGTGTTTCTGGCAGAGATTTCTGAAAACCACGAGTCTTATGTTGATCAATGTCCTATCCTCTCCAGTATCTTCTACTTCTGAAATGAAGGCAGGCATGCAAGCTCTCAATAGCTTTCCTTCAAACTTTCATATGAAAAAGTAACTTGATCTTCATAGAAAATGAGCTTAAAGTAAAATAATCACAATTGAAAGAAATCTGCATTTAAATTGTGCTGACAAGCCAGGGACGTCTCTCATATTCATCCATCTCTGCTGACTTGCTTCTAAGGAAAACCTCGTGAATGTTGGATATTTTGTATTTAGGCTTCTTTTCCCATCTTAACTGAAGCACTTTTAAATCATCCTTCACACAACTCTTGCAGGCTTGGACAAACAATCAAGTATTTTATCCAAAGCTAATATACAAATATCAAATTTGATTTTTTTAAAATTTATTTTGCAGAGACTTACAGCACTTAATTTCTGAGCTGAAACCTGGGGTCAAACTGTTAAAAAGACATCCAGTCTGCTCATTCTCTGGATTCCCTGGCAGCTGCACTCCCAGCTCAGAGACTTTCACCGCTGGGACCGAGGCCCCTTCACTGTGGGTGGCTCCAGTGACCTGACAGGTGCCCTCTTGACTCCCTGCTCACCCCACACTCACAGACCAGGGTTCCCTACCCGACCCACCCCAGCTCTCCCAGAGCAGAGCCTCAGACATCTCTTTCCATAAAGCCATTTATTCATGGCGCAGCAACACAGAAACAGCCCGAGCTGGTACCTCCGGGGAGGACTCTCAACAAAGGAACCCCTGGGCTTTTATGCCCTCCTCACACAAGTCTCTCTCTTTCTCCTGAGTCCTCTGCTCCAATCGTGTCTCTCAGAGTCCATCCACCCAGCTGGCACCACCTGTCTTTGTGCCCTTTGCTAACCAAAGGGTTGGCAGTTCAGGGTCTCTTGTCCCATGGTCTCCCACCCTGAGCTCAATCTGCATCTCAGCGTGCAGTAGGCAAACTGAGCTACCTGCACCAGATTTATTCCTCAGTAGTCCAAATTGGTTCTTTCTTACACAGATTGTCAGCAGCTCTACTCTGTTGTTCCAAATGTCCCAAAGGCTCAGGGTTGCATCTTTCTCAACAGATCAAGTATTTAGCTTGGGTTTATTTTCTTATCTAAAACTAAAATTAAAAAGAAACATCTGCCAGTAATCTAATATTGTCTCCTGATCAAACAACCTGAATAAAATAACTTAATATTGAGGTCAATGTGCTGAAAGAATAATACGGAATTCAACAACTTCTATGCTATTATGGAAGTGTTGCAATCTACACACAAACATATACCAAAATATACAGACCAATAGGTTTGTATCACTCACTGCAACTTTCCTACTGTAAGTTCAAAACTAAGCAAATGTGTTGTTTTCCAGTCCACAGGTTTCTGTAAGTTATTCTAAAGAAAATGTCATTTATCTTACTCTAGATTTTAAAATCCAGCTAGCTATCACTGAAGATTATGAAATTAAATGCTGGGCTTGTTATTTGTGTCACAACAAAGACTGAATGATAGAAATTTCACCTTCAATACTTGTTTCTTGAAATATTTTATGGTGTTTTAAGTGTGCAAGTAATAGCAAGTGATATTAAAGATTTGAAGCTATAAAAATAAATTACAGAACTAAATAAACTTTTAATCAGAATATTTCAAGTTATGTGCTTGTTCATTTTTTTGTTTTTTTTTTTAATTTGCTTTATGTATTAGGTAAATGTTAATCATTTAATAAATGTTACTGAAGAATTGGATGATACATGTAATTATTGGGCATAATGTTTCTTGATCCTTTTTAATACGACAAGAAGTTTTTCAACAAATTATTTAAATATGTCCCTCAGTGTACTAGTTTGGGATTATATGTGCATCTCTCATTATTTAATTTGAACTTCAAGCTCAAGAAAAACAGCAAATATAATTCTGATTGTATTTTCCTGATGCTTCGCTGCTGTACTCAAAAAGCTTAGTAAAATTATGCTTACAAGCCTTGTCAGACATCTGTTGATATTAAAAGAAAGATTGGTTCTTATTCTAGCTGGTACTGGATTGGTATTTATAAGTAAACTGGTTTATTCCATAAATGTTAAAGTAACCACAATTATTCTGGTATTTTGATGTAAATGACAATACAGTTAGGCCACCTTATGTTTTTCATAAAGTTATGGTATGCTTGGTAAGCTCCAGTGTGTTCCAGTTCATAATGATATTCATTCACTACTGCACACCCTCTCTACCTTTTCTGTCCTTTTAGTGTTCCATATTCTGCTTCATACAATTCTTAACACTTAGAATTAAAAAGAAAAACAAAACCCCACAGCATCACATAATTGTATCTTAAACAACAAGAAACAGAGAAGTAAATTAATTTGCTAGCTACAAATATATTTGGTGCGAATGATCTGCAGGTCTTGCACTGTCACACTGCAAGCATATGATTTTAATTCTTTTGGCAGCATGAGAATTTAGTTTCGTGTTAACAGGGGGAGCAGCCTGTAAGTGCATGGATGGTAATGATACTTATTCCCCAGTTAGGCAAATAAAAATGGCAGGCTAAATCAAGCGCTGCACTAACCAGAATGCATTTTTAAAACACATTATTTGGTAAATGGGAAAAGATTGTTTTAACATGACAATCATTTACTGAAAGAATTTAATTAAATTTAAACAAAATGTGGGTAGCTGAAGGAAAGTCTTTGAGAGCAAACTGATCATTTAATAAACCTCCATTGTCTTTAAAATACTGAAATCTTAGCAGTAAAAGATATAGTATTTTATCCCTTGGGTAATTAAAGAGTAACGTATCTGACTCTGTTGGGATTTCACAGATGTAGAACTCTTGTGACAATTCAGACTGAAAAACAGACTTATTTTTCCTCTATTTTAGTTTATGAATTCTGTCCCTCCCTTCCCACTCATAAATAATATATCTGTGTGGGGATTAGGTATATCAACCTGGGTTTTCCATTAAAATAATTCATTTCTTTCTCTTTAAATTTATGAATATTTATCAAGGGATTAGGTGTTGGTTAATAGTATTTCCCCTTAATACATACGCATGAGTTCACTTGCACATAAGTCTGAAAAATGAGAGGTGTCTGTCTTGGGACTAGACTGCTCCTAAGCTCCTGCTAGCAAGCTGTAAGGTAAACATTCCTTAACAAGCAATAGGCAGAAAATAGTCTTTCCTCCCTCGATGTGAAATGTAGACAGATTCTGCCCATAAAACTTTTTTTTTTTTCACTTCAAGATAAGGAAACACAGGCAAAAAACCTATATGAGAAGTTCATATGTTATCTGGGAAGGGCCTCCCTGATAACTGAAAAAGACTGTAAAGGGCCAGAGTTGTTGACATAGGCTGAAGACGAAGGTCTGAGGCACAAAGCTTTCAAAAATGTTTCAGCAAGGGATGGGAATGAGCTACTAGGATGACAGTAGATTCAACTTTTAGATTTGCCAAAGATTTGAAATCAAATTAGAAGACTGCATTTGGCTGATTGATGTGCATGTCAATATGCTACTCTTGAATGTATCATACACGATAGTTGCAGCTTAAACACACTGAAAAATTATAAAGAACATTAAGCATAACAGAATGGTGAATCTTTGATGTGCCTGTTTTGTATGGGAGGAGTATGGTGGGGCTCCGAAAGACAGATGACTGATTTTGGATGAAATCTTTTTTTCCTCAAAAACAAAAACAAAGAAAACAAAGAACAGACAAAGAAACAAACAAAAAAAACCCAACAAAATCAACCCCACCTCCTAAAAAGGACAAATAATCCCATGTAGTCTAGAATGTCCCTAATTCCACGTAGCCTGACATGTCACTCAACAGTGCTTTTAAGGATTCCACTGCAAAATTATATAGAATAAATTAGTTTGAGTGCTGATATAGGTCAACATTATCTTATTGAGACCATGGAGATTTTGGGGTTTTTTATGGTGTAGCTGTGCCTGTTCAGACTGCAGAGTAGTCTGAGTGGCACCATAATATAACATCTGAAATTTCTCCAAAATTTCAATATTTGTCACCAGTCTATGGTCAAGCGGTTGTTTTAATGTGTTGACATCTAACTCAGAGGCAGCTATCATACAGTATTCCTTGAGGAGACAATGAGGCAAACTGTACAAAGCCAAGAAGAACTATTGTATATGATCTGTGGAGTATTGGACTTGATTTAATTTCAGAATAATAGTCTGAAACCAGAAGTTAGATTCTTGTTTGCAGGCAGTTGGGACTTTGCTTTTAAATGTCTGTCCAGTTGCGCCTTCTTATAATGCTAAAGAAAGTGCTGTCAAGTGTTGCAGAATTTAGACTTTAATTCACATTTTACTTTTGTGTTCTTCTGCAGATAGTAACTTCATCCTTGCAAATGCTCAGGTGGCTAAGGGGTTCCCCATTGTTTACTGCTCTGATGGCTTCTGTGAGCTTGCTGGATTTGCACGGACTGAAGTCATGCAGAAGAGCTGCAGCTGCAAATTTTTACTTGGTGCTGAAACAAATGAGCAGATGATTCTTCAAATTGAGAAATCGTTGGAGGAAAAGATAGAATTCAAAGGAGAAATCATGTTCTATAAGAAGAATGGTAAGTCCTTCTTTCCTGTTCCCTTAGTCCTAAAGAATGAAACTTAGCATAAATGCACATAATGTATGCTGCTCATTTCTATGTGATGATTTAGTGTGTCTATCATCAAGCCTACAAGAATAGATTTGAATAATGCCTGTCGGGTACACATCGAGACCATGTTTCTATTACTGTTATTGATTTTATATAAGTATGTTACAAAGATGCATAGAAGAAATTCAGGGTACTAAACTGCATTGTGACACTTTTATTTGCACTCAGTACGACACTGCTTTTTCTTATATTGAAGTTTTTACCCCTTATTGCTGAAGTAGTAATGAAAATATTCATATTCGCCACAAAATGGGATACGTAAACTTTTCAATCCCATCAGTAAAATTCTTGGATGTCTGAATGAGCCAAGTGATTTCTTCTCAACAGCCACTATACATAAACACAATAATAATGATTTTCAAAAAGTGGAAAAGTAAAATTTATGTTCAAGTATGTATTGTCACATAAAGAGAATTTCCAGGCATTAAGCAACCCCATAGAGTACAGGAAATTTCAAATTGCACCACCAAAGCTTTGACTCCTGTGACAAGGCTTTTCTAAGGACAGTTTCATTGTCGAGATACATGAGGCATGGAAGACAGCAGCCCGTGATGCACACTTCCCAGCTTCTTTCGCTTATATCAGGCTCCTTCAGTGTGCTTATTCCATCTATTCCTATTGCCACATCCATGTGATCTTCAAACAGGTGACACTAAGTTTGAGATACTGACAGGATTTCAACCAGTGCAACAGGAGCCTGGTGACCCATGGGCTCAGTGGATCCGTGGCTGTTGAGTATCACTTTCTCTTTTATTATTTGGCTAGAGTTTATAGGCATATGTCTAGACCACGTTTTTCTCATAGGTTTTCTCTTCTTCTGTCTTTATTAATGAAACATTTTCACTTCAAACAATATTACTGTTATTATTATTATATGCTTTAAAAAGTTATTTTCTAAAAGTAATAACTGCATAGTGACAACAAAGTGATTTAGAGTGTTGGGAGAAGGCAGCTTCAGTTTCACTAACAAAAAAAAGGAGGAATGTTCCTTTGCTGACTTATGTTCGTGGTTGCTGCTCTGCACAGTATGAAAGTTTGAGGTGAATCTGGAAGATCCTGCTATGTGCTTCCTTGTCTTTTTGGGGAGGCTTGGGAGTGTGTGAGGGTGTTTGGTTTCAGTTTTTAGCATATAGAAGAGACTCACACAGTTTCTTGAAATTGTTTCAGGAAGGTTATCCAAAGTAGTTCCAAACTGCAAAACATGTCTGAATGTAGGGGGGAAATTTTTCTAACCTGGAAGGATAAGAACTGCTTTTCTCCAGTATTGTATAGTGATAACTGGGCATGGTAAGATATCTCAAGGTATTCAAGTTAAAGAAATAAAGCTAAGACATTAATTTCATTGTCTTTGTCCTGAATGATAAATTGTGATTCCTTTACACAACAAAGGGGTGCTTCAAACCTGTAACAGATGCTATTAATACAGGCAGGAAGAGATTGCAGGTCAATTATCAGAGAAGTAGCTGAATTACGGATAAATAGATAAAGAGAAAATGTTGAGGCTAAAAGAATTCCCACTATCCATCCTACATGCATCCCTCTGTATAATTTGACTGGAAGCAACTCCAATACATTTGAATAGGAATAAATAGGAATAAATTTCCCAGACTGTCTATTATATTTTTCATTTCAATGTATTTCTGTACCACTGGGAAACAGAAATGAATAGATATTAAAATAACACGAGAGTTTCTTGTATAAAGGCAAAACCTATCTTAAAATATAATCTTGGTTTTTCAACAGAGCTGCAAAGTACAGGCTCCAAATTTGGCAAATCATCCATTTTAGCTAAATGCTTTTGCGCTTCTGTTGGATTTTTTTTTCCAGAGGAAAAATTGAACTTCTGAAGCTGTTAAGCTTATTCAACTTGGTCTTTGTTGCAGAAAAAGGTTTTTAAAATATTTTAAGGCATAAGAACTTGGGAAATAATATCCCTGAAATAATTGTATGGATACATTCCGGTTTATCCAATATGGAAAATAATTGTTGTTTGGGCTGGTGTGATGCCAGTAACATAGGTCCTTGGGAGACAAGTAGCTAGCAGTGTCTGCTTATCACAGGGCCACATCTCAATGTCCTGCTAGGGCTTTGGGCTGTCAGAGGGGAACCACCTATCTGGCTTTAGCCTGGTATTTAGCACTGCCTTGCTATGTAGGCCTAACTACAAGACCGAACGAGCATTTCCAAGCCTCAGGAGTGATTCTGAGCTCACAGAATAGACTGATGTGCCTCAGAATACTTCTTGGAATCTTAATGGTTAGTACAACATTATGATAGAAAATTACCATGAGGGATATGGATGTATGAATACAACAACTTACTCTCGGTTTGCTCTTCTGGATTTAGTCTAAAATGTACATCATATGTGTCTTGTTTATTGGGGCAGACATTCAAGGTGACAAAACTGAACATGCATCAATTCCTTAATTGCCATATTTTTCAATATTTTAAATTTGATTTAAACTTATTTCAAATTAGACTGTTCATTCTAAACGAGTAGTTTTGATCTGAATTTATTAAGCTTGAATATGGACCTTTCACAGTTATTTAACCATCATTTAAGAATCACGTAGCACCTCTGCTGGGTAATTGTTAGTTAAAGGAATGATAACTAACACGATCCCAGCAATCCACATGCAATTTCATGGAAATTCCAGACTTCTCTGAGCCGATACTGCAGCAAGAGTGGTGTGCAAGCAGTTGGGCAGGAAGCTGATTAAAGTGGATTATCTGTTGGATGAACTGCAGTATTTCATTGTCTTTGCCATTTAGGTTTGGATTTCAAGACAAGAATGATCTTAAGCAGTTGTGCTCTGACCAATCCTTCTGAGACCACTAGAAGTGGATAATAACCTTTTTCTATGTGTGTTCTCATTTTGGAATTTTAATGAATTCTTAGAATAGGATAAACTGGTTGTACCTTCTCATCCTGAATATTTTCTGCCATGTTAGCACAGAGCAGTATTAGAACCATGGCAGCAGATACAGAAGCTTCAGAGAGAGATGTCTTTTGAAAATTCAACTCAAAATACACTTTTCATCATAGTTTCAGTATTTATTTTGGTTCCTCAGTTAGTTTCTTGCTTTTTCTTTGACAGAGCTATATTAGTTTCTTGAAGATGATCAGAAAAGGAAACTATTAAAAGACAAGGAATTTTATGATTGTTGCCTTCCTCGGAAAGTTTTAAAGTTATATTGCTTTAGGAGCTGATTTTTTAACTTTTTTTTTTCTGTTACTATTTCTACATTTTCTTTAAAACATCTGCAACGAATTAAGTTGTCAATTATGATAATGGAAATGCAAATTAACCTTTCGGAATTCAAGTGAGTTGTGAGAAAAATGCTCATCCTGGATCTCTTGTTTAGAACAATCTAAAAGCAGTTGGACACTATGTTGAGGAACTGTATTTAAATAAAGCCTTCTTTTTCTCCCTGTCAGACCTCTGCTGAAATTTGTCAATAGCAAGTACAGGTAGTTAAATGAGGTCTTCACATTCCCTCAAACTGGAGTACAATTAAGCAGCTGTGTGGATTTTTTCCTTTTCTGTTACAGCCTAAGATAATGCTACAATAAGCCCTAGAATCAGTGACTTAGTCCAGTTTAAGCTCTCCATCTTCAGTTGCTGAGAAGGTCACACCTTGGGCCCCCTATGACCCCATCAGACTTATTTCCTGTGTCTCAAAACTAGGTTTGTAGTGTTTGAAAAGAGGTCTGTGCTTGCTCACAACCTTTTAAAACATGCAGTAGTTCCATAGCCTTCCTTCACTGAAAGGAAATGGGCCTCTTTCTGTGTGTGTATAAGTTGTGTGAAACACAATGTAATCAGCAGTGGCCACTCACGATTTACGGATGTTTGAGAGACTTCGCAGTGGTGACCATCGTACCTGTGCACCCCAGAAAAGGGGCTGTTTGCACGAGCCTTTGTATTTAGTTAAAAAGCCCCATGGTAAGAGGATTGGAGCAAGTGGGTGTTGCTGGGACTATCCTTACAAGCTGCCTCAGGACTCGGCTGCAAGCAGAGTTTGCTTTATCTGTGATGGTTCAGCAGGACTCGAGGGACACTTTGTCAGCTTCTATGCACACACTGATTTAAACGCTTTCTGGGTTATGTCTTAGGCATGTGCCTTGTAGTTCTTGGTCCCTAAAGATTTGGTAAGTAAATTGTAAGGTCAGGAAGATATGATATATTTAATCTCTGTATTTATTTCTTCATTTATTACAAGTCAGTAAAATTAAATGAAAGTATTTTGTCTCTTCTCATCATGGCACGAGAAAACATGTTTTGATAAGTCTGTATCCATGTCTGGAAGGTCAGGATTAAGATATTGTTTCAGACAGGCAGAATATGAGTAGAGAAAGAGTGAAAGTCAGACCCTCTTACTGAGGTACTGGATTCGTCAGGCAAAAGGCCATTTGAAGTCTGGGTGTAACAGTGTTCTCACATGAACAGCAATGACAACCACAGGCAAATGAAATAAGGCTCAGGCCGTGAGACACCATCCATGGCCTCTGCTGTGTTTGTGGCTAGAGAATAGCAAAGGGTCCATGACATCATTTATATTTAATGCATTCCTTGTGTTAAGCAAACAGAAAAGCTTTTTCTAGACAAAAGGTTCAATGTTATTCAAAATTGTAGAAGAATTAATTAATTATAAAGAAATTGAGGAGAAATTAATTTCCGTTAAAATGAAAGAAGATTGGCTTTTCCTCAAGCTTCTTTACAGAAAGTATTTTTCTCATTGCAGAAATGGTATCTGTTCCTTCCAACGAGAAGTTTAAACACATACCTTTAATGGTTGTCCAAACATATACTGTAGCATTTTGAAACATGGGAGTTGTATGGTAGCAGTTTAACATTAACTGGCTGCCTTCTTTAACAATCTCCTGAAATCCACCATGTCTTTTGGAAGTTAAACCCAGCAGTAAGAAAAGGTGCATTTATTAGAATTCTCTAACTGTAAAAAATATATTTCTCTACAGAGAACTCAATTTTCTGGTGACATCTACTTACTAAAGTAGAGAAAGCCCCTTGACAAGTTGCTTGACAGAGCAGTTTGTAGCAATGTGGCCTCACTGCTGCTTCACTGCTTCTCTGCCTTGAAAACATTGTCTAAAAATAAGAAAGCTAAAAAGCTTTTGTGGTAGGCTTGCTCACATTTGCTAAATTATAGTACAAAATACACAAGGAGGGAAATAAAAAAAGCAAGCAACACTGAAAGATTAATCTGAAGGTAATATCTAATTGCAATTACCTGAGCCGTAAAAAATAACTTATAACTTTATAAAATAAATATTTTCTTTCTCTTCTTTCTTTTTCTCTTTTCTTTTTTCTTTTTGTTCTTTGTTCTTTTTTCTTTGTTGGTTGGTGGTTTTTTGATTGTTTGGGGGTTTTTTTTCTGTTGTCTTGTTCTGTTTCATTTCCCCCTTTCATATAACTCATTAATCATTAGAAAATGTCACTGATTTTGGGGAAGTCTTCCTCTTTAAAAAGCAGCTTAGAATACAGACAGAAGACATGTCCTTATTTTCCTCTGTTTCACAGAAGAGGGAATTTTTGGCTCCTTTTCTCTCCAAACCCTTTATTTAATTGACCCATGGCTTCTGATGAAGGGTGATGTGTACCTCTGAAATGTTTTGATGTTTTAGAGACAGTCCCAGCTTCTGCAGCAGAAGAGGAATACAGAGCAGGCTTGTGCTCCTCTGTAGTGCCCTGGCTTAAACTCTACAGAGGCCTAGGTGAAGCAGTCAGCAAAAGCCTGAGAGAAGACAAAACAAGGGGATGAATTTCACTAGAAGGAAAATAGAAAAGGCAGCAGAATCCCGTGTGTGCAATGCGATCTAAACCATCTGAGATCTCTTTCTAGAATTTAATAAGACTTCAACAAGACTGCAGCTTAGTGACAGCGCTGATACTTCGTTCTGATGGCGTTCACAGTAATATTGGCTAACAGCTTCTTTCAGTAGCACCATGATGTATTAAAAGCACAATTCACTGAGAAAAGACTTGTTCTTCTAGAACCACACTGATTCGTAAATAAATCTGTATGAAATTTTCCTGTTGCTTGTTACATTGCTGCAACTTCATGCCCTTCACTGCTAACAGATGCAATTAGTGTTTCCACACAAGGCACCCTGGGCTTCCAGCTGCACCTGGTATGAATGGCTGTTGGTACTGCTGGATGCTTTTTTTTTAGTTTTTAAAAGACACTTCATTGTGCTACTTTTTATACATCCATATTTAGTAAGAGATATTGGTATTTAATTTGCAGTAGGATGTTCTTAAGATGTCAGACTAGTCAGCCTTCTCTTAAAATTTTTCTCATAATTTTATGGCCACACTGAGTAGGCTAACTTTTCTTTTTATGAGATTTAAATCAAGCTTTGGCTAAAATCTGACTTGGGTGCCTGTGCTTCACCATGAGCTAGGCTGTTTTTGGGATAAAGAAAGCTCAAAGTACCACTTCTCCAGATGACCTTATGCCTCTCTTCTGCTGACATTTCCTTATTTCGTCCCTGATCCCTAAATCCACGTACCAGATTATGATGCAGGCTATTTGCCACCTCCTGTGCTGATCACTGCAATGGGTTCTTTCTTTAGCTCCATTGTTTTTCAGAAGAGTAGTAGGAGGCTCATGTTACCACTGTCTGCTGAACCCTCTCACTGATTTGGGTAGGGAATTGCAAAAGCAGTTTGATTTTATAGAGCAGTTAAATAAATAGAAAGTTAAAACCTAGTGCTTTCGAACTGCTGGGGTTACTATAATTTGTTTCATTGGGCAGGCTCAGAGTCTCTTTACAGCATGTGCTCACATGGACTGAAATGATGAATTGGGAAGATTAATCCTCTCTACCATGTTATGTTATTGTTCAGTGTGTGTTTCAAAACCCTTCTGCACAAAATCCCCAAGCTTGACAGGATGGAATTATCAGTTCAGATTCGTGACTCAACTCTATCTCAGGTCTCAGCTTTAGCCCCTTCCTTCCAGAAAGGTGCCAGTGGACTGCATATGAAGTGCAGGTTAAAGTTCTTGAATCATGGCCTCAACAGAAAATCCTCAAACTTGCTGAAAACTTCTGATTAATATTAACAGATAAGAAAAAAATAATAGGCAAGGATTAGAGAGCAAAATATTCTCTGACCTCACCAGGTGGAGAAAGCAATGTAAAATAAATTGATCAATTTCTAAAATGTAGCCTTGCAATGTAAGTGGATGAGTAACCAGCAGAATCTCCTTTTTCTCTGTGTCATGTCTTTAGACATTTAGAAAACTTTATGAATAAGCACAAGGTTGCAGCCAGCACCTCTTCCAGTGCTGGGAGATCTTCCATTCTGCAGACTCCAGGCCTTCTGTTTCTAGGGGCTGCCGCTGCCAGAGACACCAGAGTGAGGGTCACAAAAATATTTTGCAGATATTTTTGTTTATATCATTTTCACTTGTTTTTCAAAACTGAAAATGTGAAATTTTTCTTTATAGGTGTAGTGGTCTGTTTGGAGATTGCTGGGTTTTTCACTTACAGTAAATTTCATGTCATCTTTGAGCTCTGTCTTTTCAGATAATAAAATACTGAGCTTAAAAGTAAAATAATGTAATTTGAAAACATGGCTGTGTTTAGGTGAATGTGTTGTTTAACTCCTTCAGATGTGAAAATATAAAGCACAATTTCAAAATAATAAATACATGTTTTTTCATATATATATATTTATATACAAATATATATGCAAATATATACCCAGACATACACAATGTATTTGAGAGATCCTCGTGTTTTAAAGAAATTTCTTGCCTTCTTTTCAAAAGTGCATCCCTCAGTAGGCTGAGGAATCATATTTACTGTTGTGGTAATATCTACATGTTGTCTCTGAAAGGCCAAAAGGAATAAGGACCTTAGGTTATAAACACAGTTTTAACAACAGATTTCAAAAATACAGTAATGAAGGGAAAGCAAATTTGGCATATTTGGGAATTGCTCGACAAAAAGCAATGAAGTAAAGACTAGACTGCTTGGGAAGGGTTGAGCCCGACTATTTCTGAAACAGTCTGTATAAAGATATTGAAGAAACTGTATTTTGTTTTGTTTTCAGTTGCTTTTGTTTGGTTTTGTTGGGTTATTTTTCCTTTTAGCAATAGATATTTTATATTTGTTTATATAAATAGATTGTCTCAATTAGTACTTTCCCAGAAGTTAGCTGACAAATGCTGAATGCCCTGTACTAATATGACTGTGACAAAGTAATGGTTACTGGAGGGGGAGGGAAAGTAAGTTGCAGACTGATAATGTTTATGAGTCTGCCCTGAAGCTTTTTGCATTTAAACAAGAATGCATCTCATTGACTTAACTGAGTTTTTAGATAATCCTGTGAGTTTTGCTAATTGTCATAACTGCAACCCAGTAAATGTATTACATGAGGGAAGTACTTACCTCCCTAAATGTTGTTTTCTTTTCTAATCTGGATGGAGATAGGAAAAGGAAATTAGGGCAGACAAAAAGAAAGTGGCACACTGAAGGATAATGTACCTCACATGGCATTAAAAGGCATTGCTTTGTTCTATGCTTTTGTTCAAGGAAAACTCAATGTAACTAGAGGATTTTGAAATGGCTTCATTAAGTAAGAAAGACAGTGGAGCTATACAAGGAGAGACCAGAAAGATGAGTAAACAAAGCTGAAATGTAGGTATGCTGGAGCTCATAAATTAGTTTGTATAAAATGTTCACTGCAGACTCTGCTACCTGTTGCCTACAAAGACTGTTCCACTAAGGCTGGAAAAGAGATGCACTTGAACTAGGAGCTGCCAGAACACCGATGGTCTGTGTCCAAATAGTGACAAACAGAAACTTTGGGGTTGTGAATTAAGCTGCTCTCTGCTTAACACGGGCAGTTTGCAGGAGAGGCAAAGACAGGAGATTGCTGAGTTGAAAAGGATCTTCTCTTACAGCATCCTTTCCTTCTTTTCATCTCTCCATCGTGGCAGCGATGGTGGAGAAAGTTAGACATGCTGGGCAATATGAGGCGTATGATGTATGAGGCACTGGATTACCTGGCAGTAGAAGGAACAGAGCATAGGTTGAAGTTGGGCACAGAAAAGGCTGGGAAGACGTGGAGGGATGGATTGATGAGATGTAATAGATTTGAATAATCACATGTGGTACTCCGTAGGGTATATAAAGGATTGCAGAGCTATTTTTAGCAAGTTTTAAATCAGCTCCACAGGATTAATAATTCCCTACTTATTCATGCTGAAATACAATTTTTGCTTTGTTATTTAAGTATCTTACTATCACCTTTCATCCACAAAATTCTAGGGATACAACTGTATTCTGCTTTGAGATGTAAATAAATTTCAGAATGGATCCATTTTGGATGGTTTAACGGATTATAAATCCATTTTGGAATAGATGTACACTGATTGTTGAAACTTGTAAGGAGACTTACTTCCAGGATACAAGCGTGATCTGGTGGTCACACAGAAGTGGGGGAAATGAGTTCTTGAGGCTTCTTTAGCATTCATATGTAAAGGTTAACAAAACCACCTGTTCCCATATAAGTCAGTTTCACGATAGCCCATATGAGATCTTAGTTCTGCAATTTTTTCTGACCAAAGAATTTCACTAGGGTATAGCAGATAGGCTGGCAACTGCAATGGCAGAATTCAAGAAAAATAAATTATAGATTTTGTTAACTTATAAATTTGATTTTTGTAGAGATGATGGAGAAGAATGAGGTGATAATTTGCTTAAAGCAGCAGAATCTTGCATTAAGTGTTTTAATTGATCATTGTCAAAACTGTAATATTTACAAAAGAGAAATTGAATTTATAACTATACTTTTCTTGCAGCTCCTTTCCTTTTCTCTTCAGTCCAGTTGCAATTTTTTTAAGCATTGTTTTCTTTGCACTTTGCTCCCCTCAACAAAATGTTTACATCTTGTCAAAACCACATAACTTTCAAAATGATGTGTTATCAGTGAGGCTCGGACTATCTGGGAAGCTGATGAAGGAGAAAGTTTGGTTTCCTCAGACAAAGTCTGTGGCATCCTGGTCTGTCAGTCTTGAAGTGCACACTTTCTGTGATGGAAAAGCAGAAATGATCAGGCTCAAACGTCTCCGGTGTTACAATGCATCCAGCAGCAAGTTTATTTTGCTAATAATTAGTAACCACCAATGAGACACTCTTGTAATGCTGAGGATTTAGCATCAATCTTGTTGACAAGTTATTACAGCTATCTACATGAAAATATTTTTATCTTTGTCTTCTACGTAAATCCCTGGAAATAGGATGAAGTGTTTTAATAGTTTTCTTTAAGGCTTGATTTGCATCTGCCTAAAAGAGCATTTAGTTTACTAAGTCACCTACTTAAACAAAAATAAATATTCCAGATTTATGATGGCTTTTGAAGCCTAATTCTGCCCTCTTATGCATATATATCCTATAATTATTCTTTGAAGACCAATTGTTTTGTGCCACCAGACGTGTATTTAGTATGCAAATCATTTATACTTTCTTTCTTTCTTCAGACACTTGGGTTCTTAGTCTAGGAACCATTACATTTGGTTTATTTGATATGTTATGTGCAGATTCAGAGCTTCACAAAAGAGCTTGATCCCTCTTCCTTGAACCACAGAGAAGTGGTGATAGATCACAGAAATTTGTGCATTTGTTATTTCTGACCCCTGAATGATGGAAGGGACGGTATAAACTGGATCAGTGTCCCTCTGGAGAGCAGTGTGGCAAGAAAAGTCCTGAGGAATTGAAGGTCTGGAAGTGGATATAACCACACAAGTCGAAAAGTAAGAGGAAGCCTTAAGCTTTTCTTCCTGGACAAAACTACTCCCAGATTGTCAAGAGCAAAAGGAAACCATAGCTTGGCATGAGTATCATTCATTCCAAGTATTTCTTAGATATATGTATGTCTACAAAAAAATTAAGTAAAATTTTCACAAGATGGGTGCAGAGTTTATTTATTTTATTAAGGAATTACATGAACTTGTTGACCATCATCCCACTTCATATCTCTATTATGAAACCTCTGCAATACCCAAATATCCACCAAAGATATTTCCATTCTGAGTATTTCACTGGGCGCTGTGTGGGGTGGGCATGACTACAGATTGCCTGTTATCATACGGTGAGTGCACACAGCTCATCAGCAGAGATAATGGTCTCAGTCTGTCCCATGGTTTAAGCAGGCCTTGTTTGCTACTGACAAGAATGTTTGGCTTTGAAGGCTATTGGCATTCTAATGGCAGAGTTTTGTACAATATCTCCCTTTTAAACACCGTGATCTGTTGACCCTTGTTTTGATTTCAGTCTGAGGACAGACTTCTAGCTGTCAAAACGAGGAAAGGTAGAAAGGGTGGTTGCGAGAGTGACCATAAAGCACTCTCTTTTTTGCGTATATACAAAAGGTGGACTATAGCCAAATTGCCTTGTGATAAGATTATGCTTCATTTGGTTTCTTTTCTCCTTCCCTGTGATGTGCTTATATAAGCCTTGAGGATATTAAAATATATTTTGACCCTTCACTTCATAAAGCAGAAGATTAGACTCTTTCTCCAAGAGTGGTGGCTTGAAGCAATAAAAAGAGCCTGTATATAAATAAACCTCCAAAAGAAATTTCTTTGATAGACGACTCTTGACAATACAGAAAACCTTTGTATGCACCATCTGAAGCAGGGAAGGAATTTCTCTCTCACAGATGAGTGCATTTAAAAGAACCGTAACAAAATAGGGCACTACTTTTTTTGATGAGGAGGAAGTTCTGCTTTTGGTTTATAGAATTACGTGATGCTGGCTTTCAGTAAAAGCTATGTAACAGAGTGCATTGCAGTATATTTTTCCGAGAATGCTCCTCAATAGTGAAAGATAGCGCACTTCTGTTCTTGACAGAATGCAACTTTATATTGACCTAGTCCTGACCTAAAACAGATCATCTCATCTAGTCCAAAGACCGCTTTGTATTCATTTGTTCCTTTCAGAGAAAAGGCAGTAAAAACAAACAAAATAAAAACACAAAAAACCCCACCAAACCAACCAGCTCAGATTTAGGACTTCTAAAGACTGAGTGTATAAATACGGCCAGGACTGACAGCCCATCACACAGGGCATTAGCCTGGAACTCTTCAGGAGAGAAGTAGCCTGTGCGTGTATTGGATGTGTGTTTTCTTCAGTGGCATACACCATATTTTATGCATGTTTGCTTTGCTTCAAAGTGAAAATATTTTCAGATATATTTACAGAGAAGGAGAATGAAAGGTAATGAAAGAAAATATGATCAAGAGAAACAGCAAGTGAAACTAAATGACAGGATGTGGAACAGTTTCAGTGACCAGTGTTCAGTGACAAATGTTCACCTGTAAAGAATTCAAATGCTCTTCGATTATGCAAAAGAGACAATGCATTGAACCATTAAATGTTAAATCAATTTGTCTCTATTTCTAATGATGAACCACGTTATAATAGCTCCCTATCATTTCAGAGAATGAGTTAGGTTTGTTTGAAATGGCTAATGTCTGCAACTTTCTCTCAGGCCTTAATGGCTAATCTGTGTTTGTGTGTGTGTGTGTGTGTGTGTGTGTGTGTGAGTGTGTGTATAGAAAAGACAGGAAACAATTGAAAAGAGTAAGATATGCTTCCAGTCCTGGAGGAGATTGAAACAGCTGTTTAAAAGACCATTGCCTCTCTTGGTGGTGTTTAGAAGAAGGATTTGAGAGTGACTCTTGCCCACTGAAACCACTGCTAGAATGCAGCCAGGTAGAAAGTAATTTTGCCAGTAGGAGTTTGGCCAATTTAGAAGTTATGATGGTATTTTGTAAAGACCTATGTTTCTATTTTTCAGCAGTAAAGTTTCTTAATGCTTCTTCTCTTTGAATGGACCGCTTCAGATTGGGATGGTAATGACTCTCTAAAACATTTCTGACAGTAATGCTACTGCGCAGTTTTTCCCAGAATTTTTAATAGAGTCAAATCTGTGGGAAAA